>CALYDE020000740.1:177817-257703 GCA_944472155.2 Trichobilharzia szidati
ATCTGTTAGTTATATTATAAAATATGAACATATACATTATGTAGCCATTTATTAACTGATATCTTGAACGTCTATTTAACTCATAAACGATCAATATTAACCTGAATAGCTGTCAGTTTAACACTAAATGATATATTTTCCCTTGAAGGATTTGAATACAACAAAAAACAACGATATGTACAGAATAATGATGATGGTACTGTAACGACAGAAGGCAAGAGTCAGGCAACAGATCAATTATTAAGGAAATCAACGCATATTTATATATTTTCATGTACATTACTATGGATATTTAAGTAAACAAACACAGTCTTCCGATTGGTTGTTTCTCACGTAAAGTTAACCTTTCATCTATTTGTGACTGTTTCTTGAGTGTCAAATCCTCTATATGTTAACTGCATCCGCCTACGCAAAGTCTGCTGTGGTCGGTTTTGAATCAATCTTTGTTCACATTTTCTCACGACAAATCTTGGGAACGTAAATATTGACCTAAATTACTGTCTACCAATTTGGCTAGTAGACAGCTCTCACCACAGTACCACAATTTGTTTAAATTGGTTCCTCATCAGTTGACTACAGTTTAAAAAAAGTTGATTAACTTTATGTTTAGAGCAGTTTCAACGTACTTTCAAAGTTTGCGTGATGCCAGTCAAATGGAGTCTTCAAAATTAGTCAACACTGCCCTCTTCCTCACACGATCTCCTCCATATCATCCTCGTACTGACTACCCACTCGTCGCCGCTTTCAATTTGGATTCCATTCGAGCCGTGACCTGCACTACACGCTATGTCATTCAACGGTCTGCTCAGTGACGTGTACCCAGTCTATTTCCATTTTCTCCTACATATTTTTGTTGAGCGGGCGGCTCTCCGTTGGTTTGTTTCCACAGTTTCTGGTTACTTATTATTTCTGGCCATTTGATCTTCAGTATGGAACCAGCCAGCCAGCCAGCCAGCCAGCGAAGTGGGCAGCTGTTGATGAAAGTCTGAAACAGGCTGTTGGAACTCCTTTTCGTCACACGCATGTCAAGTCTTTGACCCGTTTAGATGAACTGACTGACTTTAGATTTGTGTTGAATAGAATGTGAATCCTGTTCTTTATTCCGAGTCAGTGCAGCAGATTTCCAAAGTGATTTCAGAGTCATGAAGTTCTGCCCTACCTTTCTGATTTTGGTTTTGACATACTTATCCATGCTGTCACCTGTAGTTGAAAAGATGCTACACACTCATAATCGCCACCAACATTTATAATCAGGATTTTCAGTTCACAAGGTGAGCCCATCAACCATTTACCTACTGAGAACAAGTGAAGTGCAATTACCTGTGAATAATAGCTTTCAACAGTTCATGGAGTGCACTGCCACCAACATCCAGTGTCATTGGCAACGGCCTGTTATCACACCTAATAATAATAAATAATAGAGAAGGTTTGTAGCGCAGGTGGATGATTTGCAATTAGTTGTGTTCTCTGAGCTGGTTGGTTCAACTGAGCAACTTTTGTCAACCCCCTGCTGGACAACATCCCCCTTCAGCGCAAATTTTAGCATAATAATAATAATAATAATAATAATAATTTTGCTTTCATTCCAGAAACAGTACTAGTGGTACAGCGTGGAATTTTCAGCACATATCTACAATATTGCATCTAATTTTATCAAACATTTAAAAGGAGTACTTCAAAAAATAAATATAAAGGCAATAACAACAAAAACAAAAAACACAAAAATAACAAAAAAATATGAAAAAATACCAAGAAGTAGAAAGGAAAATAAACAACATAATAAATAATATCTCAATATTGGGTAGTGGAAGCTATGATATGATTATGCATGGTGACAGTAAAGCTGTAGTCTTACAAGAAGTTATGAAATGATATTTAAGAATGTTTATCGCCAAGATGATCAGTTAATTTAGGTTGAAACAACACTAAACAATCATAAAATAACATTTCAGGGGTGTTTTTTTACCAGGTCTAAATGCGGTGTTTGTAGTGGTAGTGTGAGTAATCCTGCATAATACAAAGTTTTAAGATGGTGATAATGGCTTTCACAACCAAGATTGTCAGTTAATAGTGCCGAACAAAAAACAACCACAAAATTAATATTGCATGATGGTTAATGACAGGACAATTTTGTAATACTCATAATGCTAATATAGTCGGAACCAGTAGATACACAAAAGAAGGAATAGAATAAAGTACAAAAAAGTAAGCCAATGTTAATAATTTAGGTAGCTAAGTATGTTTAAGAAGGTGTTCACTATAGAATACAAATAAGAGAGAAATAAAAGAGCCTAAAATTATGTTATTAACAACAAAGCAAGTCATAGGTTTTGCGCTTAACATTGTCTCTGTCACTTAGCTTTCGTCATCCCCATGCTGGACAATATCTTCAGCTCAAATTTCAGTATAAAATGAAATGACTTAAATTCTCCATGAATGAAAGAATTGCGTCTCCTGGCAGCAACCTTCTTCCTGACTGGTAACCATCTTTACATCTGTATTGATCATTTTTTATTGACTTGGAGTTTGAACTTTCTCGTCACGTGATGATTAACATTTTATTAGTTGGTATATATGGTCTATATTAACATGTTTGTTAGTCTCATATTCGCTTGAGTACCAACCAGGCTTCTAGGAATTCTCTGACTGCACTTTTGGTGTTTCCTCTGTTTAAAATTTTGACATTATCCCAATCAAACTGACGCCCATAATTATCCACATGTATTGATATGAAACAGGAATAGATATCATGTCTTTTTCCAGTCAATTTGTGTTCTTGGAGTCTGATTCGAAGGGGACTCCTACTTTGTTGACCGCTGTAACATCTGTTACAGTTTATACAATTTATTTTGTAAATGGTATTAGTTTTATCTTCTTTTTCTGTTGGATTTTTCGGTTTGCGATTAACAAAGATGTTAATTTAGACCATATCTACCAACTAATAAAATGTAAATCATCACGTGACGTGAAAGTTCAAAATCTAAATCAATAAAAAATGATCAATACAGATGTTAATCGACTACGAGTCATGAAGATGGTTGCTGCTAGGAGACGCAATTCTTTCATTCGTGGGGGAATTTAAATCAGTTCATTTTATGCTAACACTTGTGCTGTAGGGGATGTTGTCCAGGAGGGGGACGACGAAAGCTCCGCAATTAAACCAACCAGTCAGTTCAGAGAACACAATTAATTGCACACCTGCAGTTAGCCATATCACCATAACCTAATAGTTACTACTTATTATATATTTCAGAAAATAATGAAAGAAATGAAAGTGTAAGTTTAGCTAGAAGTTGACAGTTATTCTAATAGCTTAACAATATTCTAGATAAGATTAGATAACGCAGACATTCTTCATGTCAGTAGTCGTTTGTTAATGGACAACGTTGGTAATTTTTCTTTCTTTCTTTTCTCTATTAATTTATATCTACGTCAAACAAGCATGTATGCTAACAGAGGTGTCCGGATGAATTTGATAAAATGTTGTGACTTCTGACTTATTTTATTATTAGTGATTTTGTTTAAGGATAAAGAAGGCATAATTAGTGTTGATAGGTTTTGCTTTTTGATAGGTTTGTCGACAGACAGACAGGTTTAGTTCTTTCGATCTTTGCTTGATTTATCGATTAAATATGTTGACTTTGAACAAGGCAAGAACTACAAGTGGCTTTTGCAGAATAAAATGGTACCATCATTGTTTATTTCGTTGCCTTCTCGTCAGCTGCTTATAGGGCAAAGACATTATCTACGGAAACAATTTTAACATACTTGCACCGAGTTCATTTTTAAACAAAAAATCAATCGATCAATGTATGCACACAGTAATAATATATATATGTGTATGTATGTAATATTAAACACTGTTCCGAACAATAATGATCATACACAATGGAAACTTTCGGTATCACGTATTCAGATGAAATAGAGATGAAAATATCCAGTTACCAGGCACGGCAAAGAAAGACTGATAACCGCTTCTTTCTGGATGCATAAATCAATCAGGTTTCAGGCACTTGATGGAAATGGCTTCAGCAAACTTAAGGAGAATTGAGTTCTTTTGCCTATTGATAATTTTGAACGTTTTTTCGACGTTCACCTCATGACCCGTGTCAAGGAGATGTCTTGCCATGGCACTGTTTAAAGCATTTGTTCTCTTTAGACGTAAGCTTTTTGGTACATGTTCAGAAAATCATAGATATGCCCTTCTAATCACCGAAGTACCACGTAATTTTCAACTTCTAATTTTAACTTCTAAAGCCACTTCTGAGTAATTATATCAATTATGTCACCCCCTATTACTCAATAATAGACCACTATATATTTTTGTAGGTATAAATACGATTGTACAGCCTCTGAAGATGATTTCGTCGATAAAGAAAATTTTCTTCGCTGAATCTGTCTTTTATATGCCCTTCTTTTTATCCTTCCAATGTAACTGCGGAAGCCATTTCCATCAAGCGCCTGAAACATGATTGATTTATGCATCCAGAAAGAAGGGGTTATCAGTCTTTCTTGGCCCTGGTAACTGGGTATTTTCATCTCTCTTTCATCTGAATACGTGATGCCGAAAGTTTCCATTGTGTATGATCATTATTGTTAGGAATAGTGTTTAATATTACATATATATAATATTATATACATACATATTTATGTATATATAATTACTGTATGCATATATTGATTGATTGAATTCTGTTTAAAATGAACTCGGTGCAAGTATGTCAAAATTGTTTCTGTAGACATATTTAATAATGTCTTTGCCCTGTAAGCAGCTGACGAGAAGGCAACGAAATAAACAATGATGGTACCATTTTATTCTGCAATAACTGTAGTTCTTGCTTTGTTCAAATTCATTAAGGGGAATAAATGTATGAAATATGTTGACAGTGCTTAGGTTTTTATTACTTGTTTCTGCCAACATGTCAAGTTCTAGTACGGATGATGTCAGCAGGTTAATTTTGTGTTATTTCGTTGAAAGTGAGGATCAGGGATATACGTTTCTTCCTGTTTGGAATTGTATGTGCCTGCATTCTAAATGAGTGGTTTTGGTCCCACTGACACCGAAGCGCCAAAATCTTATCTTCTAGAACCTGAAACACCGTCGAAGTGTCTTTACTAATAGTCAACATGTGAAAAAAGACTGAGCAGAATGAAGACAAATCACAAGTGGTGCCTGTTGAATGAAAGGGGGCTGCCGCAGTCCATTGCATAAGGTTGTAATATTTGAAACGACAAGTGGGAATAACGTCGAACTAATGAGTTCAAATTGGAGGAAACACTTTCTTTAGACTCCACTACCAGCCATTATGAACCAAATGGCTGTGTATGGTGTTAGCTGATGTCTTCTTCTATCTCAGCTTTGATATTTTCTTGAAATGAACTGAATTCTTGTATTCTTTATCTTTCGAACTCATTAATACCTAATCTTCTTACCACTGAATTTGTTTTCGTAAACTGCTTTGGATATAAACAAGGAAATTCAGTTGACTTTTAGTTGCTAACTGTGTGTCTTTGATTTCCTTGTTAATGTTGTAAGTTTAAATTCTGTAGGTTTAAATTGTGTTTCAGAGTTTGATTAGCTACTCATTTAGGGTTTTTAAGTATGGAGAAAACGTTTATCTTCCAAGGACTACACTTGCTTACCAGTAGAGTGATCAACACAGTTTATCTTATTGAAGTTTGGTGACCTCATCTAGTCACTTACTGTTGTTTCACGCTCACCACTTTACAACAGTCAAATTATATAAGTTTTAGGAGATTATTTCCTGGAAGACGGGTTTTTTTAATGTGCAGTTTAATCACATATATTCACAGGATTATAGGAAATAACTGATGCAAATTAGATTTCACGTAAACGATACATACTGCACAGATACTACACATAGGATGGTGCTAAATATCACAAATTAGTAGAAGTTAGAATTCATGAACTATCAGCTTCCCTCCAAATGCCTAAATGGCCAACCGGCTCATCTTGTGACCTACAGCTTCTGGATTCGACTGCAGATAGGGTCAGTATATACACAGTGTTGAGGAGATTCAAACCGCAATGAAACAGCTATCTCATTATCTATGGCTTTTAAGCGTTCTCGAACCTTAATATTTATAAGATTAATGAAAGAACAAGCATTTTTTCCCTTCCACTGAGCAGAAAATAGTCATGAAGATAGTGTAGTTCATCAAAACTATGGGGGATGCGATACATTATGGAGTAAAATAATGATCGACATAAAAATGAACTATTTTCTAAAAATTTTGATTATAGCTTGATTCCACACCATATTTTTGGTACTAGTAAGAAATTTTCAGCATGCGACATCGGTAGCCAAAATTTTGCAGGCCGATCGTTGATATCAGGTGTGCGTCGGCATGGGATTGAACCCTGGACCATTTGCATGGTCGGCGACAGTCCAAACTGCTGTGCCACCGACGCACACTAGTTATTTATGAAATAAAAGATTCGAGAGAAGGTTTGAGCAGTTATGGAAACTGACTTGCAACGAGACCCGTTACAGAACCATTGAAAACCAGGGAGTACTGGATGGCTTTTTTGTCTTAGTTTGGGACTTATCGACAAACTGCGTCCACGCGGTTAAAAATTACAACGTAACACTAATTAGCCACCAATACACAACATGAAGATTACACAACAGTATGCAAGAGACCATTTGGAAGTGACTTGAAATCAGTTAATTAAGTCTAAAAACAGTAGTGGTAAGTAGAATACATAGTTAGGTAGTGACTTGAATAATAGTCACCAGAGTGAAAATTTCTATTTAGATATTTAGAAGACAAAAGAATCTACTCCGAGAGACGAGAGGATGTCCATCAAATGAACTGAAATACTTCCTATTTCACTGTGTCAAGCTAAATGGTCATTTCGAGAACTGTTTTTATGTATTTTGAATGAAATTACTACCATTTAAAATTTTTTTGTAACTAAATACTTAATATGTTTACCTTTAAATTCAATTTGAACTTTGTCGATGATTGAATCGACCGAAGTGGTCGGCCTCTCTTGACATGTCATCTACTTATGAGGATGACTCGACGATGTCTGACGATTTAGACTGAAGTAATTTGGTAGATGGTGACTAGTAGTGGTTCCACGATGACACTTTCGTTCTATTTACGACTCCCTATCTGGATTTACCTGCATCCTAGTTAAATCCAGAGACATCGTTGAAGCATCTGTAAAAGGAGATGACATGTCCATATTAGTTTATTTACTGAATGTATCACACAGTCAGTGAAACAGTGTTATTTACTGGATGACACAGTTTCGAACAAAATTCATTGTTCATAATCATTTGATTAGTTATAATCACACGACTGTGAAACTTGAGTTTTATAGTTTTCTGTATCCTCTCTTATTTGTCGTCGTAGGTGTGGTAGTAGAATTTTCCAGATATCTTGACGGACAGGTGTTGAATCATTCCTATTACATGTATTTGCAGTTGAACTGTAGTAATTCCATTCAAGGAGGGAACCTCGGAAACCTTGCGCAGAATTCTTAACAAGGCAGGAATAAAAGTGGTTAGTATTCAAACCACCCGCAAACTCAATTAGAAACAAGCTTTGTCGGTTAAAGGATCAATCCTGTGCAGCCAATTAGACAAAGCAATTTAGTTCATCTAATACCCTGCAATGATTGTCAGGTCAAATACATAGGTGAAACTAGTAGAACAGGGGCAATCAGACTAGCGGAGCATAAAATACCTAGCTAAGTCTAGATTAGTTGACCCAAATAAGATAATAAATCTAGAGAATAGTTCAGCTATAGCACTCACTACATGCAATTACACACAACCATACAGCATAGGATGGGATGGGATAGGATGACAGTTTCAAAATCTAATGTCACAGGGTGGAGGGAGAGATTGATAACAGAAGCTTTGTTTATCGAATCAACTGACAGGGAATACGTGTAATAGGAATGATTCAACACCTGTCCACCCAGATATCTGGAAAATTCTACTAACACGCCTACGATGACAAATAGGAGAGAACAAAGAAGACTATAAAACTCAAGTTTCGAAGTCGTGTGATTATAATTGATGAGATGATTATGAACAGTAATGAATTTTGTTCGAAACTGTGTCATCCAGTAAATAATACTGTTTCACTGTGTGATATATCCATCTAATAAACAAACTAATATGGAATTACTTACCACCACAGTGCCCAAGTTTCACACATATATTGAGATGACATGTCAACGTCAGCCGAGCACTTTAGTGTAATCAATCAATGGGAAAGTTCAAATTGAATTCAATGGTAACTGAAACCCTGTTCACAAGAGGTGACTGTTGTGGTCCAAATGTTCTAGTAGATAATGCTTTGGCTCTTGAACTTATAGGTACTGGGTTCCAGGCTCAGTGGTGACACCATCAATCTCTGGGGAATGCGAGTACATCCAGCCGACAAGTCCTAAATACGACGGAATCTACTTCTATTCACCATACTCTAAATTACTTTAATTTGTTTTCCGTCTGATGAATAGTAAGAGTAATGAGAAAACGGAATTTTCATGAGAATTGAAAATGTTTTTAGCTTTAGTATTTTCCGAACATTCAGTTTCCTTATGACTATTTGGATTACTGATTTGAGTTTTACCGTCATGCAGGTTTTTCATTTCACATTAATTCACCATCCATTATGTCAGTAGTAGTCGGACAGTTCAATAACTATCCCAGATATTCTCCCACTCATCACTTTCACTGTGTTATTGTGCTATGCATTTTTTTTGCTGTGTCGATTGACTGACGGTAAGGCAAATGACTTTGTTAAATATTCTGTTTATGCCCCATTTAAAGTACACGCCTACTATTATAGTCAGATAAAATTTACATGTATCTGCCGGAGCAGTTACATTGGAAGGATAGAAAGAAGGGCATATCTACGATTTTCTCAACATGTACCAAAAAGCTTACGTCTAAAGGGAACAAATTCTTTAAACAGTGCCATCGCCAGGCATCTCCTCGACACGGGTGGAAATCGAGAAATCCTTTAAAATTATCAATAGACAAAGGAGCTCCATTCTCCTCAAGTTTGCCGAAGCAATTTCTATCAAACACTTCAAACCAGATTTATGTGTTCAGAAAGAAGCAGTTGTTAGTCTTTCCTTGCCATGGTAACTGGATGTCTTTATTCTCAAATCTGATTGCGTAATCTTTGTCTTTAACCTCACCCCTCTTTTTTTAAATCTGTAATATTGCTTGTCTCTTGTTTCTATGACGTGATTTGAACTCAGCACATCGTTACCAAATTTATTAGTTACTCATCATCTTACTCACCTCTCGTCTTTATTACTTAACTCCCTTACCATTGTATGCATACATTTATTTTGACTTGAACTGCCTGTGTAAGAACTATATAAGCACAATTTTCTGAACACTTTTCACTAATTGTGGAACTTTCTGTCAACTGACAACATTTAAAATTTGCAAGTATGTTAAAACTTTTCTGTACGTAAACCTCACAATTTATTTAGGCTGTAAGCAGATGATGAGGAGCCGACGAAATAAATGATGGTACCATATTATTCTGCACAAACCACTGTTGTTATTGCTTTATTTAAATAAAATGAACGATATATGAAGGTGTGGTTCACTGAACTCAGCAGTTGACTTCAGGAGACACTGGGTCCCTAGTTTGAGTCTCGCTACACCTGCTTCAACCTTGACAAGTGGTCAGTATTATCCACCCTTACACACAATGAGATGGTTCATAACCTGGTAACGGTTAGGTAAATTCTACCCAACCAACGTGGCGAAAAGTTAAGGATTTCAATGACAGATTTCTTCATGAGGCAATATCACCTAAAAATGTATTGAAAACTTAGGGGTATTGTAAGATTCAGTTGTAGCATTCTTACTCTGTCAAAGCCAGAATCGGATAGGCAAGATACGCCTTCACCAACCTGAAACCAGTTAGGAAGTCTTCTGCTCTCGGCCAGTATAAAGAACAAGAATCAGATTTTCAACGCACATGTGAAGTCATTTACTTCTCGTATATGGGTCAGAAACTTGCATTGTATGTCACGGAAAGGATTATAACAAGTTACGGACTTTTATCAACAGGTGCCCCCTTCGCTGGCTCCAGAGTGAGGACCAAATAGCTAGCCAAGGAGAATTAGCTACAAGAAACTCTGGCTGTCGGATGACATCGCACACAGTGCAGGCCATTGCTCAATTGGAATCCCAATGGAAAGTGACGAGTGGATCATCAGTGACATGGAAGAGGTCATGTAAGGTGGAGGAGATAAGAGATTTCTGGCAATCCTGGATCCAGCTGAAGAGGGCAGTGCCA
Organism: Trichobilharzia szidati; assembly: GCA_944472155.2. Classification (NCBI taxonomy): domain Eukaryota; kingdom Metazoa; phylum Platyhelminthes; class Trematoda; order Strigeidida; family Schistosomatidae; genus Trichobilharzia; species Trichobilharzia szidati. The sequence continues at coordinate 188,129 of CALYDE020000740.1, forward strand.
AATTATAATTGAACATATAGGCAATACTGGTCACTCAATATACACGGAAAATTCATTCAAACTTTTCTACAAAGTCAAAAGAAGCCTCCCGTTGAAAAAAGGTAACCTTCTGCATACTTTGCGTTGCTGAGTGAGGCCTTAGCTATCCGGATAGAAGACCTTGATTTATGTACACGAAACTTCCTTCTACCTTGGGTATAATTCCAAGTTCTATTACTTTGTTAGTGATACCTTTTTTGAATTTTTGTATGAATTTTTAGTAACATTCTTTTACTGACCAAAACAGAAGAATGTGGAAATGGGTTGTTGAAGCCGTATGTTCCACTCGGAACCGATCGGACTGATAAGAATAATTTTCTATAGTTTCGTTTGTAAGGATTAGTTATGTTTTAGGAGTTGATCACGGATTGATATCAATTAGAGAACCATTGAAAACCAGGGAGTACTGGACAGCTGTTTCATCCTAGTTTGGGAATCATCGGCAGTACGCACCCACTGGGATTCGAACCCAGGACCTTCCGGTTACAAGGCCAGCTCGTATACCATAATAATAATAATTCTTACTCTCCGATATTCTTAATTTGGTTCTGTTTCACACTGAGTAATACCTGAGCATTTGATAAGAAGTCTCAAGATAAGACGAGACTATTGCACGGTACTGTTATGCAGTTTCTAATGGTTTTCCATACTGAAGAAATCTAAATTAATTGTCACAGTACATTTTACAAGTTGGCTTTGATGATGCATAGAAGACTGTTGCATATGAAGAGTTAAGGGTTTCCAATCTTTTGACAAGACATCTGTCTTCATGTCAATTTGGTCCTTTTTGTGACTCATCAGTCAAGATTACTAGTAAATCTAAAGACTGGAAGAAAAAAGCAGTAATAATGGAGAGAGTTAATTTGTCATTCTACATTGTAAAAGCGGATTAAAAATTAGAAAACTTTCAATGAATCTGCATAGAGAAAGAAAGTAATGACAGTATCTCATTCCTAGACGTCTTCATGGCCACGAAAGAAGATGACACACTAAGAAGGAGTGTGTATAGGAAACTTACAGCAACAGGTCAGTACACTCATTTTTTTAGTTTTGTACCTTTAAAATATAAACGTAACCTGGTTAATTGTCTGGTTCATAGAGCTAGGTTAGTCTGTTCAGACGACTGCCTCAGTGAGGAGCTTAAGATTATTAGAGAATTACTTAGAAAAATGGTTATCCAGATAAATTTATTGAGAAGAATATGAATTCAGCACCAAGGAGAGTCAGTATGGCAACAGTTCCGAAAAAACCAATGTTCATAAAATTGCAGTTCCTCGGTGACAACATCAGCGAAATAATAACACAGCGCCTGAAGAATGCAGTTAAAAAGAGCTTATTATGCAGCAGAGGTACGTTGTCTCTTCAAAACCACCCCTATTCTATGTTCGAGAAATAAGGATAAACTACCTAAATTCGCCTCTTCTATGTGTATCTACCAGTTTGACTGCAGCTGCGGAGCCAGCTACATTGGGCGTACAATTAGGCAGGTTCATCATCGTATTTCCGAACATCATCCAACATGGTTAAGCAAGGGACAAACAAGATCTATTCGTAGTTCTATTTTAGCACACCTTGTTGATACTGAGCATAAGGTTGATGTTAACACTGCATTTAAAATTATTTATCGCATTCCAACTAATCTTAATTTTGCTCTACGAGTTCGTCTTCTACAGACAGCTGAAGCAATCGGAATCCACCTGAAGAAGCCAAGCCTTTGTGTTCAGAAGAAATTTGTACAGCCACTTTCCTTACCGTGGCCATCGTTACAAGAATGCATAAACAGGACTACGTCGCCCCCCTCCCCCTAAACCTTTAAAAACTATAAAAATTATAATTGTCCAAATTATTTTATTTTTATTTATTTTGACCACTTCATCTTTAATTACGTGTTATCCTTGTAAAATTAATTTATTCTAACCATTTCTACCTTTTAATTGTGTATTGATTTTCTTCGTTAATTATTAACCCATTGACATTTTGACACTGTTTAATTATTGTTAACAAACATATCAGTGCCACTTGATTGGTAAACTGTTGTGTATTGTAATAAAAATGCTATATATATTAGAGTAGAGCCAGAATGAGATGAGGATCTAATTGAAAAGTAAATATTTCTTCGCTGCTCAATCTTTCTGTTTTCCAAATGTCTAAATGGGGATTTTTTCTATATTGAAATCTGAAAATCATCCTTTTATAGTAATCTATTGTGAAGTAGAAAACAAAAATTAAGTTGTATCAACCCTTTATAGTCCTTTTAATGCTCAGTCATGAATGTATTCAACATGTGAATCGTAAAACAGCTTTCATTATTTCACTTTCTCCATGAGTCTGTAAGAATCTACAGCAAAGACTGATTGGAAGAAGAGCTCTTACTTCTCAAAATAATCCTGTCTGAAAAGGGATACTTGGCACAGTTTGTGGAGAGGGACACAAAACGGAAGCCAAAAAGAGAAGAATACAGTTTAGTGCCAAGGAGAATACTATATATGAGACTTGACTTCAAGAGAAACTTGGTGGCAGATGTCCTGAAGAAGAGAATTTCTAGTTTCCTGAAATCAATCTTTCCTGATGTTTGGAAAACAGAAAGATTGAGCGAAGAAATATTTACTTTTTAATTAGATCCTCATCTATGGCTCTACTCTAATATATACAGCATTTTTATAATACACAACAATTTACCAAACAAGTGGTGATATGTTTGTTAACAATACTAAACAGTGTCAAAATGTCAATGGGTTAATAATTAACTCAGAAAATCAATACACATTTAAAAGGTAGAAATGGATAGAATAAATTAATTTTACAAGAATAACACGTAATTAAAGATGTTGTCAAAATAAAAATAAAAATAAAATAATTTGGACAATTATAATTTAATAGGGGGAGGGGGGCGACGTAGTCCTGTCTTGTAACGATGGCCATGGTAAGGAAAGTGGCTGCACAAATTTCTTCTGTACACATAGGCTTGGTTTCTTCTGGTGGATTCCAATTGCTTCAGCTGCCTGTAGAAGACATAACGCTAAGAGAGACGTTATCTAGCCATCCATTGTTTCTAAGCAATTTAAACGAGAAACTCTAGCATATGATCACAACAATATGCATATATCAATTCATCTGCTGTTATGGAGTTGGGTATATAGGCCGTTCTATGCAAGTCCTTTCAAAACGTGTTAGAGAGCACCACGCAGCATAACTACAAACATGAGGCACTGATTCAATCAGTGAATAAATTCGCCGGCAAAAGGAGACTCTTCGCTTACCTTTGTTGTTCTTCTCTTCATGTCTGGATGGGGATTTTCCGTGAATTCAGTATTCGTTTAAATTAATTGTATTGGATAGTTGGTTTCTATAGTGAGTATAAAATAAATCAGAGAACATTGATAATTGAGAATAATGATAACAGTATAACATTTAAAAAAAATACAAATTACAAAATGAAACAAAATATTCCGTCGATTTAGAGGTGGTTTGCATCGATGGTGCAACTGCTGATACGAGTAAAACTTTCTACTATAAAGTAGAAATATGAATGTATAAGCAGGTGACCAACGAACAAGCCTTAAACATCCTCTTGAATAACTGATCAATACTTAGATAAAAAACAGTATATATATATATATAAAATTTAAAATGTCATCCCATAAGAAACAAGTTATACATCATGTTGAACATTGAATTGGCGGGATATTATAAAGTGTATTCACACTGATGTGATTAATGATGGCTAAACAAATTAGATTGAATATTGAACATGAACAATCATTTAAAATGCTTGCACATGAACTCACCTACGATGTGCATCAAATTATTAGGCTGAAATAACTGATTTAATCTAATTCAAACACAAGAACTTACATATTTTTTTTCAAAACATCTTATTTTAGTTCTGTCCTTGCGATATTGTAATTTTGTTTTTAAGCAGAATGGTTTCATTGTATAGTTTTCGATCTCCTTATAGATGAAGAACATTTTTAGCTCCAAATTTAAAACGAAATGGTTCGAGTATCTTGAAAATATTCTTCACTTCATGCGGAAACTGAGTATACAGTTTAGCCCGTTGTAAGTAACTACAATTTGGAATCTGGGTAATGTGTAGTTTCTTGTATAATTTGAATTCGTTTCTGTTGCTTGGACATTTTAGTTTGATCATTTCGCCTTGCTTACTATCTGATCCTTAAACACACAAAAGGAGATAAGGTTGGGCATGGGGCTATCGATCCTACCCCGAAAAATCAATCCAGTCGCTATAGTAATTTCAAAGCACAGAAAAAAATACATATGAATAAAGTAAACTTAATCTTGACTGGAATTGGACAGAAGAAACAACCCCCACAGTTGGTGTTAGCCTTGAGGAAGCCAATCTGCCTAGTCGACGTATCTTCTTTGGATGAAAGCATGGGAACATGGATTATGTACACGATATTTGAAGCTGGTGGAGCTGCCCAGATTGTGAAATAAGCGAGAATATATTTTGAAGCATTATGTCCAGCTCGGAATCCTGGGGAACAATAATTAGTAATAATAATTCCTGAGGGAGGGGGAACCATCTAGGAACCGATTGTGCAACAAATATGCAGGAAGAAATGCAGGTGGACTGCTGGCCATACTCTGAGAAAACAAAGCATCATGTGAGTGATATCACACGCCAGGCCATTGATCCAGTGGAACCCAGCCGAATGGAAAGCGGCAAGTTGGTCGTCAGTGTGACTATGATATGGAGGAGGTGATGCGAAGGGGAGATGAAAGCACGTAGGCAGACGTGGAGCCAGGTGAAAACGTTGTCAGAGAACCGAATGCGCAATGGAGACGTCCGGCTGAAGCCCTTTGTTCCTCTAGGAATTAAAGGAAACAATAATAATAATATAATAATAGTATTAATAGTAATAATTCCGTAGTCTCCGAGAAACGTCGTTTGGGTGTTGAGAGTGGGCCATCATAGATTCACAACATCAAAAAGTAAATAAATTGATCTTCTCCAGGATTGGATGATTTATCCATTGTGGTTTTCCTCTAGATTTAAAGGTTTCATCAAAATCGACTGGTGAGTTGTCAAATTTGATCAATAAGCTAACCAAAAAGGGCGTATTAATATTCGGAGTTTGTGAATCATACACAATTCAAACTGAAAATTCACATGAATAGTTCTCATCTACTGATACCAATCAGTAGTATATGTATATGCAACATATAAGTAATAAGTTATCTTTACTTTATTTCTTTTGATTTAAAATAGCTAATATTGAACACACTGAACACTATAAATCTTAATTTAAACAAAATGTTTAGTAGAGAGAAATTGGATAGTAAGTATCGTTTTATTTAACTGTTTTAGCGAATACTAAGTGTCTGATGAAGATTTTTATCTAAAAATGTGCATATACATCTGTAATTTAGAAAGGTGGACATTCCTAAGGAGATACACTGGGCGTTAGAAACATTTAACTGTAATGCAACTTTATTATTATTGTTACTTGTCGCTTAGGTTCTGAGTAGAGAATAGGGCTTCTGCAGTACATCTCTATTGCATTCTGCTCTCCCTCGTCTCTTAAAGCTGTCTTCACGGTTTCCCACAAACTTTCGCTCCCCTTTCACATAATCGCTTTCATGTAACCCTGTGATGCTCAAGCCTCCACTTCCTGGTCAGGTTCCAGCCCAGGGTCTGAGGTGTGATATCAACTGGAAATCTCATTGTGTTTAATTCCTCTGTGTTTTCTACAGCATATTTGTTTGGTTATGGGTTCTTGGCTGGTTCTCTACCTACCAGAGTTCCCTGTTGCTCATCTTTCTAGGCCAACCATTTGATCTTCAGTATTACATAACTAAGACAGATAATGATGAAAGCCTAATGCAGACTGCTTAAAGATAGGAAGATACTAGAAGAACTGAATTCCGCAAATGACATATGTCTAATGTCCCACAAACGCGAAGACTTGCAGGCGAAAACCAACATACTGCCCGAAGAGGTGAGGCAGACAGTGAAGACACGACTCCAAATGAACATAGAGGAGACGAAGGTGATGAAGATAACCAACCGCCAAAGCAACAACAACCAGCACAAATCATCGTCAACGGGAGAGATTTAACAGAGGCTGCCTCCTTCACTTATTTGGGTAGCCAGCATTGTTTCCACTATAGGCACTCGGAACTAGTGAAGATGTCAAAGCAGGTCAGAGTCAGAAAGGCAAGATACGCCTTCATCAACCTGAAACCAGTTTGGAAATCTTATGCACTCAACATAAGGAAAAAGATTCGCATTTTCAATATCATTGTTAAGTCAGACACTTGTACAGCACGTGATTAGTCACGAAAAAGACTTCCAACAACCTGTTTCAGACTTTTATCAACAGCTGCCCACTTCGCTGGCTGGTTAACTCCATACTCAAGATGAAATGGCCAGGAAGAATTAGCAACAAGAAATTATAGCTGGGGACAAACCGACGAAGAGCCGCTCGCTCAACAAATGGATCGAACGTTTGTTGAGGAGGCCGTCGAATGACATAGCGCACAAAGCAGGCCATTGCTCGAGTGGAAGCTCAATGGGAAGCGGCAACGAGTGGGTTTTGTGAGGAGGAGATGGGAGATTGCAGGCAACTGTGGTTCCAGCTGAAGAGGACAGCAGAAAATGGAAAAAAAGTGGATTAGGTTGTTGAAGCCCTATGTTCCACTTGCAACCCAAGGGTATGCTAAACAATAAAGATCATAGATTGTCATTCTGTATTAATAAAGCTGATATTTTGATAGTGAACGTTCTAATGTCAATCAGGATATCATTTTCAGAATAACTCATATTGTTCATTTGTATTTAGAAGTTTATGGTTGCTTTTTCTTACTAAAATAAGTATGATTATTGATTAGTATTATGCTGAAATCGTCTAATAGTAATGTTATTTTTTTCAAAAGATCATCTACTTCATTTCTTTAATAGATAATCTATTGGGTGAAGTGATGACGTAGTTAGCAGTTCAGTTAGACAGCTCAGCTTGTAAAGCGTCAGACTAGTGCTTTGGACGTCACTAGTTCGAATCCTATCGAAATTCCCACCTCGTCTTCATTTAACACCCACTACATTAGTGCTAGTCTACCAAACCAAGGAAGGTCGTCTGAGGTAGTCTCAAGGTCAGTCAACAACCAGCTCCTCTGTTTCCATCTCATGATGGCTGAGAATAAGGATGGAAAACGTCACTGGGTAGCTAATGCAACTATAGACGGACAGGAGTGCATTATTCCTTCACATGATATTTAGGAATTATCCATCGTGATTGCAGTGAAATGACGACATGTTAGCAGTTGGGGTATCGCAGCTTATCTCCAGGCAGAATATGACCGTCAATTTATTTTTGTTGTTGATGTTTTCAAACATCAATTCCTTCAGCTGAATAGGTGTACTAACTTCTTTAATGAATCAAGGGAGCTAATGTGAGCTAAAAATAGTAACATTTCTTCGAATATACGGAATAATTTTAAATCAAGGATCAATAAATAACTGTATTTATTATACGTATGAGACAATCGATAATATAAGGCAGATATTGCAAGTTTACTGTTTTTATTACTACCTTGCTTTCTTAGTGTCACACAGGTTCAAGAACGGAGCATCTCTGTCGCACTCACTTCTTTAAAAAATCACTTCCAGATGGTTACTCTACGAATGCCTGCAAGCTTTCACTTCTAATTGAGATGAACTTCTCCAGTGTCATCCTTGAACACACTCAACTTGTTTATTCCTATCTGGGTTCCGCTTGAACTATGGATTATTACAAAAATCTCTATTCATTAACAGATGGTAGCCATTAGGCTAATCAAGTTTGTGGTACTACGATTACGTCATGGTTATTGACATAGTCTGTGTGGAGGTCAACAGCACTCAGCATCAAAAATAACATCCGGATTTTCAACTCCAATGTGAAGTCAGTGCTACTTACTATACGGATCAGAGACTTGCACTGCGTGTCATAAAGAGCACCTCAAACAAACTACAGACCTTCATTAACAGTTGTCTTTGCTCAATAATACTCAAGATCACATGGCCGGCCAGAAAAGATCAGCAACAGAGATCTCTGGCGATGAGCGAACCAACCAGGAACCGATTGTGAAACAAATAGGCAGGAAGAAATGGAGATGGATTGGCTATACTCTGAGGAAACCACCAAGTGACATCACTAGACAAGCCATCACTCGAGTGGAAGCCGAAAGGGAAGCGGCGAGTTGGTCGTCAGTGCAAGGGTGACTTGGAGGAGGTCATGTGAAGAGGAGATGAAAGCATGTGGGTAGACTTGGAGCCAGGTGAAGACTCTAGGAGAGAACCGAACGCAATGGAGACGTGTGGCTGAAGCCCTATGTTCCTCTAGGAATTAAAGGATACAATAATAATAATAATTGACATTTCCGTTCACCGCACACACATATACACTTATTCTGACTCAGAATGTTAGGATATATATATCAGCTTAACAGAATTATCGAATAATATTTCACCTGAAATATACTGTCCGACTTTTATTCCACAGTGGTGAAGAAAGTCTATACCAATCAAATTTCAAAATATAACCAGCAGACTGAATGACCAAACACCACAAGGAACTTTTTCGGTATTCCATAGCAAAAAATCTCACTGCTGTTGACAAACTCACCTTAAAAACATTTTTCACCGACGATAACTAATCACAGATATAGATAGATGAATAGGAAACAGCAGTCTCTGTTCCTCACCTCCCTTCATTCTTATTAGTGCAAGCACGGAGTAGTATATAACAAATAAATCACTAGGCAGTTGAATGCAAAGTTCCTATTTATGTGTAGAAAACATTCCGAAGAAGTTGACGAACATCTAACATACAGCTGAAAGCATGATCTTCAGAACTATCTGAGTGGGTTAGCCCTAGACTGGAAAACTACTCTGTTGATATAGTAAGTGACCAGAGGTGAAACGACAGTCTAGTCAGTGATACAAGTCGAACAATAAGTCTCCAGATTACTAACTAGCACAGTGATCTACCAGGACTAAGCTACGACAGTCACATCAATTTACTTGTGAAATAATATTTTTCATCTGACGCATGGTTGGTAGTCGACAAGTGGATAGGACTCCTCGATAAATTATGAATTTCATCTGAGTAACAACACTGAACAGTCCTGCGATCGAACAAGTGATCTATACAAGTATGTGAAGTGTGTGTATACTATGCGATCACTCCTAGTTAAGTCATTTTTGTCTTAAAGTGTACAATTTATCTGTTATTGATACCCTAGAACGGTGAATCTTGATAAACCTTTTAGAACAGCTCTCATTTCATATACTTTAGATGGCAGACATCAGTAAAATTTGCAGACTTAATAATCTGATGATAGTAGCGATGACATTAGCATACACAGAAGACTGTTCAACGCTTTTTCTCAAAACATTTAGAGTGAACCATATTCATTCAGACATCTAGAAAAACAACAACAAAAAAATATTGAGCCAAGAATATCCTTTGGGTAATTTTCTCTTCTGGCGCTACAATTATGCACTGTGTTTATATACATAGAATATTCTAGAATAGTCGTCATTAACAATATTGGTGTGCTTTTTAAATACTATCGATTTGTTAAGTAAGATCGCAACGGAATTACAGTTCACTAAAGATACATAAATTATAATAAGTATAAAAATGTGACAGTAAAAAGAATTTCAAATAAAATTAAGGAAATTTCCACAACCAATTAAGGCTCATCAGAGCCTTGATGGTCAAGATAAGGAAAGTGTCTGAATCAGGTCCCTCTTTTGGATATATAAGTTAGATTTCTTAATATAAGTATAAAACTTGGGCACTGTAGTGGTAGAGTATAACTCCATTATGGATAAGATTTTATTTTGATAATTCACATACTGATGACTTTTCGAGCACAAATTATTGCTCATAATCATATCAAGTCACTCACACAACTTTTTTTCCTTCATTTATATACATATGTGGAACTGACTAGATATTTAAATAAAAATCAATATGAGATAATGAACATTCACAAATAATGATATGAGTGTTATTGATCAAATACAATCAGATGGGAAATAAGATGAGTGTTTTTATAGTCGAAATAAGTAACTTGTTAGAATGTTGTGATTTGCTTGAAATGAAATAGTATTTTAAGATTATTTATTATCCTCCTCTGATTCAACTGGCGGTAATAATATCTTCCATGTCTCTGGTATTTGCTTTGAGTCATTTCTGTTGCATGTGTTGGATGTAGACTCAATGAACCAAGATTCAGTAATCAGCCTGTCTCTCTCTCCACCTACATAGATTACTTCTTAGAATTTTAACCCTCTCCCACCAGCACTGTGTAAAAATGCGTGTAGTGTAATTGCTGAGCTTTTTTCGAAATTACTTATCTTCTCGGGGTCAACCATTCTTACCTTAGCTAAATTCTTATGTTCCGACAATCTGATTACCCCCGATCTACTAGTTTGACCTATATAGTTGACTTCACAGTCATTGCAAAGCATTTTTTAAGTTATATTATTTTGTCTAATTGGGTCCACCGGATCCTGTAGCCTACAGAGCTTGTCTCTGAGTGAGTTTGTAGGTTTGAATGTCACTCTAATTGCTGCTTTATTAAGAATCCTACACTCAGGGTCTCAGATGTCCCCTCCTTATATGGTATAACAGTAGATGACTTATATTCTCTCTTATTTAAGTTATCACTACTAGTTTCGCAATTATATTTATTTTGCTTTTGGCCTTTTTCGATCTTCCTAGTAAATTTTATAGGATAGTTAGTTATACAACACCAACGCCTCTCCTATCTGTTTTATTTCATCGTTTAGGTCTTTTTTTGTGCTACTTAGTGCTTCTTAATTTGGCCTGAACAATATGTAGTAGACGAACTCTTGAGGTAAAGCTAAGATTAATTGGTATGCGGTAAATGACTTTGAGAGCCGCCTTTTTAACATCAGTCTTGTGCTCTGTATGCACAAGATGAGATAGAATAGCTCTATGAATGGATTTTGTTTGTCTCCCCCCACTTACTTAATCACTCTGTAGGATGATGTTCAGAAATCCGACAATAAACATATAGAATGAAAAGATTTAGGATTTCAATCACTATACAATATGCAGTTATAATTACTCCCTTTGTTACAGTTAATAATACCTTGCAATTTTCACTATCCCCTTCTATAATTTTCTAACTAACTATTTCAGTCTTCTAGTGTCCAATATGTTTCTTAAGTTTCAAGTGGAACATAAATAAGCCTTCAAGCTTTGAGTTTTGAAGTGTCAATAGCAGTGGTGTCTATATTTTTTACGCGGAGGGGTTGTTATCCTCACACTTAGCCTTCCTCCTTTACCTGACCTGCTACCGGCTAAGCGAAGTTTAGGAGTAAGACGTTGGCCGGGAATCGAAACCTGGACCAAGTTTTTGGTCAGACAGTATTTTACCTTTTGAACCACCAACGCACAGTATACTGTGCGAACGAAAAACAAACAATTTTTTTATTCCTTCACGTTCCCCCAGTGAAACATAGGGCTTCAAGCTAGAGAGGCTTGAAGTTTCTGTAGCACTGGTGTCTATTGTTTTTACGGGATGGGGTTACTAGCCAGCCTCATGCCCAACCGTCTCTCTATACCAGTCTTAATACAGGCTTAGCAAGGTAAAGGAGTGCGTCGATGGCCGGGGATCAAACCTCGAACCACCTGCGTGGTCGGCGAGCATTCTACTACTGTATAGTAAGTAAAAAGCATGCGAGGTCTAATTACAAAGATTAGTAGTACAACCCACTCTGCACTATGTGCCACGATTCTCCATGGTGAAGCATACATGATTTCAAGATGTCATCAAATTCATCTGGAAAATTTCTGCTACTTGGTGAAAACTGTATATTCAATATGTGTGAAGATAATCTATGCTGAGGAGACATTCCTATGACATTACACGTCAAACCTTCCAGTGAGACCCGAGTGAGAAATGCTGAGTTAGTCATTTGAGGTTGACGGTGGAGAAGAACAATATGGAAAGGGAATTAAAAAACTTATAAGCAATCTTAGAGCGATTATGATTATGAACAATAAATTTTGTTCGAAACGTCTCAGAGCACAAAAACTAATTCGTACCAAAGAAAATTTAAGACAGGAAGTGAGGCATATAAGAAAAGCCTTGAAACTTAATAATTACCCGGATAAATTAGTCAGGAAATATGTAAGGAAATGTAAAAATAGAATAAATAATGATAGTAGCGGTAGTGGTAATAACAATAATAATGATAATAATAATAATATTGATGATGACATGGATGTCAAACATGCGCAAGATACCGACACCAACAATAAGGAATCTAAATCATCAGTAGTAATTCCATACAAGGAAGGATCCTTGGAAACTTTACGCAGAATTCTTAACAAGGCAGGAATAAAGGTGGCTGGTATTCAAACCGACAAACTCAATTAGACACAAGCTTTGTCGGTTAAAGGATCCTACCAGTGGAGCCAATTAGACAAAACAATTTAGTTTATATAATACCATGCCTACAACAATTATCAGGTCAAATACATAGGTCAAACTAGGAGAACAGGTGCAGTCAGTCAGACTAGCGGAGCATAAAAACCTGACAGCAAAATCTAGATTAGTTGACTCGAATAAGATAACAAATCTAGAGAATAGTCCAGCTATAGCACTCAGTACATGCAATTACACACAACGATACAATAAGATGGGATAAGATGACAGTTTCAAAATCTACTGTCACAGGGTGGAGGGAGAGATTGATAACAGAAGCTTTGTTTATCGAATCAACTGAGAGAGAATACGTGTAATAGGAGTGATTCAACGCCTGTCCACCCAGATATCTGGAAAATTCTACTAACACGCCTACGATGACAAATAGGAGAAAACAAAGAAAACTATAAAGCTCAAGTTTCGAAGTCATGTGATTATAATTGATGAGATGATTATGAACAATTATGAACTGTGTCATCCAGTAAATAATACTGTTTCACTGACTGTGTGATGCATCTAATAAAAAAACTAATATGGAATCTTAGAGCGAGTTGAAACTGTTGATAGAGGATCGAATGGAATGCAGAAGTGCTGTTGAGATCCTACATTTCACTCAGAACACCCAGAGAGGCGAGTAATAATGACAACAGAAATGAAAACTTAATCTCATCATTCCGTCTACATTCAAGTTAATTAATTTATGAATATAACATCAAAAATTTACTAATATTTAGTGAAATATTACACACAGAGGATAAGAAAAGACTCAGGACTTACTCAACCAAATCATCGTCGTCGTTGGCGTTGGCATTGTCGTGTTTTCCCTCTTCGACTGTATACTCGTCATTAACACCGCCGTTGTACAATGACAGTTAAAACATTTCAACATAAAATATTAGAAAAAGATGGCCCAACACAGTAAACGAGTTTTACTCATTTATATTTATTTATTTTCTCTCTTCGTTAATTGTTTCTGTTTAAATAGGTTGAGAAAAGGAGTATGAATCACTGTGTTTGTGTGTGCGTGTGTGGGTGTGGGTGTGCGTGTGAGTGTGCGTGAGTAGAAGTGTTTTTATAAAACAGTCATAAGAGCAGCAGCAATAGTTGTTAGTTAATAAACAACAAATAAGGTCAAAGTGAAAAAAAGTCGAATGAAAAGACAAACGAATTGAAAGAATAAATTCCTCTCTCCTTTCTTCTTCATGTTCTCCCTCTCTATCTCTCTTCCTCCTTTCACAACCTCGACCTCATAACCCCTCCCTAACACACCCTCACCCCAGGTTTTAACAATTAACAATAGTAATAATAGTAATAATAATGAAGTTTATTTGTCTATCCCAATTAAGAGTAAATGAATATATACATGTATATTATGAATGGATTTCATTGAGAGCTTTGAGTCGAATCATACTACTTCATAATATAGCATATATATATATATACGTGTAGGCATAAATGATAGTTTAAACACTTCTGGAATTGTCGTCCAGTATTCTAGCAGACTGGTCAATTCATTCGTTTTTCTCTGTTCTACTCACTGTGAGTGAGTGATTCAACCTAAGCTTGGCGTATGTGTTGTACACGCCTAAAGGGCGTGGCATAGCTTGAGCAGTAATATTTTTCAAAAAAAAAATAAACAATAAAGAAGAGATTAGGTAGGAATTGAGAACGTTTATACATGTATACATAGATATGTTCTCCTTCTCTTCTCCGCCCCTCACCACTCCGCATCCCCTTCTCATTGAGTTGTTGAGTAGTTTCGATGAATAGAAAGTGTGTTCTTTTTACATGTTAGAGTATACAAATATTCTGAAAAGTTTGGCCTGTTTTCTGAATGCTTCAGTGTGAGACAAGGTGAACCATCCCTTTCTCTCTCTCTCTCCCACTGTCTCTCACCCCACCCCCTTCTACCCAACTACCTACTTACCAACTCACCACTCCCAAAACAGGGCAAACACAGATATTGTATTCATATTATTAGAGTGAAGTGAAAACTAAGTAATTAGGAGAAAAAATCTAAATATTTATGAATATATTTCATTTCGATAATCTCAAATAATAATCATAATAATAGTAATAATAATATTTGGGTGGAATTCAATTGTAAAGGGGGTTACTAACTCACGCAACACACATACACAGACACACAAACACACAAACATACATACGCTCACACACACGCAGACGCCCTTAACACAAGCTGATAATAATAATGCCCATGTGTACATTTTTCAGTGTATTTTCTCTAAATATTCGTTCAAATAATATCTCATATAAGTAATATTTACGCGTCTATGTATTTGTGAGTTGAATTACTCTACTGAGGGTTAATTCATTGGTGTAAAAATTGGTGTAGACGAAGTCATTGGGACACTTGACAGTAGGGCAGCAGGTTGAGTAGTTGTCTCAAGTCAACAGTTAATAATTATAATAATAATAATAATAATAATAATAAAATCAATTAAACAGGTGATTAGACATTGTTGAACAATACAAGACCTATAGTCATTTAAAACACAAATAAATAAATAAATATTCCTTTGTATTAGTAATATGGACCAAGGAAAAAGTTTGTGAAACGTAGGAAAGGGAGTGAATTGCCCTTTTCGTCCACCCCTCTCTGTCTTTGTCTTCCATTCTTGCTACTAACTTTTATAGGGTGAAATAATCAATCAGTGCTTGAGTTCTTGATTAGTCTGTTAGGGATAGATCGTACACACATACACGCACACACACACACACTCACTTGCTTAGTCAGTTAGTCATTCCATGCCTGAAACTAAATAGTTCAACTTTTCTTTTGTCATTCCTTTGCTTTCCAGGTGGAACATAGGACTCCTAGCTTGAACTTTGAATTCTGAGTAGCGTGGTATTGTTTTTGCGGGGGGTGGGTGGTTGGGTGGTTCGATTGACAGCCACATGCCCATCCTTCAGTATTCACTGGATATACTACTGGCTAAGCGAGGTTAAGGAGTACATTGGCCGGGAGTCGAGCCAGGAGCACATGCCAATGAGGCATAATTACAATGTGTTACTTTACCCATACTTTTGATTTCTCCATCGACATATCTGGACTGGATTGGTTGGTATTATTTAAGTACATGGATTTCTCGGTACTACATTGGGAATAATAAATCAAGGCTACTTATTTGGTTTTGGCAAATATAATGAGTGCTGGGACCTAGTTTCAATGGCAACATCACCGTTCACTGGGGCGTAGATGCACCTGATGGAGAGAGTGCCAGATAAAACGATATGTGTGCTCACTAAAAGAATCGCTTTGTCATTACATTCTGTGTTTCCTTTTGTGGAACACAGGAATTATATTTGATGAGTGTTGGTTTGCAGGGATTCGAATGATTTCAAGAAGACTCATGAAGTGGCTTCATTTAGAGAATCACTAGTACTCAAGGAGAACTCGACAGATGTTTCGTCTCAATTTGAGGCTCTCCATCCGTACCAACTCAGCACTTACAAGTTACAAGGCGAACTCGTCGACCATTCAGCCACGGGGGGAGAAATCCAGTGGTCTATTGGTTATAACTTCTGTCAGTTCGTGATATGCTGTTCAACTGCTGGACGATGTCATCGGCGAGTATTGGTCCTCGCACCCGCTGTTTATGACTTTTGACTAGGACTTCAGATAACTGGGGAATCAAAATTTAGTGAATTATATAGATACCTTAACATTTACATTAAGAATGTGAATTCTGTTCATTGCTATGATGTACCTGAATTAATTGAATAAAACGTCAAAATTAAGACAATGCACTACGTGACAGCAATGGTTTTACTGTGAAGGAGTATTCGTATTATCAAATGCTTCTTTTAAACAGGAAATTTTAAAGTTATACGCTGTTAGGTTTCGAGCGCGTGACTACACAACACTACTAACATCTGAAAAGTCAGTAATTGTGAATAGTCAAAGCTGAAGGGCATTTAATGAGAACTTTCGTGGTTTTCAGAGTTTCTCTAATTGATGTCAGACAGTTAACTTAGATCTTTGAATCACCCATGATTTATTCGGCGGTGGCATACGATTTGCTTCTAACGCCATTCATTGAAGGATATTTTGGTATTAGCAACCATGCTTTTCCTCACAACTAAATAAGCGAATTTCTCTCATCATAACTTCTCATTTCAGAACTTGAACAAATGTAACTAGAAGTAGAACATTATTGAATTTTCGCTGAGTTACTATTGTTGTTCATTTCAGAGGTTCCGAGTGGAATATCTTTACAGCACTAGCTTGCCTGACTTCACCTTCACCTGACTCCACAGCTATCAACAAGCGTTCACTTTCCTCTCATCTTTCGTCACTTTCCACAGGGCATTCACTCTAGGACTTTGTGTGTGGAGTCACTTGAAGGTCTCTTCAGCGTTTCTTGACTCCCGTCTATTTCCTTCTGTATATTTGTTCGGCAACTGACTTTTCTAGAGTTCTTCGTTATCTGTCCTTTCTTGCTGACCACGTAATCTTCATTATCTGAAAATGGGGCAGATATTAGTGAAAGTCTGAAACAGGCTGTTGTTGGTTGCCTTTTATGAAGCAGCATGTCACTGGACTATATAGAGAATCAATGAATTGATTGATATGAGTGTTACAAACTCGGCTGTTGTGCCATATACTTAGTGTAGTAGATTTCCACACTGATTTCAGAATAATGAACGCCTGTAGTGAGAACTATGCTTTTCAGGTAATTAGAAGAGGTGACTTCTTTCAAATGATTGCAGTTGGTCAGGCGTTCAATGAATACTGTGAAATGACCCAAGAAAATCTTGATTTTGTGGATGATTTTCTGTCCCATATCGTACTTTTATTATTCATTATTTTATTCCTTTACGTTCCTAGTGGAACATAGGGCTTCAAGGTAGAGGTTTGAAATTTCCGTAGCAGTGGTGTTTCTTTTACGGGGGTGGGGTTTTTAGCCAGCCTTATGCCTAACCTTCCCTCTTTACGAGTCTTATTACTGGAATTTATCAGTGGCCGGGGATCGAACCCTAGATCACATGTGTGGATGGCGAGCATTCTACCGCTGTGTCACCGATGCACATTTTGTTTTCCTTCACGTTCCCCAGTGGAACATAGGGCTAAAAGCTAGTGGCTTGAAGTTTCTGTAGCAGTGTTTATTTTACAGGATGGAGTTGCTAGCCTCATGCCCAACCTCCCCTCTTCATCAGCATTATTTCTGGCTTAGCGAAGTAAAGGAGTGCGTCGGCCGGGGATCGAACCCCGGACCATGTGCATGGTCGGCGAGCGTCCTAACCGCTATACCACCGACGCACTAATTAAAAGATATTCAAGAGAAAACCAGTAAGCTGATATATGGAGTAGCGAAGAAAAGAATCCATCAATGTTTATTGATTTATTAATCACAGGCAACATTTTTTAGAACTCATCTAACTTGATATTTTACAAACCGTGTTGAGAACTGTTAATGAATATTTACTGCAGATATAAAACTATGCTCTTTAATAGACTTTTATTTATTTTTTTATTTTGGTTATAGCTTGATGCCACACCGTATTTTCAGTACAAGTATGCAATTTTCAGCATGGATATCGGTAGCCCAAATTTTGCAGGCCGACCATTGATATTGGCTGTGCGTCGGCAGGGGATCGAACCCCGGACCATGTGCATGGTCGGCGAGAGTCCTAACCACTGTGCCACCGACTGTGAATTATATTCATGAATGACTAATTCTGAAAAATAGTCAGCTGAACTTTTTCATGAATGCGTTACTTGGATGAAACTGTTTAATTATTTTGATTGCCATTTCAACTATTCACTCAGATTAAAAGTAGTAAATCTCTAAAAAACCTATAAAGTTCAATATTCAGTGAGTCATGAAGAAATAATGGGTCACCTGATTCATCGTTCTAATATTCTGCCTATTTTAAAACATTCAGAACGTCTTTAATCGCCAAGATAATTTTCTGGGCGATAGGATGATCACTAATCATACATTCCGACTATTTTGATGAGTATTACTTAGTTGATGGAGGCTAACCCAGGAATCTTCGGTCTATCTTCCCTCCTATTTGGACTCATCATCTGGATATGCCTGACCCTCCCCACTGGGATTGAAATCCATTACTCATCCTTTTAAGTGCCAAAGTATCACCCACTCGATTACTTGGCCCCTCAAATTATCTCTTCTGCACCAGCTTTAAGTGATTATTTAAGAAAATGTCTCTTTTCAAGTGCTGGTTTGTAGGAATTTGATTGAATGGTTACAAGATTTGGTTAGACTCGCCGATCATGCCGTGGTCCGCGGTTCGAAACCCTGCCGATGCACACCTGATATCTATGGTCGGCCTGCAAAATTTGGGTTACCGATATCACATGTTGAAAATTTCATACCTGTACCAAAAAATACGGTGTGGAATCAAGCTGTAATGAAAAAATCATGAGCTGACATCGGTTAGAGAACCACTGGAAAACCTGGGAGTGCTGGAAAACTGTTTCGGACTCTTCACAGAACGCACCTACCGGGGCTCGAACCCCGAATTACGTTATGTTAATCTTCAGACATCGTACAAGCGTCTGTACTACCAGCCAAAATGTCATTTAACTAAGTTCACATCAGAATCAGTGGTCAGCTGTGATTTGCACTGAAGAGTCAATCGATGAAGGAATACAAAATCTCCTAAGGACCTTGATAGAAAATGGATTCCCACCAAGATTCATAGACAAGAATCTAAAACCATGGAAAACACCTGAAAAGGTCCAAGTCGCCCCAAAAAGATGCTGATATTGAACCTCGAATTTAAAAGTGATACAGAAGCAGAAATTCTTCGTAGACGGCTTTCAAAGTCTCTCAGTAAAACATACTTCGCCACCAGCCTACGAATAACATTCTCCTGCAAGAAACTACTCACCCAACACGTGAAAGACAAGCTGTCGCATTGGGCCACTTCAGCATGCATATACAAGTTCACTTGCTCGTGTGGAGCTGAATACATTGGCCGTACTATGCGTCCGCTTGTAAAACGCACGCGGGAACACAATCCAGCATGGCTAGCAAAGGGGTACACAGTTCGATAACGAAACATCTGGTGAATTCTTGACATCCAGCCCCATGTGAAAAGTCCTTCAAAGCCATATATAAGATCCGATCCAACCTATCAAAGGGAGTGAAATCAAGACATCTAGGAATAGTTGAGGCACTGGCGATCCAAAAACTCAAGCTTATTCTATGTGTCCAAAAGAAATACGTCCAACCGTTGTCCCTACCGTGGTCATCATCAAAAGTCAATCTCACCAATAATGATTATCCTATTGTCTTTCTTGTCCAACCTTCACGTTTATTTGTTATATTTACCTTTTAAATCGGAATGATGCAACAACACTTACAGATATATGGAAAACTGCACCAAGAAACCGTGGTTAGCAAAACAAAACTGTACAAAGCAGTTTAGGAAGTCATGTGAATACACAGATACGAGTATATGCAATGAATATATGCTCAAAACGTCATCCAACCACTATTAATGTGTCACTCTGTGCGGTGGATAAACTTGTCCATTGTTTGATGATAGGGCGTTGGTGGTTCCCTAGTAGAATGTTCACCAACCGCACAATCTATGCGGGGGTCGATCCTCTGCCAGCTCACTCCGGAAGCTCTTCTCTCCGATGGTAAGTCAGCTAAACAGGTTAGATTGGACGTGAGATTTGCTACCCCACCCCTTAAAAACAGCACATCTAAAACTTGGAAGCTGAAAGCTTGAGGTCCTAAATTCCTCTCAGAACACAAAGGAATAGAATAAATAAATATTTACGTGATTATAAGAGTGAGTTGGTGGTCCAATAGTGGAATGCTCTCCATCCACGTGAGGAAACCAAGTTCGACTACCAGCAAGTATGTACTTAGGTAGGTAAGCATGTAGACAAGTAGGTAGGTGGATAGACAGGTAGATAGGTAGACATTAAAAATAAGCAACAAACGTTAATAGAGCAGGACTTAATGAATTCGTCAGGTTTCAGCATAACGCTTCAGCTGAATCATACAGTCATATATATATGATTAGAATTGAATTGCGAGGTGTATGACTTATAAGCAGATAAATAACATCGGATCAATCATGCAAAACAACAGGTGTGAATGTTTTTCAGATCATATTCAAATAGATAAGGGGAGAGGAAGTATGAGAGGTCAAAATTAAGATAACGATGCACTATACGGTTCAGTTACACATCACTTACATAAACAATTAGTCATCGGAGAAAGAACTTGAATGTATCAAGAATTGCAAACTGAATAGCGCTGATGATAATAGTAATAGTAGTGGTAATAATAAAATTGAAACGGTTTAAGATAATGGTACTGATAAAGGACAGTTTTAAAAATGAATCAGGAATTATAATAAAAGGTCGAATAAAATATAGAATAAAAATATTAATAATAATAATGGTAATAACAGTTAATAAGTATGACATATTACCATGGTAGATTCAAAGTGACCACCATTCCCTTCTGTACACAGGGATTGGCTTTATGAACTCTAATTGGACAAGCCCCCACAATTTTAAGCATCTTTCTGTTTGTTTGTCTGCAGGCAACACCGAATGATTTGACCACGTCAATATCATGGCCACCATCGTCTATAAGATGTATTGTTGTTGGATATTCTGTCACCTTGACTTCAGATTTCTTCAACCGCTTAGGCAAATGTTCCATCATGAGAGTAGACAATTGTCTTTCCTTTCGACATCTATATTCGCTTCCACAAACACACTCAGATTGATATAGGCAGTCCGAAGTCTTGTGGAATGGAGACTGGTTCTTGCCCAAATTGTTGATACACCCGGTTGGTAGGCAGATAGGTGGGTAGATAGATGGGTAGGTAGGTAATTCGGTAATTAGGATTGTAATTAATTTATTTTATGATTATTGTATCCTTTAATTCCTACAGGAACATAGGGCTTCAGCCGTGCGTCTCCATTGCGTTCGGTTCTCTGCTAGAGTCTTCACCTGGCTCCATGTCTGCCCACACGTTTTCATCTCCTCTTCACATGACCTCCTCCAAGTCACCCCACCCTTGCACTGACGACCAACTCGCCACTTCCCTTTCCGGTTCCACTCGAGCAATGGCTTGTCTAGTGATGTCACTTGATGATTTCCTCAGAGTATGGCCAATCCATCTCCATTTCTTCCTGCCTATTTGTTTCACAATCGGTTCCTGCTGTGTTGGTTCGCTCATTGCCAGAGATCTCTGTTGCTGATCTTTTCTGGCCAGCCATCTGATCTTGAGTATTGAGCGAAGACAACTGTTAATGAAGGTTTGTAGTTTGTTTGAGATGCTCTTTATGACGCGCTGGCCAAGTCTCTGATCCGTATAGTAAGTAGCACTGACTTCACATTGGAGTTGAAAATCCGGATCTTATTTTTGATGCTGAGTGTTGTTGACCTCCACACAGACTTGAGAGTTATGAAAGCTTGTCTTGCTTTTCCGATTCTTGCTTTGATATCCTCGTCAGTCTCATCAGCCTGTAGTTGAAACGATGCTTCCCAGGTAGGTAAAAGAGGTTGTTTCTTTCACGTTGTTGCTGTTGGTGGCGTTGCCCAGGAATCTTCATCACCTCTGTCTTCTCTATGTTCACCTGAAGTCCCATCTTTGATGCTTCTTCTGCCAACTTGTTGCTTTTCGCTTGCATATCTTCCAGTTTGTGGGAAATCAGACAAATATCATCGGCGAAGTCCAGATCCTCCAAGTTTTTGTGTGAGTCCATTTTATGCCTGTTTCCTCATTTATTAGGGAGTATTTATTAACTCTCTCCCTCTCATATTTATTTGAGAATAAGGTCTAATTACACGAGACTTTCTACTTGATCATTGAATAGTTTCAATTGTTTTTGACTTAATTTGATGGGTAGATTTTCTAAAAGAAAACTTCATTTTAGGCGGGTCATATGAAAAAAGATGCATTAAAATTGTTAAAAGGTTTATTCTGCCTGTAAAGTGGAAAAAATGAATGAATCTTCTCATCTATTCATTCGTTCATTCATTCATGCGTTCACTCATTTACTTCCACCCATTTTAAATGTTATATCAGAGGTGGAAACACATTGCTTTATTAAAACAACGATTAAGGAGAATGTTGGAAACAAAGAAATTAGGATTTATCTATAAAAACAAAAGGAAGGCAGATTAAAAGAATTCATGGATTGCTTCTGAGTTGTTGTTGTGTTGTTGTGTTTAGTTCATGTATTTGGGTGTTTATGTAAAATCTTTTTTGTGTTTTTCTCAGTTTCTATGTGTTTACATGTAAAAATGTCAGATATAGGTTGTTTCTTTTCCCTGATTATTTTGTTTACTGTTCTGGGGTAATTAAGGCCAACTTTATGAGTGAAAAGGATTTCCTAAGTGAAATGCGATACAGTGACCTGAATCTATTCACATGTATTATATTATTATCATTATTATTCCCATGGGTCCACGACTGACTATAATCTCTCATCTCTTTCGCCTAGCACGCCCTTCTCCATGTCACCCTAGCACTGATGACCCACTCCTCCCCGCTTCCCATTCGAGTTCTACTTGAGCAATGGTCTGCATTGTGTGCGACGTCATTTGACCGTCTCCTCAACTTAATTACGCCCAATCCATTTCCATTTTCTCCTATATATTTGTTCAGCAAGTGGCTCTTCGTTGGTTTGTTCCCAGCCATAATTTCTTGTTACTAATTCTTTCTGGCCATTTGATCCTTAGTATGGAGTCAGCCAGCCAGCCAGCGAAGTGGGCAGCTGTTGATGAAAGTCTGAAACAGACCGTTGGAAATCCTTTTCGTGACTACTCATGTGCATTGCAAGTTTCTGACCCATATAGAAGAATAGACTGACTGACTTCAGATTTGTGTTGAGTAGAATGCGAATCTTGTTATTTATGCTGCTGAGTGAGTGCAGAATATTTGCAAACTGGTTTCAGATTGATGAGGGTGCATCTTGCCTTTCTGATTCTGGCCTGCTTTGACATCTTCACCCGTTCCAAGTGACTAGAGTGGAAACGATGCTGGCTGCCTAGATAACTGGAGAAGGTAGCTTCTGCTAAATCTCTGCCGTTGATGGTGATTGTTGTTGATGTTGTTTTGGTTGGTTGGCTATCTTCATCACCTCCGTTTCCATCTTCTCTATGTTCACCTGGAGTCCTGTCTAATCTGGCTGGTTCTTCAACCAGTTTTTTGCTTCACACATGTGCTAGTTTTATTTTGTTTGTATTCTGTGTTCAGACTATTTTGGAGCAAAAATGCCAGACTTTCGTAGAATTACATGAATACCGAAGTATTATGATGTTGAGGACGACTATTTGAATGATGCACAAAGACTGACCTTTTGGGAGGACGAAAGGATTTTGACATTTATGCATGCAAACACAAGTTCTTCTTCTTCAAATTCCTATAGTATTTGTTCTGCTTAGATTAAAGATAAATTCAAACACCTAAAGTATAGTCAAAAATATGAGATAGATTTCGGAATCAGAATCGTAGTGTGATGAGGATTCCTTAACAAGCTAGGGATCGTGCACGAACAAGCAGACGTCACATGACAGCGTGTCAAGTAGTGTGCATGCTTGACCACGAACCTTGAGCTAAAGGATTCGATTTAAACAATGAAGGTCACCATCAAATGACGAGTGATGCATGCTGTAGCCCAATTATTCTGCGGAATTATCTACCGCTAAAAACTGAAAACTTAAATTTGAATTTTTATTATACCCAGTGCTTAAGCGACACGGCCAAGAATTATGGCTGCCAACCTTTCCCATGAATTAATAGGCAAATTATCTGTATATCCATCTTGGTGACTACATTGGAAATGTGAATGATAGAATTCAGCCTGTATGCATGCCGAACATGCAGAACATGCCACTAGTTGCTTTCTACTAACCAATTGATGTTTTAGCTATGGTCTTACAGGAAGTAAATCATGAGCCGGAATAGCCCACTGGTTATGTCTGTGATGACAGCACTGACTGGTAGGGATTCGAATCCCCGAGGAGCATCGTGTTCTTTGATCTGATGATGAGAACCAGCAAGCACGAAACCTAAATTAGATAGGGCTTTCTGCTGATTGTCTCCAACTGCCTAATTCAAACACTTGCAATCTTAGATTTAAACAAGTTTGATTTTTATCTTAAAATCATCTTTACGTGTACAATTGCTTCCTTTCATTGATAATTGATAGGAGACTTCACAGCCTCCCAATCACATATTGACAACCAGCCGTAAAGCAGTGCCACATTTCTTCCTACAATTTAACAAAAGTTAGTTTAGAAAAAGTCCTTAACCTGAATTCGCATATTTCCTTTTCGGTTTCTGATACTTTATAATAATGCAGATTTAGGCGGAAAATTCAAAATACATGCAGATTCGGTGCATAAAAGCGATGAATGCAAAGACATAATAATAATAATGAAAAAATCTTTATTCTGGACAGTACTTATATAATGTACAGAATTTTCAGATGGGTTTATTGCATGATATTCTCCCTTCGTACAGCATCTTCAAGTAAAATATTAATTGATATAAGTATAAAACTTGGGCACTACTTTGGTGGTAGAGTATAACTCCATCATTATGGGTAAGATTTTATTTTGATGAAATCACACAGTGTTTGTTATACAGCAATATTTACTGATGACAACGTTTCGAGCACAATTTATTACCACTGCTCATAATCATATCGAGGTACTCACTCATACAACTTTCTCACTTCGTTTATATAATTCCATTATTTTTCACCGCTTGACTTGATTGGTAGTAGCATTTTCCATATTTCCGGTATGAGTGATGAGTCATTCCTACTGCACGTGTTGTGTTGGGTATAGACTCGATGAACCAGGATTCAGTAATCAACCACCTCCCTCTCTCCACCTACCTATGTTACTCTTTAGAATTTTAACCCTATCCCACCCTATTGTGTGGTTGTTTGGTAATGAGTGAAGTGCAATTGCTGAGCTTTTTTCTAAATTGTTTATCTTTTCAGGGTCAACCATTCTTCGCTTAGCTAAATTCTTATGTTCTGACAATCTGACTATCCCCAACCTACTAGTTTGACCTATGTAGTTGGCCTCAGTCACAGTCATTGCAGGGTATTTTGTAAATTATATTATTTTGTTTAATTGGGTCCACCGGGTCTTTTAACCAACAAAGTTTGTCTCTGAGTGAGTTTGTGGGTTCGGATGCCACTCTAAATTCTGCTTTGTTAAAGATCCGACGTAAGGTTTCAGATGTCCCCTCCTTATATGGTATAACAGTAGATACCTTATATTCTTACATTATCTATGTCATCGTTATTAGTTCCACTATTATTTTTCTTTTATTTTCTGATCTTCCTAATGAATTTTATAGGATAGTTATTTAATACCAACCAACTATTCTTCTATCTGTTTCATTTCATCATTTAGGTCTTTTCTTGTACTACTTATTGATGTTATTGCTCGGTTTGTTAGACACTTAACTAAGCCTACCTTAACAGTTAACGGATGAGATGAATTGAAGTCTAAATATCTATTAGTGGAATGCGTTGGCTTTTTATAAACGCTAGTGTATAGTTTACCTTCTTCTGTTCGTTTTATTTTATTTTTACAATCTAACATAGCTAGTTCTCCTTGTTCATTTTCCGATTCAAATGTGAGTTTTATTCCCTCTACTAGTGAGTTTATATGTGTCAAGAAGCTAGAGATATGTTCTGTTTTTTTAACACTGTGAAAGTGTTATCCACATATATTATTAATAATATTAATCAGTAATATTAATAATATTAATATTAATTGGCAGTATATCCCGTGTGTGACACAATGGTCTCTGAGCTGATGAAGCACAAACCACATTCCATTATGATACATATCTGCTTTGTCTCCTTCAAGAAATCTATCCACGATATCTAGTTGAAAGCCAATTGTAAGATGTTCAGAAGGACATTTTGAAACCCAAGGACATAACTAAAGAACAGTTATCTTATAAATTGAAACACGTTGCCACCCACAATCAGGCCTCTTTCCTCAAGTTTAGTAGTAGCTTACGAATCAGAAGCTTGTAAACATTTTAAATACATACACAAGAGTAGATAATACCACTAGAGGTACTATCTTGATCAATTAAAACAAACCGAACAAGAGAAAATATATGCAGTGGAGAGAGACGGAAATTTTTAGTAGCGCAAGTTTTAAGCAGGCCGCCGATGGTTAATATGTTTTATTTAAATAAATAGTTACATTACTGTAATCGCAATTAATAATAGAAATTGAATCTGAGTGAAACTGTACGATATGCATGAACACTGTCTTGTGTAACTTGTACCTTTTTAAGATTTAACCTTGCTGGATGGTATATCGTGCTGATCTGCAATTGGTAGTGTTCTCTGAGCTGATTGGTTTAGTTGCGGAGCTTTCGTCGTCCCTTGCTGGACAACATCTTCAGCGCAATTTTTACCATAAAATGAACTGTTTTAAATTTTCCATAGGTGATAGAATTGCGTCTTCCGGTAACCATCTTTACATCTGTATTGATCATTTTTTATTGACTTGCATTTTAAACTTTCCTGTCGTATGATTTCGCCTTTTATTAGTTGGTAGTTTTAGTCTGTATTAACATGTTTGTTAGTCGCATATTCGTTTGAGTACCAGTCTTCTAGGAATTCCCTGGCACTTTTGGTGTCTCCTCTGTCTAAAATTTCGACATTATCCCAATCAAACTGACGTCCATAGTTATGCACATGTATTAATATGAAACAGGAATAGATATCATGTCTTTTTACAGTCAATTTGTGTTCTTCTATTCTGATTCGAAGCGGACCCCCACTTTGTTGACCGATGTAGTGTCAGTTACAGTTCATACAACTTATTTTGTAAATGGTATTAATTTTATCTTCTTTTTCTGTCAGATGGGTCTTTCGGTTCGCACAATATCGAATGACGTGGTTGTACTGGCTGGCTGGCTTATATGCTATATATATTCCAAACGGTCCCAATATTCTAACTGTTATTTCACAGATATTTTTTAAATATGGTAGGATGAATTTTCTCGTAGTCTTTGATGATAGTTTTTTGTTGGTGTTGGGACGTAATTTTAAACACTTTTTGATGAAATTGTGAGGATATCCATTCTTCTTTAAAGACCATTAGTAGGTATTTTTCTTCCATTCCCTTCAACACTGGAGTGCTACAGTGTACAGTACTCATTTATACGAGCAGTTGTAAACCATTCCCATTGGAACCTGAACCAAACGGCTCTGCAGTGTTCAAATCACTTCAATTTGGCTGACAAGCAATACTGCTTGATGTCCGTGGTTGTCGGCCACATAAACTGTTTGCTTTCTTGATATAAAGCAGATTAGATATCATAATCCTAATCGACTTTGGTTTCCTCACGAAATTCTGATGAATTCCCATTTCAAACTGTGTAACCTGCAGATTAAATAATCGATACTAAGATGTGACCTAATAGTTTCTCAGAAATTAAGAGCTTAGTACAAAAATCCATTTGCGAAACAACTCTAACGGTTCATTTATTCCTCCTGAAGACTTTCAGACTATAAAATGACACAACCATTTAACGGGGTAATTAAACACACTGATCCCCACCCTTTTGCAGTACCATGCTGTAGCGCAGCTCTGTTACTTCCAGACTAGTTTACTGAAAGAAACGAAGGAATTATGTGTTTTATTTTCTCTGAGATTTTAACGCTGATAACCATTACATAAACCTCCCTCAGCAAGTTGGAATATTAGGCGGTCAGGATGAAATCTCTACGATTTCATATTCTTATCGTGTCAATGAGGAAATGGAACTCCAGGAGAGCGGGAGATTCTGTGCGCTTAACTAACATAAGACGAGGTATATAACTGTTGTATATTAATTAAAGCTTACTGGTGCACAACTCATTATTTGGTGATGTTCTGTATAACTGTTCACTGAAATTTTCAAAAATATGCAATGAATTCGTATCTTCTGAAGTAGATGCTTTGATTGTGAAGCTTTCATTGGATTTATGGAAAATACACCTTCAACAGGGAGAAGACCAGTTGTTCAGCCAAGATTCTCTTTTCGGCGGCTAATTCATTTTCACAGCTGTACAATCACAAATATTTATATGGTTATTTTGTGTGTATGTGCGTGTACATTAAATTTATCAAGTGAAAATACAATTAGTAAGTTTTTTTGGTGGAGTTACGTAATACAAAAAAACGTTCAGTGGAATTGGATGTTGATACAAGAGGGTAGTAACAAAAGTGATGAGTTGTCACAAATGATTGTTAAATAAGAGTAATGTAATAACATGAATAGTTTGATGAAAGAGTTGTTCTCAGGGTGTACATAGAAACAAAATAAAACACGGAATTACGTAAGAGTTGTAAGTATTTAGAAAAAAACAATCAAACAAGCAAATGTTAAGTCAAATCAGTAGAGTGGCTGAATAATTTTCTTTTGTATGCATAGTTCTGGTTCTTCCAGCTGAATGGTTAAGGTTTCTGCAATGCAAAGAAGACGAAAACGCATTGTTTTTGGCACATTGTTCTTCACTTTGTAGATTATTTTGAAGGAGGAGGCGTTTTTTGAGATGGAGTGATCAGTGGTGACGAGGTGTTCGATTATTGCACTCCTTATACGGCCACCACTCCCTTTCTGCAACCATGCTGTATAGTGTTCTTTGACCCTTTCTGACAGGATACGCGTCGAACGACCGATGTACCTGGCTCCATAGCAACAGATGAACTGAAACATACACATCTTTAACACCAGCTTCAATGTAAAGTAAGTTTGTCAAATTCTGTTTGAATTTAATAACCGTCTCTTCTGATCCACTTGGACGGGAATGGTTGTCAACATAGATGTATAGTACCAGAAGTGCTATGGATTAGCTATATTACACCAGCCCTACTAAACGTAGTATGCCCGATTACCCGATCAATCAGTATTCTACCTACCTTGTGAATACTATCAGCTGAAAGCGAATCACAAAGACTCAGTTAATTAGTAGTATGCTCTGATGAGCAGTATACTTGAATGTAATACAAAGTTAAGATTATTTAGGGAAAGATATGAGGACACTAGTCAGTAACTAGTGTAATGTGTATAGTCATATCACTAGTGCCTTGTAGGAGGTCAGTCGTGAGCACGAACAGCTCAGTGATAGTGTCTCTGCGGGTTTGAATCTCAGAAGGGACATGATTTACTTCAAGGTTTCAGATACGCCTTGCTGACTATTGAGTGCCAGCTAGCACGAAACCTAGATCAAGCGAGGATTCCTGCCGATCAGAGTGCACCGTGATGGCGAGCCACCTAAAATGGTGGCCACATTACAAACTTGACTGATGGAATTCAGTCTGCATCAAACAAGGGACTAGACACATTCCAGTAGTTACTGATTAATATCCAATCAAAGCATATGAGGACTTATTTAACTGGTATGGCTAGATTACCGAGTCAGAGACTGTGTGTGTGTGTCATCAGAACAAGGAAGGAGTACAAGAATGGCATATGAGCCAGTCCGTCTGTGTTTACCGTAAAACAAAACTCAAAACAGGTGGAGGTGCACTACAGAGATTCCCACATCTTCTTGTCCACTTGTATTAGTGTTAACATCTGCTATTTCAGACATTTATATTAGACTTATGTGTTTTTTATACCATACTTAGTTCCTGTGACACAACTGCGTGGGGATTTTAAGTTATAACATTCACATATCTACCATAACTATTTGTCAATTTATTTTGTGTACACTTTTCATAGGCTCATCTTCAAATAAATTGATTCCAGCTATAAAAGTTTGTTTTGACTAATTTTAGCTAACACTGGAATCATAAAAGCGTGTTTATTCTTTACTTAATTCAATTTTAGATTTTCCCGTCCACCGATTGGACCAAAGTACTCGGTCTCAGGTAAACATGTCGGCTTCTTTTGCAGATGCTTCGATGGCGTCATCGACTCTTGTCGCCCAAGTGGTCTAGTGGATAACGCTTCGGCGTTTGAAACTAAGAGAACTGGTTTCAAGCCTCGGTGGGAACATCATCACTCATTGCGGAATGCAGATAGATCCAACTGGCAGACGAGTCCCAAATAGGACGAAATTCGCCTCCTGGTCGATTCCACTGCTAGTCACCATCAACCAATTGACTTCTAATTTCTTATTTATATATAGTTGTCTGGATGGCATTCCCACCACAACTGCGTCAGTGGTTTAATGGTCGAATGGTCGCCAGCCATAAAGGAGGCTCGGACTCGATTTCTGTTTAACGCTAGTCTAAACCTGGCCTTTTGAGGGGTTAGCCCAGAAAATAAAGAAGGCTAGGTGTGTAGCTAGCAATTCCATCCCGTGAAATCAGCGTCAATGCTACTGAAACTTCAGTACCTAACCTAGAAGCCCTGTGTTCCACCTATCGTTTCAACCTCCAGCGGAGACTGAGTATTTCGATTCAGTTAAGTAATTTCAATCGTCAGCGATAACATGAATCGTGTTTAAACTGTGCGGTTTTACTTATTTTTCTTCAACCCCCCCTTCCGCCCCGTAGTCTTCAAAGAAATTGACCTAAGAAATAGCCTAAAGCATTTACCGCCAGTGTAGACTATATACAACTGAAACATCTCGTTTCATTAGCCAACTAACTAGCTAACTAGCCAGCAGAAGGATAAGTCATATCAAATATCACTGAGTGTTGAAATATAATACTAATCTAAGTCATATCATTATTCGACATTGTTTTCAAGTCTTCCCAACATGATATCCTACAGTTTCAAATAGGGGTTGGGAAGAAGGCGAAAAACATGGGTGGAGGTGAGAAAATATGGGGCGTGGATGGAGCTGAGGGATCACCAAAATAAAACAATGAAAAGAAAAAGAAAAATAACAAAGAAAAAGAAGGAGTTTCTCCCCCTCTCAGTCTTACCTCACAAACACCGACAGACTCATTAAGCAAGAGTCGAACAACGAAAGGTGGGGTAAATGACATCACAATCAAGTTTCACTTGATTCGAGTAATTTCACTCCCAATGAATTATGTAATTGAATGAATTAACCTTTTAATCTGTTGAAGCAATGTGTGTGTGCATGTGTGTGTGAGTAAATTCAGAGATGCATTCACAATTAATCTTTCTTGTGAACAGTCATTATTTAAGTATTGAATTACAAAACATGAATTGAGACATTTCTTTCCTCTGAGAGCAAAAGGGGTGACTAGCAATCCAATGGCTTTCATCACTTATGGGTAAAACACTTGGAATCTAGGGGTAAATTATGCCAAATTTCAGCAGCGATGGAGAAGCTAATTAGCACATTTGGAAGGTACTGGTGAAGTTCTATCCTCTGAGTTGGATGATTTATTTACGGAGCTGCCATGATTGTCTTTCTAGACAACACATCTTCGAAGCTAAATTGAATGATGAACTGACGTTTTGGAATTCCCTTTGAGTGTGATAACCAGCCCTCCTGATAGTATGGATGCGACTGATTGCCTCGGGAGATTTTCGTATTCTTCTGGTCACTTATATTGGCATTGATTAGCCGACTAACCTTATCTATGACCTTTTGTCTGTGTAACTTCTTTTCGATTGCCTAATAAATCGGGTCTGCATCATTGTATCTATAAGTTGACGTTTCACTTGATTACTAAGCTGCTAAGAATTGACTACCATTCTTCATGTTCTCCCCTTGTTTAATTTTTACAAATTTTCCTAGCCAAACTAGTGTCTGTCCAAGGTCACTGGAAGGCGGGGGGCTCATTAGACTTACGAGGAATTCTAACAGGAGTGAGGATAAAGGCTATTGCTAGGTGTTTTCACGCATACTATAGCAAACATCACAAAAGATATTGTAGCTGCATAAAAGAGTGGATAGAACAGCTTTAAAACAGCCAAACGTAACATCTGATATAATGATTACAGCATTCCTCTAGGCCTGTAATACAAAATCAACTACCTGAGGAAATTCACACAGTAATTGACCGCCTCCCTTCTACCTCTACAAGTATACTGAAAGGAAATTGCGGTAAGTTTAAATGGAGATAGTGTATATCCCCACTCCTTCTTCAATTTAATACTAAAGATGTGCTGTATAGCAAGACAATGAAAGCCTCACAATTTAACCATTCAGCTCAGAGAACACAACTACGCTAATAACACTAAACTTCTTCAAAAGCAGAGTAAACGTCATCACGAACCGACATCAATGAGAGAACTGCTGAAGCTCAAAGGGAACTGGACCGTTCTTTTGTCCTAGCTAGCAGCTTTTTAGCAGTGCTCCTCCTTGACTATTCTGGGAAGTGAATCTAGGACTTTATGAATATTTACATTACAGAACCCAAATCAACCTAGGGCTAAAGTGATCAGGTCAAACTGAATCAAATTAATATTAACTAGACATAAGTCTAGTCCGTCTGCGAATTCCATACGTGTTTTAATTTTTATTTTAACGGGTACACGCATCGACATAGGCCCGAACGCCAGTTTCGAATTCGTTCCTTGTTCTTTTAATACAAAGTGTCTCTGACTTCATAGTTCGGCTAGACTAGCAAGATAATTTCTAAAATCTTTTCCCTGAATAACCCCAAGCTTTTTGTTCTATTCACGTAAACTGCTCATCAGAGCGTACTACTTATTAACTGAATCTTTTAGATTAGTGTTTTGTTGTCAGTACTTACAAGGTAAGTAGAGTACTGATTGATTGGGTAATCTGGCATATTAAGTTTACTAAGGCTGGTATAATATAGCTAATCCATAGAACTACCAGCACCTTACAACATACTGACCATTAGAAGACTTCATATGTTGTGGGTGACTCTGAACTACAGCAGCCCAAAACGAAACTAATTAATGAACGGATTAATGACACTGAGCAACCAGTTAGATAATTTCGTAGTATATAAACGGATATATGGGTACTGTGCACGAATTACATAGCAAATTTCATCAGAATCTAATATTTAAGTGTTGCTTAGACCACGAGCTCATTGGAAGGGAGAAAGCGTTTTGCCAACTGTCATCCCAGCGCTATATATATAATGTGGTCCATAGTACGGATGAATTCGTTAATCCTTTCGATGGGACCCAAACAAATTCCCTCGAAAGCTTCTAGAGTCGCCTAAAAAGTAGGATCAGAGCAGTGAATGAGTCAAGAAACATGATGATTTGTACAGTTATCTCGACGAATTTACGCAAAGAATTCGGTTTAACCTAACTTTGAGGACTCCTAAGAGAAACTGGAAGGTTTTCTTGGAACAATATACAATGAAGTTATTCTACCTAACTACCTTTTATTATTATTATTGTATCCTTTAATTCCTACAGGAACATAGGGCTTCAGCCGTGCGGCTCCATTGCGTTCGGTTCTCTGCTAGAGTCTTCACCTGGCTCCATGTCTGCCCACACGTTTTCATCTCCTCTTCACATGACCTCCTCCAAGTCACCCTTGCTTGCAATGACGACCAACTTGCCGCTTCCCTTTCGGGTTCCATTCGAGCAATGGCTTGTCTGGTGATGTCACTCACTTGATGGTTCTCTCAGAGTATGGCCAATCCATCTCCATTTCTTACTGCCTATTTGTTGCACAATCGGTTCCTGCTGTGTTGGTTCGCTCCCAGAGATCTCTGTTGATCTTTTCTGGCCGGCCATCTGATCTTGAGTATTGAGCGAAGACAACTGTTAATGAAGGTCTGTAGTTTGTTTGAGATGCACTTTATGAAGCGCCAAGTCTCTGATCCTTTTTAACGTTGCATTACTTATATATAGACGTCTTTTTCAAATTACGCAATTCTGCTTTGGACGCACCTGATTGGTCGATAGAGATTCGTCAAGGTCTTTATTAGGTAGGTAGTTCCGTTTTAGGCTGTTATAGTTTAGAGTCACCATGTTTTGTTGTATATTGTTTCATGGCCTGGAAATTCTTTAATGCCGTGGGGAGCTATTTGTCCATGATAAAGAGAAGGCGTAGTTGAGTGTTGTCGCGAACTGGTAATTTTTTATTTGTTTTAGAAGTCGTGTTTGTGATAACTGAACATAACCTATTGGCATGTCAACCTGAGACCGAGCACTTCGGTCCAATCAATCGACGGGAAAATCTAAAATTTAATTAAATAATTAATATGACCCGTTGCACAAGAGGTGGCTCTCGTGGTCCAAGTAGTCTAGTGGATAACGCTTTGGCGTTTGAAACTATGGGCACTGGGTTCGAGCCTCGGTGGGAACATCAACACTCACTGCGGAATGCAGGTACATCCAACTGGCAGACGAGTCCCAAATAGGACGAAATTCGCCTCCTGGTAGATTCCACTGCTAGTCACCATCCACCAATTACATTGTTCTTATTTGTATGAAATGAGCTGAATGGTACCACAGCTGAAAACTGCCCAACTTTATTCTTCTTATACAATATTCGATAACGTTCCAGTTAACATATATAAAGCAGACTTCTTACGTTACTACTATTCAAAACCTGCTTGATACTCCCATTGAAAAATTAATGAATATTTATTTAGTAATAGTATGTGAAGTCTTGCGGTTGGATTCATAGCGCGCGCATTTCCTTCTATTTCCGACTGATTATTTAAGTCTGTTGAAGACTACAATGCGGGTATTCAAAAGTTTCAATGGCTATCAAAGAATGACAGCTCAACTTGAAATAAACAAACGGATCCCTACAGTGGGAAGAGCATATGTATTATTGATATAAGTATAAAACTTGGACACTACTTTAGTGTTAGAGTATAACTCCATCATTATGGATAAAATTTTATTTTGATAAAATCACACAGTGTTTGTTATACAGTAATATTTACTGATGATAACCATGTTTCGAGCACAATTTATTACTACTGCTTATAATCACATCAAGGCATTACTCACGCACGCAACCTTCTTGCTTCGTTTATAAACATGAGTAAAAATTGATGATTAGACATTTGAATAAAAATCAATATGAGGTAAAATGTATTCGAAACCAATAATATCAGTGTTATCAGTAAAATCCAATCAGATGTGAAATAAGATGTTTTTATAGTAAAATAAATAGATAACTTGTTAGAATGTGAATTGAATTGAATGCAGTTTAACATTATTTATTATCCTCTGATTTGACTGGTAATAATATCTTCCATACATATCTCTGGTATTTGCGATGAGTCAATTCTATCGCAAGTATTGGGTGTAGATTACTCGATGAACCAGGACTCAGAAATCAACCATTCTCTCTCTCTCTCTCCACCTACCTATATAACTCTTTAGAATTTTGGCTCTGTCCCACATACCCTTTTGTGTGGTTGTGTGTTAATGCATGAAGTGCAATCGCTGAGTTGTTTTCTAAATTACTTATCTTCGCAGGTGGGGTCAACCATTCTAACCTTAATTGAATTCTTATGTTCTGATAATCTCACTACTCCCGATCTACTAGTCTGATTGACCTACGTAGTTGACCTCACTCACAGTCATTGCAAGGTATTTTGTAAATTATATTATTTTGTCTAATTGGGTCAACCTACATAGTCCTTTAGCCTTTGAATGACTTGATAGGATTATGAACAGTAGCAATAATTTGTGCTGGAAACGTGGTCATCAGTCAATATTACTGTACAACGCTGTTTGATTTTCTCAAAATCTTATCCATAATGGATCCCTACAGGATTTGCAGCTAAAGCCTTTTGACAACTGATTCACTAATCAAGTGACTGGACAAACAGAATTTAGCCGTTAACAGTCGAATCCAGGCAGAATTGATCCAGTACTCTCAAGGGATAAACCGATATATCCACTATAGTCCTACAAGAAGTGAGTCTTCAGGGCGAATGGTGAATCAGCGATAACGCCTCTGATTGCATAACTCAGCGATGCAGGTTTGAATCTTAGGAGGGCTATCAAAGTCCCCTATCGACAGTGTAGATACGGCTTGCACGAAATCTAGGTGAAGCAATACCTCTCTCTCCTTATTGTCCACAACTATCTAATAATTTTTAATTGGTCTTAGGGAGAGGTTACTTTATATATACTACTTATATGCTTTATTAAAAGTAGTATATACAGTAATATCATTTTATTTTCTTCCCGCCTTAATCTTCCTAGGTAAATGAAAACGTGTATTCAAACAAATGAATAAAAATATATTTTTCTAAAACAAGAAGAAGGATTTCTTAAAGTATTTATTTAACATATATATACATTTAGCTGTTTAATGTGTTAATTAGATCAACAATCCAATTGACCTGACTGAATTCTGATTAAAAAAATATAAAGGCAGGCAGGGTGTGAGGATGTGGGAGAAAGAGAGATGTATCATTAATGAATTCTATCTACATGATGTCACGCAATGTTAGACTAAGGGCAGAACAATGTATAAGGTAATGAAATCTTCGTTCAAGAGAAACAAACAGTACAAAGAATAAATACGTGCTAAGATGAAGTTGAATCGAAGAATTAGAAGGAGGAGAACTATGAACTATTTGCCTATTTATATGAATATATGTATATATATATATACATATAATTATATACTTTATAGGTTCCTTGTCTTTTAAAACGGCATATTATAGGATAAGTAGTATTTCCTTATTTCAATAAAACACACCTTAAAGCAGTAAGTTATCTGTGTGATAACAGCTTGAACATGATTTAAAAAACAATAGTTAGTTGTACTGGATAATCATTATTTTTTATTATTTCCTTCACGTTCCCCAGTGGAACATAGGGCTTCAAGCTAGTGGCTTGGAGTTTCTGTAGCAGTGGTGATTATTTTTACAGGATGGGGTTGCTAGCCTCATGCCCAACCTTTCCTCTTCACCAGCGTTATTTCTGGCTTAGCGATGTAAAGGAGTGAGTCGGCCGGGGATCGAACCCCGCACAATATGCATGGTCGGCGAGAGTCCTAACCGCTGCGCCACCGACGCATGGATAATCATTATACATCGTTATATTGCTATAAGTATAAAACTTGGGCAATGTGGTTGAGCATAACTCCATTATGAATAAGATTTTATTTTGTTAAATCACACAGTGTTGTACAGTAATATTAACTGATGACGTTTCGAGCACAAACTATTGCTGCTCATAATCATTTTTTTAATTTAATTTTTTTTTTGAAAATTTATTATAGCTTGATTCCACACAGTATTTTGTTACAAGTATGAAATTTTCAGCATGTGATATCTGTAACCTAAATTTAGCAGGCCGACCATGGATATCAGGTGTGCGTCGGCAGGGGATCGAACCTCGGACCATGTGCATGGTCGGCGAGAGTCCTAACCGCTATGCCACCGACGCCCATTTTAAACAACTTTTTTCCTTCATTTATATACATGTGTGGAATTGATGATTAGACATTTGAATAAAAATCAATATGAGATAATGTACATTCAGAAATAATAATACGACTGTTATTGATCAATTACAATCAGATGGGAAATACGACGAGTGTTTTTATAGTGATAATAAGTAACTTGTTAGAATGTTGTGATGTGTTTGAATTGAAATAGAATTTTAAGATTACTTATTATCCTCCTCTGATTGCAGTGACTGGCAGTAATAATATCTTCCATATTTCTGGTATTTGCATTGAGTCACTTCTGTTGCATGTGTTGGGTGTAGATTCGATGAACAAGGATTCAGTAATCAACCTCTTTCTCCACCTACCTAGATTACTTTTTAGAATTTTGACTCTGTCCCACATAGACCATTGTGCGGTTGTTTGTTAATGCGTGAAGTGCAATTGCCGAGCTTTTTTCTAAATTGTTTATCTTTTCAGGGTCAACCATTCTTCGCTTAGCTAAATTCTTATGTTCTGACAATCTGACTATCCCCAACCTACTAGTTTGACCTATGTAGTTGACCTCAGTCACAGTCATTGCAGGGTATTTTGTAAATTATATTATTTTGTCTAATTGGGTCAACAGGGTCCTTTAACCCACAGAGCTTGTCCCTGAGTGAGTTTGTAGGTTTGAATGCCACCCTAATTCCTGCTTTATTCAGAATCCTAGGTAGGGTCTCAGATGTCCCCTCCTTATATGGTATAACAGTGGATGAATTACATTCTCTCTTATTCATTTATTTATTTTATTCAAATATCTAGTCAATTCGCCACATGTATATAAATGAAGAAAAAAAGTTGTGTGAGTAACTTGATATGATTATGAGCAATAGTTTGTGCTCGAAACGTCATCGTTATATTGCTTTTGTGCTTTGAAGATTCTGTAATGAATGCGCTGATTTTCTGGAGTAGATCTGTTAGCCCAATGTCCAATATTCCCTTTTTTGGTTGTCGTTAGGACGGGTTGATAAACTAGTGCCACTAGGAACCGAAAGGAATAATAATAATGTTGTGTCCCAGACACATCCAGTCAAGTCAGATGACTGTCTATAGTCCTGGGATTCTTTCGTCTCAAGTAAGTTAAGGGGTACCACTTGTTTCATAGGAGTTATATGAACTTAGCGAGATACATAACTATATATATATATATATCGTGATTGGTTGTGTGTGCTTTCACACCCTCTAGGCTACTCGTATTGGAACTGACTGTTTTCTTGACTTGAACTTTAACCCTGCGTGTGAGATTACCCAGGATAAAACTCGCAACTTAATAAACAACGTATTCAGAGATATCAAATTCACAAGATAAGAGGAATCCGAGAACGAAATGCCATTTTTCGACGTCCTAGTCAAGCGAACAACTACAGGAGAATTAAAAACTCAAGTTTATGGAAAATCAACTCATACACACCAAATACTCAGTCACAACAGCAACAATCCAATAACACACAAAAGGAGTTGTATATAAACACTACTCAAGAAGGCCAGCAAGGACTCATTACAGCATTCCCACCTAAAGGAAAATTGAAGAAAGATATCTCATGGACGTCTTCAAAAAGAATGGATATCCACGGAATTTCATCGAAAAGAAGACATCTACCCCCAAACCAACTTACTGAGTCAAAGGTCCCCCTAGGAAAGCATAAAGAAAATCGCCTTACCATATATAAAAGATATTTCAGAAATCACTGCAAGACTCTTCAAACCTTTAGGAATTGACGTCACACACAAACCAACAAAATCACTTCACTCAGCTGGTTGTGTGTCAACCAAAAGACTCAACAGCGAAAGAAGATAAAACCAACATCATCTACAAAATATTTTGCAACGAGTGCAAAAAGAAATACGAAGACGATGAGGAGGGTACGTCCACTTTGGCCAATGTAGTGGTTTTCGCAGTTGTTACAATTTATTTTGTAGATGATGTTGGTTTTATCATCTTTCGGTGTTGAGCATTTTGGTTGACATAGAGCTGAGTGTAGTGATTTTATTGGTTTGTGTGCAACATCAATTCCTAAAGGTTTGAAGAGTCTAGCAGTGATTTCTGAGATGTTGTCTCTTATATATGGTAGGGCGATTTTCTTTGTGGGCAACAACATCGCTTCAGCGCAAGCTTTTTAGTGTGGAATGTGAACTTATTTGAATTGTGCATGAATAATGAATATAATTGTATCTCTTGAAAACCATTGCTGTGATTGGTTGTTAATTTACGTCTCTGGTGATCACTTTTATTGATTTCGAATTTGAACTTTATTGTCATGTGATGATTTACTTTTTATTAGTTGGTAGATTTGGTCTATATTAACATATTTCTTAATCGCTGGCTGATTTGCTTGAGTACCAGATTTCTAGCAATTCTCTGGCACTTCTAGTGTTTCCTCTGTTGAGAATTTCTACATTATCTCAATCGAATTGGTGTCTATAATTACGTGAAACAGAAATACCTATCATGCCATTTTACAGCTAATTTATATCCCTGGATTCTGATTCGAAGGGGACGCCCACTTTGACCAATGTAATGTCTGTTACAGTTTATACAATTTATTTTGTAAGCATTGTCGACCTTATCCTCTTTTTCTGTTGGATCTTTCGGTCTGAACAATATCGAAACAGGTGATTGCACTGGTTTATGCGTTATATCTACTTCAAAAGCTCTAAGTATTTTAGCCGTTATTTCCACTTACATAAACCAGTAGCACTTGCTGGCCGCGTCGAAGTGATCTAAACGCCGGATGGCCTTGACTCTCATTCTGGACAGACCTAATCAGCGGTGTACGTCGTTTGACCCAGTTAGTCAAAAACAGCTAAGTCAGTTCAAACCATCCACATGTAATGTAACGTTTCCATGGGCAGAATACAGTGACTGCATAATATAATCACTTCTGTATTATGGATGTCATTGTTTTACATTCATTTAACGTCACTAATTAGGCTTTTATCAGTCAGGATTCAAGTATTGATTTGCAAAGATTTGATTAGTTACATGAATTCATCATGAACTGACATCGGTTAGATATAGCGCGCTCTATATCGTGAATTGGCAGAGGCTGGAATTCATCAGCTATCCATGAATGGGGTTTCAATGGCTGAATGATCTATGACGTCACCTTGTAAGCGCGAGAGGTTTCGAACTCTTCGAGGAATATGT
Organism: Trichobilharzia szidati; assembly: GCA_944472155.2. Classification (NCBI taxonomy): domain Eukaryota; kingdom Metazoa; phylum Platyhelminthes; class Trematoda; order Strigeidida; family Schistosomatidae; genus Trichobilharzia; species Trichobilharzia szidati. Next base: position 229,072 of record CALYDE020000740.1, read on the forward strand.
ACTGCAGAAGAGCCCCAAACTAGGCTGACAAAAGAGCTGTCTGGCAGCACTCCAAGCTGGTTTCCCAATGTTTGTCTAACTGATGATGATGATGTCAGCTAATGATGATATCCTGTAACCTACTCAGAATTGTTACTGAGCAAGAACAACAACAACAGACAACGATCAGCATAAATGGGAGGAACCTGAAAGAAACAACCTCTTTTACCTACCTGGGAAGCATCGTTTCAACTACAGGTGGATGCGACTGACGAGGATATCAAAGCAAGAATCGGAAAAGCAAGACAAGCTTCCACTACTCTCAAGTCTGTGTGGAGGTCAACAGCACTCAGCGTCAAAAATAAGATCCGGATTTTCAACTCCAATGTGAAGTCAGTGCTACTTACTATACGGATCAGAGACTTGGCCAGCGCTTCATAAAGAGCATCTCAAACAAACTACAGACTTTCATTAACAGTTGTCTTCGCTCAATACTCAAGATCAGATGGCCGGTCAGAAAAGATCAGCAACAGAGATCTCTGGCAATGAGCGAACCAACCAGGAACCGATTGTGAAACAAATATGCAGAAGGAAATGGAGATGAATTGGCCATACTCTGAGGAAACCATCAAGTGAGTGACATCACTAGACAAGCCATTGCTCGAGTGGAACCCGAAAGGGAAGCGTCGAGTTGGTTGTCATTGCAAGGGTGAATTGGAGGAGGTCATGTGAAGAAGAGATGAAAGCATGTGGGCAGACATGAAGCCAGGTGAAGACTCTAGCAGAGAACCGAACGCAATGGAGACGCACGGCTGAAGCCCTATGTTCCTGTAGGAATTAAAGGAAACAATAGTAATAATAATAATACATGGGGAAAGTATGTATGCCGCACTTGAAATCCGTCATATGCGCAGATCCTTCATTTTGGGCAAGTTTTACGATTCCTTCGTATTGCATTTCTTTATCTTCTTCTCTTCGTGTCTCCCATATTTTACCACAATACTGGTCTATTTCCTGTCTCTTTGATTTCGAATCTGTCTCTCCGCTAGTTGGTGTTTTTTTACCACTGATAAATCTTGTCAGTAGCACACTCACTTATTTACTGAAAAACACTCATACACTTCTATTATTATTATTGTATCCTTTAATCCCTAGAGGAACATAGGGCTTCAGCTGCACGTCTCTAGTGCGTTCGGTTCTCTGCTAAAGTTTTCACCTGGCTCCACGTCTGCCCACACGTTTTCATCACCTCTTCACATGACCTCCTCCAAGTCACCCTTGCACTGATGACCAACTCGCCGCTTCCTATTCGGCCGGGTTCCACTCGAGCAATGGCTTGTCTAGTGATGTCACTCACTTGATGGTTTCCTCAGAGTATGGCCAGCCAATCCATCTCCATTTCTTCCTGCCCATTTGTTTCACTTCTGGCACATGTTTTTTAGAACTCATTCAATTCCTGAAAAAATCTTTTATCATTTAGGGCAATACTAATGACGTAATGCAATGAATTCAGTCAGCACAATCTAGTAGTCAGTGTTTTAATCTCCTCCTCTTCTTCTTTTTTTCCCTTTTTAAACTGGACATTTTTCCTAAGCATATAAACAAATAAAGTGAATAATTAAAAATAGTAGTGACGCACATCGTAGTGATGTCGATGACGAAGAGGATGGAGATGACGATGTTGATTACGATGATGGCAATGATGATGATGATGATGATGATATTTTCGATAGATACTTCATTTCTCTCTTATTTATTTATTTTTTGTGAAATCAAATCAAAATTCACTTTATTTTTTAAATATATGTTTTTTTTGTTTTAATAATATACATTATTTCTAGGGCGTTAAATATGAATAAACGAAATAAATAAATAAATAGATAGATGGATGGATGGAAGGATGGATGTATACAGTCGAATGTTAATTATGCCTCCAACTATTCGTTGTCATAGTAACGGTTATTCATCTTCTTTCCTCCATTATGATTATTATTATTGTTATTATTTTTCAAGAGTGACACTTATACAGAAAGAAAGACACGACAAATGATAAAATAGATTTATAAAGGGAGAGACAGAGAGAGGGGGAAGAGGAGAGTTCATTCTCAAAAGAGAGGGAGAGATAGAGAAGCAGTGTGTATGTGTGGGGGGGAGAGGTACAAATGAATACGACAGTAAACTGGATTCATATGTATATATACATATTTCGTGACTAGATTGTAACGCATTCAGACCAATTAATATGGAGAATAAATATACTACTCAAATGATTCACAATAACAGTAATAGAGATAAGAGGTAACTTGGATTGATGAATAACGAAATGACTAAATGTTTATCTGTTTATCTATGCTAGCTAGGCAAACAAACTAACGAGTGTATTTTCATCTGCCTCTTCGCCTAAAGAAATCGAAACAATGAATACATAAAGCTGGAGGAAGACAGTAAGTCGAATGGTTGGTAGATTAGACGACGAATTCTTATGCTAATTTACCGGACATATGTGCAATTTTTATGCTTAAAACTCATTACTTGTCATTCATTCATAACTTGAAGACAGAACAATAATCCTTTTTTATTGTTTTTAAGGTGTTGCTTTCCTAAGGATTTGATTGACTTGTGGTTAGTTCATCAACTGAATCATTGAAAACGAAGAATTTCACAAATTATTGTTTCCAATTGTTTTGTCTATCTTATAATTTTACTTGAGTATTCACCCCACCCCCCTTGAACTCTTCATCATAATATGTATGGATTAATTCTGTTAATATGTGTGTAAAACTTGGGCACTGTGGTAGTAAGTAATTCCATATTAGATGGAGGATTTCATCATGAGCTGATATTGGTAAGGGAACCACTGGAAAACCTGGGAGTACTGGACAGCTGCTTCGTCCTAGTTTGCGAGCCTTCAGCAGTACTCACCCACCGGGGTTCGAACCCAGGAACTTCCGGTTACAAGGGAAGCTAGCTCGTATACCATTCAGCCACTGGGACCCGATTCAATGGCAAGTCCATGAACTCTAACTTCTGCTGATTCACGGCATAGCGCAACCATTTCGCAATATCTACTTCGATGAGTTACCGCCTCATCTTCAACCTGCTGTACCCAACTAACTGGTCACGGCTTCCCACTAGAACCCGAGGTCACCGCCTGAATAGGGCCAGTCGCTAGTAAGCATCAGATTAATTTTCAAGTATTGGTTTTGTAGGGATTTAGTTTGATTGGATGGAAGATTTCATCATGAGCTGACATCAGTAACCAGAAGGTCCTGGGTTCAAACCCCGGTGGGTGCGTACTGATGAAGAGTCCCAAACTAAGCTGACGAAACAGTTGGCTATTCAGTACTCCCAGGATTTCTAGTGGTTCTTTAACTGATGTCAGCTCATAATGAAATCCTCCATCCAATCAAACAAAATCCCTACAAAACCAATACTTGATAATTCCATATTAATTCGTTTATTAGATATATCACACAGTGAAACAGTATTATTTACTGGATGACACAGTTTCAAACAAAATTCATTGTTCATAATCATCTCATCAATTATAATCACACTACTTCGAAACTTGAGTTTTATAGTTTTCTTTGTTCTCTCCTATTTGTCATCGTAGGTGTGTTAGTAGAATTTTCCAGATATCTGGGTGGACAGGTGTTGAATCACTCCTATTACACGTATTCTCTCTCAGTTGATTCGATAAACAAAGCTTCTGTTATCAATCTCTCCCTCCACCCTGTGACATTAGATTTTGAACTGTCATCCTATCCCATCCCATCCTATGCTGTATGGTTGTGTGTAATTGCATGTAGTGAGTGCTATACTGCTGAACTATTCTCCAGATTTCTTATCTTATTCGGGTCAACTAATCTAGATTTTGCTAAGTTTTTATGCTCGGCTAGTCTGACTGCACCTGTTCTACTACTTTGACCTATGTATTTGACCTGACAATCATTGCAGGCAGGGTATTAGATAAACTAAATTGTTTTGTTTTAAAGGCTCCACAGGATTGATACTTTAACCGACAAAGCTTGTTTCTAATTGAGTTTGTGGGTGGTTTGAATGCCAGCCACTTTTATTCCTGCCTTGTTAAGAATTCTGCGTAAAGTTTCCGAGGTTCCTTCCTTGTATGGAATTACTACTGATGATTTAGATTCCTTATTGTTGGTGTTGTCTTGCGCATGTTTGACATGCATGTCGTCATTAATATTATTATTATTATTATCACTATCACTACTATCATTTATTTTATTTCTACATTTTCCTACATACTTTCTGACTAATTTATCAGGGTAATTAATAATTTTCAAAGCTACGACAAACAGGAAAGTACAAAGAAAACCATAAAACTCAAGTTTCGAAATCGTGTTATTATAATTGATATGATTATGAACAGTAATAAAATTTTGTTCGAAACTGTGTCATCCAGTAAAGAATAATACTGTTTCAGTAACTGTGTGATATATCTAATAAACAAACTAATATGGATTCATTCTGTTGTTTGATCTTGTATTTTGTCTCTAGTCCATCCTTGTTTCCAAGTGAAATCTGAGCTCTGCAGCCTCCCAACCCCCGCCGCCACATCCACATACTTATCTAATTATTCTATAAATAGTTACTCTCTTTTAAAACTGAATAATTCATCTACTTACATCATTTTTGAAATTATGTTGCCTATCCTTTCTATCTATAACTCAAAGTCACTGTAGCAAGTCTGTTCAGACACCATTTTGTAACTTGGACTTGATTTTGTCAAGGGGGTGTGCGCAGTTGAAAAGAGAGAATCCATGCAATAAATCGAGCCTGTATTTTCCTACAAATATGTTTGATCTTTCTTTGTACAAAATAAATCAAATAGTTAGACCTATGATAATTTCTAAAAAAATGTATGATAGGAGCTGAAAGACCTGTGAGTTTGCAGATTAGCATGAGTGCCTCCTAAACCTACTCACGAGTTGGAGAATAAAATCTTTAATCATAGCTAAAATTTGTATTAATAGTTAAGTTGTATTCCTTTACGTTCCAAGTGGAGTATAGGACTGCAAGCCAGAGCTTTGAACGTTCCGTAGGAGAGGTTTTATTTTGACGGGATAGGGGGTTGCTAGCTTCACGCCAAACTTCCCCTCTTTACCAGCTTAGAGAGGTTCAAGAGTGCTTCAGCCGACGATCAAATCCCGTGAGGCATGGTTGGAGAGCGTTCTACTGCAGAACCATCGACGCCAAAGCTAAAATAGTGTTCAAAAATTCAGTAAGGCAAATTTTTCGTTGAGCTAATCTAGACAACTTTGAAAATCTGTTCTTTTTATTAGCAAGTTATTTGAGAATCTGTATAAAAAGAAGTGTAACCACGGATTCATGAGATCATTTTCATTTGGTTATATTCAGCAACTGGATGCACATTCCGTTTTTGAATGTTAGATCTACTTGTATTTCACTGTGTTTCATTATTGTCACTATCTCAAAACATTTACATGTTTTACCAATATACTACTGAATAGTAAATAAGTATTCATATTCGTTCAGCGGCTTTCAAGCGTGACATGAAGTTTTAAGTATTTTTTTCTCTCTAAATAATGTTGACATTGAAGTTGGTGGACATCACTTTTAACCCATTGAGTGATAGATAGCCAAGCACATCAACGTATAAGTTATTTAATCAGAGACAGAACAAACAGTGGTGTAAAATAGTTTTCTCCACAAAGATAGGGTTCCAGTGACACATCTCCATTGCACCTTGTTCTCTGCTTCACGACTTTCCACAAACTTCATTCCCCTCTAATATCATCTCCTGAGTGTCACCCTACGAAGTCCAACCCTTTGCTTCCCATTGATGACCATCCCAGTCTGTGAAAAGTATGGAAGCTCTAACTTGATGTTATTATTATAGTTTCCTTTAATTCCTAGAGGAACATAGGGCTTCAGCCACACGTCTCCATTGCGTTCGGTTCTCTGCTAGAGTTTTCACCTGGTTCCAGGTCTGCCCACATGCTTTCATCTCCTCTTCACATGACCTCCTCCAAGTCACCCTCGCACTGACGACCAACTCGCCGCTTCCCATTCGGGTTCCACTGGAGAAATGGCTTGTCTAGTGATGTCACTTGATGGTTTCCTAAGAGTATGGCCAATCCATCTCCATTTCTTCCTGCATATTTGTTTCACAATCGGTTCCTGCTGTGTTGGTTCGCTTCCAGAGATCCCTGTTGCTGATCTTTTCAGGCCAGCCATCTGATCTTGAGTAGTATTGAGCGAAGACAACTGTTAATGAAGGTCTGTAGTTTGTTTGAGGTGCTGTTTATGATACGCCAAGTCTCTGATCCGTATAGTAGCACTGACTCCACATTAGAGTTACAAATCCGGATCTTATTTTTGATGGTGAGTGCTGTTGACCTCCACACAGACTTGAGAGTAGTGCTTTTCCGATTCTTGCTTTGATATCCTCGTCAGTTCCGCCTTTAGTTGAAACGATGCTTCCCAGGTAGGTAGAAGCGATTGTTGCTTTCAGGTTCCTCCCATTTATGCTGATCGTTGTCTGTTGCTGTTGTTTTTGTCAAGGAATCTTCATCACCTCTGTTTTCTCTATGTTCCCTTGATATGACTGTTGAGAATTCCTATCTTGCTCTTTGTTCTGAGTGCTGTTAGTCGTCACACTCATTTTAGAGTGATGAACGCCCGCTTATTACCTTCCCTATCCTTATCTGTGCCATCTGTAGTTGAAACGATATTGCCCGGATACGTGGAAGACACTTCTCCGTCTGATGTTGGTTGTTCTTTGTGGCATGGTATTCTCATCATCTCTACCTTTCCTATGTTCACTTGATGCCAGCTTGTTGGTGTACGCCCGTAGATACTCAAGTTTGTACAACGTGAGACATCTCATAAATACAGTTCTTCTAGTCATTTGTATGCCCATCTTCTGACTCTTCACGGTTTGCCACAAGGTCCAGTCCACCAATACCAGAAATATCATCAGTGATAGTAGGCAGCTTTGTCTTTTGTCTCTTGTTTTTACTTCAAAACCTTCAATGGGTTTTTCGGTGTGAATCACCTGACATGGAGCATCTTCATAGCAATGTCGAATGAACCTCTATTTGCTGACATCATTTAGAGAACCATTGGAAAACCTGTTGGGACAGCTGTCTTGTCAGCCTAGCTTGGGACTCCTCAGCAGTAGACACTCACCATCAGGGTTTGAACCCAGAACCTTCCCAACCCCAGTGGCCGAATGGTTTACAAACTCACCTTGTAACCAGAAGGTCCTGGTTTCGAACCCTAGCGGGAGGCACGTAGCACTGGAGCGGGGTTCCAAACTAGGCTGACGGAACAGCTGTCCAGTGCTCCCAACAAGTTTTCCAATGCTTTTCTAACTGATGTCAGCCCGTGACCAAACGTGTAACCAATCAAATCCCTCGCAAACCATCACTAGATATTTATTTACATTCTGACTATCCCAAAAATATGCAAACACACACAGTCTTTTATTGTCACTTACTTTACTGACGTGTATCTGTTTTGCATTCCTGTACAATCTTTCATGTGCATATGCAATATGTGCTCTAAAGGCTACAGTGTGGCGTAGGCTACTGATACGATTATCAGTAGTATATATACAAAGAGATGTTCATCAGCATAAAAATGTCAAATAGCAGGGAGGTACACTTGATGCCAGAGAAAGCAAATGATACAGCGCTGCGGAGATACATGGGAGACGTGAAAGGAACACAGTATGCAGGCGAGAAGTAGTACAACACTGACGATCTCTGCAAATTGTGCGTTGAACATAAGGTGTACATAATTTGGCTACATATAGAGTTGATGCCAAATCGCAAATAAACATTCCTTTACCACACCTCTCTTCTTCAACCGTTACAGCTGGTGTTGCTGCTTCTAAACAATGAGGATCCCATAGCTAGTTGCTTTCGAGGAAGGAGACATCAGGAGTTTCTTACGGGATTTTGAGGCCATCGTTGAGTTGGTGGGTGTCAATGATCTGACGGCAAAGACGGTGTGCGACAGTGTGGAGCGTTTAGGTGAGATGGAGACCTAGGAGGTATTGGTTGGACGACTGGTGGCAGAGTTCGACAGCTCAACGAAGAGGCAGCTGGCGATGCGGCAGTTCCATGACGCGAAGCTGGGACCGGACGGAGACCCACTAGTGTTGGCGGTGAAGCTACTACGTTAGATTAATTACTGAAGTCAAAAACATGAACTTAAGTTTTCTCCTTTGTATATGAAACTGCAAAGGAAGACGGTTTGGAAATCGATTACTTCGATCAGCAGAAAGATCGTAGAGAAATTACTAGATGCTGGAAGTAAAAACGTCCTCACAATCTCTAGTCATACTAACTAAAGAATTCGAAACTGAGTTACGCTATAGTAGCTGTCCCTTAGGACAATGAACTTTAATTAGAAACGAATGTCTTGTATGATGTATGAACCATTGAAAGAAATTCAGTTCAGTGACAGAAAACATACTCCACACGAAGATACACTTCAGAATGATGATTTTTATTACTTCACGTTCCCCCAGTGGAACATAGGGCTTCAAGCTGGAGGCTGGGAGTTTCGGTAGCAGTAGTGATTATTTTTACAGGATGGGGCTGCTAGCCAGCCTCATACCCAAAACTTCCCTCATTAACAGTTTGTTATTACTGGCTAAGGGAGGTAAAGGAGTGCGTCGGTGGCCGAGGATCGAACCCCGGACCACATGCATGGTTGGCGAGCATTCTACCGCTGTGCCACTGACGCACAGAATGATGTACAAGATGACAATATGAAGACAAACACATCAAACTTCTTTTAAAGATTACTTCAAGATATAATTTATTTGGAATGTTTAGTGTATTTGCACTAAATATTTTGAACATTATGGTCACACCCACAAACACACACACACTCGTACATATCACACAAATCTGTATAAAAGTTAAGAGTACCAACGGTCAAAATTGAATCATACGGGCTAAAAATACTAATTTAGGGATAAAAGTGACCAATAAGAGTTTAGGAGACAGAAGAGGAGAGTACTGCGTAAATAACACTTGACTCCGTCGATGTATGCAAGTTAGACTTACAGAGCACACCCTTAAGTGACAGCAGCAGGAAATGAAATCACACCTAACTCAACTGACTTATGGTCATCTATAGCAAACCATGTCATGGAAACGTGTATTATTATTATTATTATTATTATTATTATTATTGTTCCCTTGGATTCCTAGTGGAACATAGGGCTACAACTGCACGTCTCCACTTGCTTCTGTCTTCTGCTGTACTTTTCATCTAAATCCATGTTAGTCCATACTGTTTCAACTCCTCTTCACACGATCTCCTCCATGTCACCCTTGGACGTCCCACTCGCCGCTTCCCTTTCGGGTTCCACTCGAGCGATGGCCTGACGCGCGATGTCACCCAACGGCCTCCTCAGCGAGTATCCAATCCATCTCCACTTTCTCCTGCATATTTGTTGGGCGATTGGTTCTTGTTTTGTTTGTCCCATAGTTTCTTGTTGGTGATTCTTTCCGGCCATCTGATCTTCAGTATAGAGCGAAGACAGTTGTTGATAAGGGTCTGCAACAGGCTGTTGGAAATATTCTTTGTGACCCACCAAGTTTCTGATCTGTATAGAAGAACTGACTGACTTGACGTTTGTATTGAAAATCTGAATTTTGTTGTTGATGTTCAGTGACGAAGATTTCCAGATTGGTTTCAGGTTGATGAATGTGTTTCTCGCCTTCCCGATTCTCGATTTCACATCCTCGTCTGTTCCTCCTGTAGTTGAGACAATGCTCCCTAGATAAGTGGATGAAGTAACCTCTTTCAAATCCCTTCCGTTGATGGTGATTGGCGCTAGATGTTGCTGTTGTTGGTTGGTTATTTTCATACAGAAGGCTCGTCTGGCATTTGCCAGTAAAAACCATATCTGCCATAGACGTCATATCCTGCTGGCTGGCTGTTAACAAATGGTCGTTTGTACCGCTCAGCAGTTATCTCCGTTCTCTTTATGGCTATAGGCGATATATGGCCGTTGAAAGTTGGGGACATGAAAAGGTTAGCTGTCTTCGACCATAGGTGTCTGCATTTTATCTCCTATGTTAGGTAGCACAATGAAGTGAGCAATATCGAGATCAGGCATCGGTCGAGTGCTATTTAAGGAGGGAAAATCATTCGACGAGACTGTGAAGTTACATCGATTGAGAGAGATGGTTAGAACACGTGTTACGCATGCCTAACCTAGACATCGCCTTCCTCGACAACGGGCAATGTTAGCTGACATAGGATCAGGTTAGAAAAGAGCTAGCACACGGTGGTCAAACCATAACATGGTACCAGTCAATGGACGCCAAAGCAGTTAGTTTAAGCAAGCAAGCCACGTAGGAAAATGTAAACTTCCTGGTAGGGGTTCTCAGGATGGTAAAAACCAATGACGGCTGGAGACAATTGGTGATATGGCTCAAAATCGTTCTCAATGACTGGTGCAGATGTATCCACTCCTTGTGACTTATAATATCTAATGAAACTATATTGTTCTTTAATATTACTATTCTTTTTGCCTTATATCTCTGTTTACTGTCCTTACTTTGCATTTCCATTTACTTTCTTCTCTTGCTTTGTGTGCCACATGGAGTGTGGCAACTGGAACTGCTACACATCAGTGCAAAGTTCTATGTTGAAACCAGTCAGTCAGCCATTTGAGGCAAAAGCAGTCGTTGCTTAGTGTGTTTAAGTATCGTTACGTCAATGCAGTGGCTTACTCTTCATTGAAACAACTGTTTATTTCCTACTTTGAACTCAAACATAGTTAATGAAGCAAATCTATATTATGTATGCATTAGCCGAAATCCTTAGGGCATGAATCATTTCATTTGGTTGACGCTGGCTAACCTTTGATTGAACGCTAGTCAGTTACTAGTGTAATATGTTTAGTTCTTTCTTTGGTGGAAACTAAATTCTATCAGTCAAGTTTGTAATATGGCCAGCATTCTAAGTGGCTCACCATCACGATGCACTGTAATAGGCAGGAAGCCCTCCTTGACCTAGGTTTCGTGCTAGTTGGCGCTCACCAGTCAACCAGGTGTATCTGCAACTACCTCGAAGGAACTCATGTCCTTTCTGGCTAACCCTTGCAGGCTAAGATGAACGTTTCATTTCAGTCAGTAGAATTGTCGGCTAGATGTCGACAGAGATCGAGTTTTATACTAAGTTTTATTTTATATGTTTTCTGGCTATGGAGAATAGATATATCACTTCTGTGGGATTTCAGTTAATAAGCGCCATACTGCAGGAATGAGTATCAACTTTACAGACTTCACAATTGAATATTAGCCGAATAAACTGACATATTTTGCCATCGCATTGAAGAAAATCAGCGAGGGCGTAGCGTCATGCATAATCATATAACAACTGAAGAAGTTAAGTAATTCTTACACAATAAATTTTTTGAGAAATGAGTTTTTCATGAAGGAGCATTTCATAATGACAGTTTCAAATGAGATCGTTTGCCCACCCCTACTTCTTCTTCAATGTACACTAATGGACTTAACCCTAAATGAATTCAGCGACTCAATGATTGACTTGTCATCATCAGGGAATAATCTCGTTGACTTAAAATATGCAGGCAATATAGTCCTTTTAGGTAAAGACGCTGACAAAATCCAGAGTCTTCCGAACGCCTTGAGCTGCAGTATGCGAATGTTTGGCATGGGATTCGCTCCCTTTGTCAAATGTACGATGATGAGGCTACAGGACTGAACTGGATTACATTGACTTCTAGCTTAGAAATAGGGAGTGAAGTGGTCGGTGGAGCGTGTTGACCATTTACTTCACTTATTTGGGAAATTGCATCAGCCAACGCCAGTAGGTTGATCGCTGACAAAATCTCAGCACGGATACAGAAGGCTCGTTTCGTATATGCCAGTTAACACCATATCTGGCGTAGACGTGATATACAGCTGGCTGGTTATCGATCAAAGGGCATGTGTACTGCTCAGCAGTTCTCTCCGTTCTCTTTATGGCTGTGAGCGAGACATGGCCAGTGAAAGCTAGCTAGCTGTCTTTGATCATAGGTGCCTGCGTTTTATCTCCCATGTGAAGTGGTATAATAGGGTGAGCAAGATTGAGGTTAGGCATCGAGTGCTACGTAAACAGGGGAAATCAATTGACGAGGCTGCGAAGTTACATCGACTGAGAGAGATGGTTAAGACATGTGTTACTCAGGCCTAACCATCACCTCCCTCGATAATGGGCAATGCTAGCTGACATAGGATCAGGTTGGAAAAGAGCCAGTGATAATCAAACCAAAACATGGCTTCATCAGTCAATGGAATCCAAAGCAGTTATTTTGAGACAGACATTTAAGGGGGTGTAGTCTTCCTAACTGGCTGGTTGGAGTCCTCGGGATGGTAAAAACCAATGTCGGCTGGAGGCAATTGGTAATAAGGCTCAAAATCGGTCTCAATGGCTGGCACAGATGGATCCACTCCTTGTCACTTCTAATATCCAATAAAACTATATTCCTCTTCGATAATACCATTTTTGCCCTATATCTCTGTTTACTGTCTCTATTTTGCGTCTCTTTTTATTTTCTGCTGTTGCTTTGTGTGCTAAGTGAAGTGTGGCAATTCAAACTGCTGCACACCGGTGTAAATTTCTATGTTGAAACCAATCGGTCAGTCTTCAATGTACAACTTTCAAGGTGACATTGACTAACTCACTATTGTATCAGGATGATGAAATAGAGATTGAGTAAACAAACGACAGTTAAGCATTTGTATAATGAGGATTAGATTAATTTTGATGCTCACACTTACATGAGTTATTGTTTGAAGTGAAGAGTGGTAAGACAAGGCTGAACACTATCACCGATGATATTTCATATTGTAGTGGACTGCATCATATGAGAGACTATGAGGAGCTAGAAGACAGAGGAATACATTGGACCGATAGGAGGAGTCTAGAAAATATGGACTTTGCGGATGCTGTATCTCTAATGTCAAATAAACTCGGAGATCTACAGAGAGAAATGGACAAGTTGGTAGGTAGAAGAGACAGGCGTCGAAGACAGGACTCCAAGTGAACATAAAGATGACGAAAGTAATGAAGACACTCACAAACCAACAACAACAACCACCAATCACCGATAATGGGAGAAAGAAGTCACTTCTTTTACCTATTTAGGGAGCATCATTCCAACTACAGGAGGTAATGATGAAGATATCAAAGACAGTCAGGATCGCGAAAGCAAGATAGACATTCACTACTCTGAAATCAGTGTGGGAAACTGCTGCTCTCAGGATAAAGAACAAGATTCGGATTTCCAACGCTGCTTCTATATGGTTCAGAGACTTGGTGCCTTATGAAAAGCATCCCCAACACAGTTTGATGCACACAAACATCAACAGCTGAAGATCAAATGGCGAGAATGACTGCAGTACAAGGAACTATGGCAACGAAAAAAAACAAGAATCCATTACCTGACGAAAAATATAGAAACGGATAGCACAGACGCTGAGAAAACTACTGAGTGACATTGCGCTCCAGGCCCTCGAGTGGAACACGAATGGGAGAAGCAACGATTTAAACGTTAGTCCAAAGTTGACGTGGAGGGGTTTCACGTGAAGAGCCAAAATGAAAACCTATGGGCAATCGTGCAGCCCACTCCTAAAGAGGACTTCAGAGAAGAAGATGAAATGTAAATGTCCTGCTGGAGCGCAATTTTTTTTACTCGGAAAGCTAAGGATTAATAATAATAAACAAAAAACAACAAACAGTCCCCTTAAGCGGTGGTCTAACACAACACTACTGCTCTTCCCACTATTTCAAATAGTACAGTTCAGGTATTTCAATGTCACCGAACCATTCAAACACATACACACACAAGCGTACAGAAAAATGATACAATAAAAAGTACTCTTTTTTCCATGTACTTTATATAGAGTACATATTATCCATACAAAAAGAAATATATATTTATCATAATACTAGTTCACTTGTACACACAAAAGTTAAGATAGAGCAGCATACAGAGTAGTCCCATGCAAAGTAGGTAACTGATTACACGGTAAATGTACAAGACGCTTCGTCACATCAGTCGAATTCTTAGGATTAGAAGTATACAGCTGTAGATTGACACTGTTCGACCAACCAAGAACACATTTCACCTGAGAGAGAGAGAAAGAGAGAAGAATAATTCATTATAGATAAATAACAAAGAATCAGCATGAGACTTTATAAATAACCAATACAGTTTTGCGGACTGTGATGTGTAAGTAGTGCGGTTTATGAATACAACCAAATTGTTGTTCAAATCTAAATGGTGTGTGTGGGGGGGGGGGGGGAGGGAGGCTTTACAAATATCAATAAACCAAGCATCCTAATCTCATTATTCAGTGATAAACACAACTGGCACTTACAACCGCACTGGTGGATAGACAGGTCTACCTAGGGGAGGGGCTGAGAAACCCTGATTTAAAACATATGGTGTACATGATCTGATCGAATGACGCGAGGATGCAGTTGCTGACGCCAATCCACTGCCTTATGAATCAAACTTTAAGTCAATGGCCTGGGGAGCCGCTTAAGCCAACCATCCGCTTCGATCGGGGCGTCCATTTGTTTGGAGCACCTCTTGGTGCCCATAATGTTACCAAGTTTGTGTTCATGCTAAGATAGGCAACAGCAACTTTAGTGCTTCTTTGTCAAATACCTCCGGTAATGATAATAACTTAGGAATAAAAACCGAACTTCATTCCTAAGAATGGCGACAAATAGTCCATGATGTCACTGTGACCTACGCGCAGTCAAACTTATTGGAACTGATTGTTTAGACTATTATTATTATGTATTATTGTTTCCTTTAGTTCCTAGGGGAACATAGGGCTTCAGCCACATATCTCCATTGTGTTCCATTCTCTGCCAACATTTCCACCTGGCTCCAAGTCTGCCCACATGCTTTCATTTCCTCTTCACATGACCTCCTTCATGTCACTCTCGCACTGACGACCGACTCACCGCTTCCCATTCGGCCGGGTTCCACTCGAGGGCTTGTCTAGTGATTTCACTTGATGGTTTCCTCAGAGTACGGCCAATCCACCTCCATTTCTTCTTGCTTATTTGTTGCACGATTAGTTCCTGCTGGGTTGGTTTGTGCATTGCCAGAGATCCCTGTTGGTAATCTCTTCTGGCCATCTGCTCTTGAGTATTGAGCAAAGAGAGCTGTTGATGAAGGTTTGTAGTTTGTTTGAGGTGCTCTTCATGACGCACTGGCCAAGTTTCTGATCCATAAAGTAGCACTGACTTCACATGGGGGTTGAAAATCCGGATCTTATTTTTGACGCTGAATGCTGTTGACCTCCACACAGACTTGAGAGTAATGGAAGCTTGCCTTGCTTTCCCGATCCTTGCTTTGATATCCTCATCAGTTCCATCCGCCTGTAGTTGAAACGATGCTTCCCAGGTAGGTAGGTAAAGGAGGTTGCTTCTTTCAGATTTCTCCCATTTATGCTGATTGTTGTCTGTTGTTATTGCTGTTGGCCAGGAATCTTCATCACCTACCTCTGTTTTCTCTATGTTCACCTGAAGTCCTATCTTTGATGCTTCTTCTGCCAACTTGTTGCTTTTCACTTGCACATCTTCCAGTTAAAATTTAAATCACACGAACAGAAAGGTTGACTGACAGGTCATCAAAAAAAGGGCCATCACAGTTACACTAGTTAACCAGATAATCGTCCACTGTCAAGTTCATCAGCAGAGTTGTTAATTAAATTCATGGAGAACTCTACAAGCTTACCATGATATTGAAGTTAGCACTTGGTAAAAAACAAAAACAATCATGAAACCTTAGCCAATAAACCAACCCATCCAGACTAGAGAACACAAACGTACCAATTTAAGTGTGATCACGAACTAACTTCAGCTAGAGAACCATTGGAAACCAGTGAGTACTTGACAATTGTTTCGTCGCCGTTTGGGACTCTTCAGTAGTACTCACCCATGATCTCACCGGGAATCATTAGAATACAAGGACCATTGGAATACAAGGCAAACTCGTTCGCTATTCAGTCAGTTGGACAGAATTCAATGATGACCTATCAATTTTAACTTCTGCCAATTCGTGATAAAACTTAAAGTTCAATCAAATCTCTGAAAACTCACACTTGGAAATGTATCAACGTAGTTAGGACTCTTCGAATTGATGTCCAACAGACATAAAACTATTATTATTGTTCCCTTGGGCTCCGAGTGGAACATAAGGATTCAACAACACATCTCCATTTTCTTTTATTTTCTGCCATCCTCTTCAGCTTGGTCCACGATTGCCTATAATCTCTCAGCTCCTCCTCCTCCTCCTCACACGATCTCCACCATGTTAACCTTGAAGCGACGCCTTATTTGTCGCTTCCCAATGGGATTCCAATCAGGCTGTGGCCTGGCGCGCGATTTCATTCGACAGTTTCCTTAACGTATGCCCGATCCATCTCCAGTTTTTCCTACATATTTGTTGAGCAATCAGCTCTCGTCTGTCAGTTGGTTCCCAGCAAGAGTTTCTTGTTGCTAATTCTCTCTGCCGGCTGGCCATTTGATCTTCAATATGGAGCCAGTGAAGGCAGCTGTTCATGAAAGTCTGCAATCTGTTAGAAATGCTTTTTGTGATGCGCCAAATTTCTGACCAATAAAGAAGAACTGACTGTCACATATTACTGTTGAAAATCCAAATCCTATGTTGTTCTTTATGCTGAGTGCAGAGGATTTCAAAACCGATTTCAGATTGATGAACCTTGGGGTTGAACCCGTGGTTCCTAGATAAGCGAAGGAAGTGGAGTCTTTTCCATTCCTCCAGATGACACTGATTGGTGCTGGTTTTTGTTGCTGCTGGTTGGTTATTTTCATCACCTCCGTCTTCACTATGTCCATCGGAAGTGTTGTCTTCGCTGCCTACCTCTTCTGATAGTTTGTTGGTTTTCGCCTGCAAGTCTTCGAGTCTATGTGACATTAAACATAAACCATCCGCGAAATCCAAATCTTCTAGAGTCTTATTGTCGGTGATCCAGCGTATTGCTGTTTCCTTGCTCCCCACGCATGTTGTGCCGCATAGTCCAGTCCGCCACAATTAAGAATATCATCGGTGATAACAGACAGTGGTCTTGTCTTACTCCTGTATGCACTTCGAACAACTGTCTGACTTTTCCGTCGTGGATCGTCCTGACATGTGATATTGTCATATAGTCAGCTGTTGAATGAGGTTGATAAAGATTTGGGGCACTGTACACTTTAAGTGTTGAAGCGGTTTCCAGACAACAAGACAAATTTATATTATTGGATTGTTACAATCAGTGATTATGAATTGAATTGTATGCACTGTAACACTTAAATAACTCCGTTGCGTTGAATTACCCAAAATTTATGTGATATTGTGTATTGCTGACAAACCGAGTGGAACATGGGGCTTCAAATTTGAGCTTAGAGTTTTCAGTAACAACATTGGGATGGGTTCGCTTGCTACACAACGCAACATTCCCTCTATACCGGTGTCAATGGACGTGAACATTGAACGTTTGTTTATTGGAACTGGCAGCCATTGGTGGGCAACTCGAAGGCGCGAATGGTTCGATCGCTTGCAAGTTGAATGAAGACGGGAGTAAATACGAATAAAAGTACTTTATAACTTCAGTTGTACTTAACATTTGTTTGTAGACTTTGTAGTTGTCTTCACTTTAATTGCCAAACAATATAATTTCGTTCAAGGAATACTGGTGTTTTGGATTTAAAGTTGAAAGCAATACATAGTATTTATCGGTTCAATCGCCTACGTCTTCATTACAATAGGAATTTAGGGCTAAGCTCCTTGACAACCGGTTTTACTGACAGCTAGCTACGCTAGGCATAGGATTGTATCAACCGAGAATCCACTGATGCAATTGGTGCTGTTTAACCATTTGTATTATTTCTGAATCAGAAAGATGATATATACAAGAAGACAAAAAGATAATATATGATGACAGACAGCGAAACTGACTGACTGGTTTCAACGTAGAACTTTGCACAGATGTGCAGCAGTTCTAGTTGCCACACTCTCTTCTGGTAACAGATAAAGCAAGAGAAGGGAGTAAAGAGAGAGATTGAAAAGAGATAATAAACACAGAAACGCGAGCAAACATGTACAACATGTAACATAAATATGCAATTTTAATATAATTAATTAATGAATTACCTTTCTTAATAAATCGTCAGTATTTTGTACAAACCAATGATTATTTGAATCTCTCAATTGAACTTTAATATTCTTTGAACCACTGTCATTATGACTAAAGGCAACAGTAACATGTAACGGTTCGACAGTGGCATTCAATGTACTATTGATGTCGTTGGTGTTACACTGCTTTCTTGAAAACAGGATAAGATCGATATTATCAGGTGGAATCTAAATTTCATTAAAAAAAAAAAAACGTGAAAAGAAAATCATGAGAAATGAAACATCAATTGTAGAAGATAAACAATATTGATAAAGCAATAAATAAAAATGAATTAAAACTGGATAGATCTGGCTTTCATAGCATTTTCCAGGATTTTGATGTAGTTGTATTCCCTGAGCTAGCTGGATGGTTTCCATGAGAAGCTTTCATTGCCCCCTCTAATAGACAACAACTTCAGCGTATACTTCAATTCAATGAAGTGAGCTTTTCAGATTTTTCATGAACTTTCAGGGTAATTCATCGCATGTCACCGAATCTTTCCAATAGGCTCCGTATTCGTCTACTGCACACAGCTGAGGTGGTAGGCATTCGAACTATTAAACTTAAATTATGCATTCAAAAGACGTTCGTACAGCCATTATCCCTTCCTTGTTGGCCTGTTAAGACATAACTAACTCTAATGACTTCTACATCACCCCTTGTTTATATTTTCAACCCCTCTCTTGTCATCATCCCTTAATCTTATCACATCTTCATTAAAACGTATTTTGTTTACTTCCCTTACAATCCAACATTACGTAATCGGTTCTTTTTTAGCATTTATCGACCACTACTTCTACCTGAACACATTTGTTTGTTTGATCATGCTGTTATTCGTTATTCTTGTTATCAAAGATCGCCTCACTATTTCATCCTTATTATTGATAGAACCATTATTATTATTTTTACTATCACTGTGACTAATTGCACAATTTATATGCACAATCTTATTATCCTATAGACAAAACACCAAGATTGGTTTATACTTGAATTTTTATTTGTACAGTTGTGTATATTAGAGTTAAGCCTGATGAGATCTAATTGAAAACACAATATTATATCTGATTCTCGCTAGTGACTTGCTACAGGACTGAGTTTCCTGGAGTTCTATTGAGAAGTCGTGACCAGTGAGGTCCAACCAGTCAAGTGTGAGGATGCATGTCCCACTGATGACATGGGTTGGTGCCAGTCGCGCTAAATCACGAAATGGTAGAAGTTAGAATTCATGCACTGGCCATTGAGAAATCGGGTCCCAGTGGCTGAATGGTATACGAGCTAGCTTGCCTTGTAACCGGAAGGTCGTGGGTACGAACCCTGACAGTGGGTGCGTACTGCTGATGATTCCCAAACTAGGATGAAACACTTGTCTAGTACTCCCTGGTTTTCAGTGGTTCTCTAAGTGATGACAATCCGTGGTCAAACACGTAATCCTTACAAACCAAATCTTGGCAATATTATACGCTTAATGTGCTATGCCGGCTAACATTATCCCATCGTCGTCAGACAGAAATAGTTGGAGTGGGACACGAATTCAAGACTTATTGGCTAAAGTCAGTTAACCTATAAGCAATGTTATCAAGTAATATTGAAATGAATGAAATATTTGTTCCCCTTAACTTCGCAGTAAAGTTATCGCTGAAAGACTTAGTTGTCCAAGAGGGTTAATGAAAGCTCCAGCACAACAACACCTACAGGAAACATCCATCTGAGATACGAGTCTTCTCAGAATTCACATCTACTAGATATAAACTCCAATAAACAAAAACCAGAATATTAACTATTTCTGGACAGTGTTATAATTCTATAGTATTCCTTAATATATTGTGTTAAGCATACTACTACTTATAAGTAGCTTATGCTACTACAGTAGTCATTTAATGCTAATTGTATCATTCCTCTCAACTGAAAGTTGAGTACATAAAACTGATCAATATATCAAAAACTCGAAATTTAAAAACATCGTCTATTGTTGACAATAACAAACTTCTGTTTAGCTGTAACCATGGTGACGAAATACGCCCAACTCGGGGAAAAGGAGATAAATGTTATTTACTCATATTTCATATGCAGTATATGACTGTGTGTTGTTGTTTTTTTGAGTAATTTCAAATTGATGATGCTTCTGTATTTGTTTTTGCAAACAAATTTGTTATATTTCATCATCTGAAAGTAGTGGTAATTGCTGGTTGACTTTCCATTATCTACATTGTTTATGCAAATGATTTTATATGTTTACCTCTGTAAAACACATGAGCTGTCCGTAAACAACAGTGTTATCACTTGACTTTCAGGCGGTTAGTCTCGACCTACTTCAACTCTGGTAAAGTAGGTAATATCTGCAGTCTTCAAATAATAAGTGTGGCTCAAAGATTTTCCTGGGTAACTCAATTTTTATAACCGAACTAACCGTAACCGTATGTACATTGACTGAGATGGTTAGGACATGTGTTACGTATGCCTAACTTAGTGATCGGCTTCCTCCACGACGGGCAATGTTAGCTGACATAGAATGGATAAGGTTGTTGGAAAAGAGTTAATGGTGGTCAAACTAAAACATGGCTTCATCAATCAATGAAATCCACAACAGTTAGTTTAAGCTGGCCACGTATGGAGATGCAGACTTCATGGTTAGGGTCCTTGGGAAGGTAAAAACCAATGACGACTGGAGACAATTGCAAATATGGCTCAAAATCGTCCTAAATGGCTGACGCAGATGAATCTACTCCTTATGACTTACAATATCTAATGAAACTACATTGTTCTTTGTTTTTACGAGTTGATCACGCATTGATATCACAGTTAGAGAACTATTAAAAGCCAGCCGGGAGTACTGGACAGCTGTTTCATCCAAGCTTTGGGAACAGCTGTCCAGTACTCCCTGATTTTCAATGGTTCTCTAACTCATATCAATCCGTGATCAACTCGTAAGAACAAAACTAATCGTTACAAACCAACTACAGAAAATTGTTCTTTGATATTACTATTCTTTATGCCTCATATGTCTGTTTTGAATCTCTTTTTATTTTCTGCTGTTGCTTTGTGTGCTAAGTGAAGTGTGGCGACTGATGTACATCGGTGAAAAGTTCTACGTTGAAACCAGTCAGTATTTTAATACTGTTTACTTGAACCAACATGTCTACCAACATCATTATCATCAATCCGCTTCGTCCTCCTTTATGGCTGTGAGACCTGGCCATTTATAGCGGAAGACATGAAAAGATTAGCTGTCTTCGATCATAGGTGCCTGTGTTCTCCCGTGTGAAATGGTATAATAAGGTGAGCAATATTGAAGTTAGGCCTCAGTTGAATGCTAGGGAAGGAGGGGAAATCAATAGACGAAGCTGTTAGCTGATATAGAGCCAGGTTGGAAAAGAGCTAGCGGCAGTCAAACCAAAACATGGCACCAGTCAATGAAATCTACAACAGTTAGTCTAAGCCAGCTAAGTAGGAAGGTGTAGACTGACTTCCACGTTGGGGTCCTCGGGACGGTAAAAACCAATGGTTGGAAACAATTGGTGACATGGCTCAAAATCATTCTCAGTGGCGCAGATGCATCCACTCCTTGTGACTTATGATTTCCAATTAACCTGTTTTGTTCTTCGTTATTACTATTCCTTTGTCTCACATCTCTGTCTACTGCCTCTAATATGCATGTCTGCTACTTTCTTCTCTTGCTTTGTGTGCTACATGGAGTGTGGCAACTTGAACTGCCGCACATATGTGCAAAGTTGTATGTCGAAAACAGAACAGAACAGAGAACCAACATCAATGTCACTTTCTTTGTACGAAGAGTTCGAAGAGCTTCTTTGTTCAATGTTTGTATTTTCAAAAGGTAGTCAACTAATGGGCTTTCGCATTAATGAAATAACAAATAATGCTCTTGGAAAGAAAGCTAACATTAATGGACTCCTACAAGACAAGAGTTAGTAGTGCATGCAGAGGATTTAGTTAAACTATGCATATGTATCCACACTTAATCAAACAAAAACAGTACATAGTATAATGTTTGAGCATAAGGATCGATTAAGTTAGCTTGAAAGATCGACTTTCAGTCAGTGACAAGTTGAAATCCCGCTTCACCGACTTCCACCTGGGTGATTAGACAGTATTATTATCCCATTGTCATATGAAAAATCTGTTCCGAGTAAATGAGGTAATCAATTCGAGGAATAGAAGACAATCGATACGGTTGTTAAGTTACATCGACTGGGATTGTTAGGACATGTATTACGTATGCAAAGTAATCATCTTCCACGTCGAACAACGTCAGCTAACATACGATTTAGTCTGGAAAAGAGTTATGGGTGACTAAACCAAAATACGGGCATTAGTCCGTGAAGACTTAAGCTGCTGATCGGAACCACGTAGGGAAATGCAGACTACGTGCTTGGAGATTCATTAGTTGCTGAGAATCAATGGCTGTGAAGAGTGTCGGTGATATGAATGAAAACTATTCTTAATTCTGTGGATGCAGTCATTCTTTGTAGTCATTTGTAGTTCATTATATTCTTATGCTTTTCAAAGTAAAGATTCTTTCTCCAGCAGATATATATCATCTGGACTTCGCCGATGATACATGTCTGATTTCCCACAAACAGGAAGATATACAAGCGAAAAGCAACAAATTGACGACAGAAGAAGCATCAAAGATAGGACTTCAGGTGAACATAGTGAAAACAGAGGTGATGAAGATTCCTGGACAAGAACAACAACAACAACAACAGACAACGATCAGCACAAATGGAAGGAACCTGAAAGAAACAACCTCTTTTACCTACCGACCTGGGAAGCATTGTTTGAACTACAGGCGGACGGAACTGACGAGGATATCAAAGCAAGAATCGGAAAAGCAAGACAAGCTTTCACTACTCTCAAGTCTGTGTGGAGGTCAACAGCACTCAGCATCAAAAATAAGATTTTATTTTGATAAATCACACAGTGTAGTACAGTTATATTAACTGATGACGCTTCGAGTACAAACTATTGCTCATAATCATATCAAGTTGATATGATTATGAGCAATAGTTTGTACTCGAAGCGTCATCAGTTAATATAACTGTACTACACTGTGTGATTTATCAAAATAAAATCTTATCCATTATGGAATTATACTCTACCACAGTGCCCAAGTTTTATACTTATATCAAAAATAAGATCCGGATTTTCAACTCCAATGTGAAGTCAGTGCTACTTATATACGGATCAGAGACTTTTCAAACGGAAATAATTTTGTGAAGCAAACATTGACTTCTCATTAGTAAGACGTTTCCGATAAAAATTCAAATCGTATGAATTGATTCTACTCTCCTCCTTTGGGGTACAATACGCTTAGAATTTGTATTGTTCTTATAGCAACCACAACATATTTGAATGGTGGTCACATATATTTAGATTAACTGCATATACTTCATAGTGAAAATTTGAATGAAATCAAATCAGAGTTGCTCAAAAACCACTTGCGACTTCATACGGTTAGCAATGAACCTCACTTATAATTAAACTACCTGGGTCTGCCCAGACTTCGGTGAGTGGAGCAGAGTTCGAACCTGCAACTCACTGGTTGGAAGTCGGCAGTCTAGACCGGTGAGCTACAGTTTCTCCGTTGAGTAGAGTCATGGAAACATACACGGCATGTTGTGCTTGGTCTAGTTATGTTAATGCACTACATCAAAAACTATCACTGACTGGTTTCAACATAGAACTCTGTACATATGTGCAGCGGTTAGAGTTGCCCTACTCCACGTACCACATAGAGGAAGACGTAGGAGGAATAAAGACATTATGAAGAATCATAATAAGCAGAAATGTAAGGGAGGAAGAATAGTAACGTGGAAGAACAATAGAGTTCTCCTTGGATATGGGAGATCACAGACAGTGAATGCATCTGCGCCATCAATGAGAATAAATTTGGGCCATGCTGCCTCACATATTGCCTACAGTTATTGATTTTCAGCATCCCGAAGACCACAAACAGGCACTCTACACCTCCTTACGTGACTGGCTGGCTTAAACTAACTGCTGTGGATTCCATTGACTGGTGAAGCCATGTTTTCGTTTGACCACCACTAGCCCTTGTCCAGCCTGATCCTGTGTCAGCTAACATTGCCAGTCGTCGGTAAAGGCGATGGTTAGGCATGCGTAACACATGTCCTAACCATCTTTCTCAATCAATGTAACTTCATAGCCTCTTCTATTGATTTCCCCTCTCACCTACCTAGCACTCGACCGATGTCTAATCTCAGCATTACTCACCCTATTTACGCCTGTCACCTAACACGGGAGATAGAAAGCAGACACCTATGGTCAAAGACAGCTAGTCAGGCTTTTCATGTCTTCCACTTTCAATGGCCATTTTGCGCCCATAGCCATAAAGGAGGACGGATCGCACTACTGAGTAGTACACACTTCCTTTGATCAATAGCCAGCTGAATATCATGTCAAGTTGGCATATACCATACGAGCCTTCTGTATCCCTCCGTCAACAACTAACTCAATGGGACTGATGCAACTTCCCAAATAAGTGAAGCGGTCAACATGCTCTACCAATTTACTCCCTATTTCTAAGCTAGGAGTGAATGTAGTCCAGTTGAGTCCTGTAGCCTCATCATCTTACATTTGACAGAAGCGAATCGCATGCAAAACACTCGAAGATTGTTGCTCAGAAGACTCTACATTCTGTCAACGTCTTCAGCTAGGAGGACTATATCATCCGCCTATTTTGAGTCAACGAGATTATTCCTTGGTAAAAAGTTAATCCCTGAGTCGCTGAAGTCAGTTAGGCTTAATTCCATTAGTACATCTATGATGAAGTTAAACAGGAACGAGAAGAGAAGGGCAACGTCGTTTTTAAGTTAGACAGCATGATAACAACAAGAGTGATACATTGATGGGCCATGTTCAACACTCCCCCACCCAAAATTTTGTAAACAAAGTACTCAGTGACAGTGATCAGTTTTGAACAGTATATATTCTGCATGCACAAACATTAAAAATAATAAGTTTATATATTTCTTACCGATACTGTTTCGCGTATAATTTCTTTAGCCAACTGCCAACCATCCGGTAGAACACTACTAGCATGTTTCGTAATCTCCACACTGTTATTCGCATTACTCTTGTCCAAATTCTGTTTCATTATAGCTAAAGGCTGTTTAATAGTTGATTGGATGAAATTAACATAACTGCCATTGGGGCCAGCAACAGTGTAATAAGCGTCTATATCAGTGGCGGCTACAATTACAATTGGATCTTCAGGAACTAGTTCAGCCTTGAATAAAGAAATCAATCAGTGTCATAGAACGACAAAAAGAGAGAAAAAAAGGGATCAGTTAAAAGTAAAACGGAAATAACAATTATTGGAGACAGACAATAAAAGAGATGTTACCTCAGAGGATACATAGTATATGTGCTGTAATCACTCACCTTACCACCTACTTCACTTCACACTGTGGGACTCCATAGTGCCTTCTCAGGTATTCCAGCTCTCTTTGCATTGCTGAAGCTCTAGAAATTCGGATTATTGGAACTAGTAGAGCATTGCACACAAAAGCGAAGTTTTCAATTACTTCTACTAACCCATTTAATGACTTGCTGTTGCTTCCAACCAACTTTTTCTAACACTTCTATTTTTCTTTTTATCTTAGCGACAACTCATCCAATTAAATAATTTATCCCATGATGTCACCACTATTATTTCACTTCTCTTATATGTCCATTATTATATTAGCTATACGATTTATGACACTATAAAATGCATATCCTGACAGGTTGACCAGGGAAATATTCCAAAGAAATAAACCCTAGTAAAACTATCCAAACAGTTTCAAAAAAGCTGTATATTATTTATACACTTATTTCCCTTTAATGAATTTGAGTAGAGCAAGAACAACAGCGGTTTTTTGCCGAATAAAATGGTACCACATCATTGTTTATTTCGTTGGCTTTTCATCAGCTGCTTACAGGGAAAAATCATTATTAAGTATATCTACAGAAACAATTTTAACATACTTGCACAGAGATTTCATTTTCAAACAGAAATCAATCAATATATGCATACAATAATATATATAGTAAACACTTTATTCCGAACAATAATGGTCACACACAATGGAAACTTTCAGCATTACATAATCAGGTGAAAGAGAGGATGAAAACATCCAGTTACCAGGATGGGCAAGGAAAGACTGATAACTGTTTCTTTCTGAAAGCATAAATCGGGTTTCAGGCGTTTGATGGAGATTGCTTCGGCAAACTTGAGGAGAATTGAATTCTTTTGCCTATTGATAATTTTGAACGATCTTGTGACGTCCACCTCATGAGCAGTATCAAGGAAATGCTTGGCGATGGTACTACTGAAAGCATTTGTTCCCTTTAGACGCAAGCTTTTTGGTACATGTTCAGAAAATCGAAGGTATGCTCTTCTTTCTGTTCTCCAAATGTAACTGCTTCCGCAGATACTGATAAGGATATCTATCGATTTTCGACTGCACCAGAAAGCAGGTTGTTCAATAGATGGGAACCAGCTTAACCGCAGGATAGGGTCTGCCTAGTGACGTACTCAATCTTCTGTTGACAATTACTGTAATATTTTCACCTTTAAAATCTAGTTGAATAAAGATGAGCATTTCCTCACTGTGATTTGTTTGATGTTTGAGTCTTCACATCTTCCGTACTTGTTAATGAACCTTCGAGGGCAACCGTTGCTTTTCAACATCTTTTCGTTAAACATAAATTGTTCCTCTAATTTCTCTATAGAGCATATTCTCCTCACCCTATAGTATAGAGTCTTAACTAGTCCACTTTTAAAGCCATTTAGACCAAAACTGTTAAAATGCAGGCATTGTCCTTTCCATGTAGGCTTTCGGTAAATAGACTTCTGGAGACTACCATCTTCTAGGCGTTGCATGGCAATGTCAAGGAAATGGAACTTTCCATCATTTTGATGATCTATAGTAAATTCGAAACTTGTATGTGCGTCGTTGAATAATATGAGTAGGTAGGAACCATGACTTCCATTGTTGCACACTACAAATTTGTCATCGAAATATCTGCAATCGGAAGTTGTTTCGTAGATTGCATGCTTCAACTTTTTTTTCTCAACGTTTCACATGAAGATTTCTGCTAAAATAGGGCCAAGTGGACTGCCCATAGCTACACCATCTATTCGTCGGTAAAGAGTGTTGTCGAACTGGAATTGCACATCCATGGTACACATTAGCAGTAGGCATTTGAATTCCGACTCTGGGAGTGAGAGAAGATCAAAGTGCTGACAAATGATCTCGATAGTTCCATTGATTGGAATCCTTGTGAACAAGGAGGTTGCAGCATTAAATGACGCCATGAACTTATTTGAAACGTTCATGTGGTTCACAATTTCGGCGAACTCTCTGCAAGTATGTTTCTGTACATATACTTAATAATGTCTTTGGCTTGTAAGCAGCTGATGAGGAGCCAACGAAATAAACAATGATGGTACCATTTTATTCTGCAAAAACCGTTGTTCTTCCGTTATTCAAAAAGCTGTCACTTTGCAAGTAGTTTAACAAAGATGTGATAAAGCTATCAGGACAACTTATTATGCTGCAAACCTCGTCTTCCTTAACATCACCAAGCCAGTGTACTTCAACAATCTTGGAAAAATCGGTCGCCAATCCTAGACACTTCAAACTACGTACATCAATCTGAGTGTGTTTGTGGAAGCAAACATATAAGTCAAACGGAAAGGCAACTATCTACCTGCATAATGGAGAACTTGCCTAAGTAGCTGAAAAAAACTGAAGTCAAAGTAACAATATCCAACAGTACAGTAACAGTACATCTTATAGACGATGGTGGCCATGATATAGACGCTGTCAAGTAATTCACTGTTGTCAACAGACAAACAAACAGAAGGATGCTTGCAATTGTGGAGGCTTGTCCAATTAGAGTTTATAAAGCCAATCCCTGTGTACAGAAGGGAATGGTGGTCACTGTGAATCTACCATGGTAATATGTCATACTTATTAACTGTTATTACTACTACTATTATTATTAATCTTTTTATTCATTATTTTATTCGACCTATTATTATAATTCCTGATTCATTTTTAAAAAAAACTGTCCTTAATCAGTACCATTATCTTAAACCGTTTCAATTTCATTATTACCACCATTGCTATTATCATCAATGCTATTCAGTTTGCAAATATTGATGTGTTCAAGTTCTTTCTCCGATGACTAATTGCTTATGAAAGTGATGTGTAACTGAACCGTATAATGCATGATTATAATAAAGGTTTTTGTATTTCCCAATGAATGAAATACAAAACGGTATTGCTTTTACTGACGTTTCACAAAGAACGTCTAATATCAGAAGCACTTCATATCAAGTGGAATCCAAATTGTCTGAACAGGAATGATGGACTAAAACAGAATCTGACCTGGTTACAAC
>CALYDE020000741.1:0-38000 GCA_944472155.2 Trichobilharzia szidati
TAGGAGTCAGGAGGAATTTTGACAGAGTCGATGAACACAAACCATCGTCGACTGTCCCTTCACAGGTATTCATTCGCGAATTCATTCAAACACAAACATGGCGAATGATGAGGACCAATATAGACATATACAACAAGACAAGGACGTGCAGCCAGAAGCGAATGATTGAATAGAGACGAAATTCAGTTGACTCAACCAATCGATGTTGAGTTCTCTACACCGATGACGACGATCATTTTGATTGTAGTGAATAGTCATTTCCACCTCAAATGAACTAATTCCACTATGATAATCTCTAACCCAGTAAAATAGAATAATTTCATCAGATATCGAAATATATATATATACACAAGCGTATATGTTGTTTAGGTAAATCGCATTCTTATTATTATTCCCTTGGGTTGGGAATGGAACATTCGGCTTCAAATCCATTACACATCTCCACATTGAGTGATTCTCTGTGGTCCTCTACAAGTAGCCCCAACGACTGCTCATAAGCTGTCATCTCCTGCACCTCACTGTAACACGCACCCACCACTCACCACTCGTCGTCGCCCATTCGGATTACACTCGAGCGATGAACTGCATTGCGCGTGATGTCACACAAGAGCCCCGGAAGCGTGTACCTCATCCATCTCCATTTTCTCCTACACATTTGTTGAACGACAGATTCCTGGCTGCTTTGTTCTCAGAGTTGTTTCTTGGTGCTACTTCTTTCTGGCAAGTCAGCCAGCCAGAGAGACGGCCAGCGAATGAGACAGTTGTTGATAAGAGTCTGCAGCTAGCTGATGGAAATGCCTTTTGTGAAAAGAGCGCCACGTTTCTGACCCACATACAAAAACTGATTGAATCCACAATGTTGTTGTTGTTGTTGCTGTTGTTGTTGAGGAGCTGAATGTTTTGTTGTGTAGTATGTTGAGCTATTGCAGAAGATTTCCCAACTGATTTCCGATTGATGAAGGTTTGCTTACCCTTTCCCCATTCTGGCTGACTTTGACATCTTCATCCGTTCGACCGCCTGTGGTTGAAACGATGCTGACTGCCTGAAAAAGTTGAGGATGGAACCTCTTCCAAATCTCTTCCGTTGAAAATGATTGCTGCCTGCTGATTTTGCTCTTGGTTGGTGCTGTTGCTGTTGAATGGTCATCGTTGTCACCTCCGTGTGCTCTGTGTTCACCTGGATGAAATCCTGTGTCCACTGACACCTCCTTCAGCCAGTTTGTTGCTTTTCGTCTTCAAGTCTTCAAATCTGTGTGTAACATGAAACGTAAATCATTCCCATGCATAGTACAGAGTCTCCTCATCGATGGTACAGCATATTCCTGCCTCCTCGATCCTCGCGCACTGTACACCACAGAATTCAGTGCACCACAATCAGGGATATCGTCGATGGTAGTAGTAGACAGCCAGCCAGCTTGTCTTACTCCTGTATGCACTTCGAACGCTTCTCCACAATTTCCGTTGTGGATCACCTGACACATGTCACTGTCATACACACCTGTTGAATGATGTTGATGGAGATTTGAGCATTGCACTGCACTGAGTAGTACTGAGGTAGTATTTTCAAATTACTTCTCCGTCAACGGTGTCTGTCTGAAGATCTTTTCGAAGTCGATGAAATGATTTGTGGTAGAGGTTTAACTGTCATTCAATGCTCTGTTCAATAATGATGATGATGATGCTGGTGACCATGATGATGACGCACATAGTTGTTACTTGACCAGCACATGATTTGCGTTTCGTGCATAGAGCTTGTCTCGGATGGCTGAGTTCCAGTGCATCCAGTGCATCCCCTGTTCTCTTCAGGATGATACGACTTCGTGTCTTTCTTGGTGTGGAGAAGGCTACTTCTACTCTACGCCAAGTCTTACAGAGTGAGTCGAAAGTCATCCTTCCTCGTTCGATTGACAAGGTAGCCGACCTTTCTTCTTCCAATCAGTAGGCACCTTTCCCTCCTCCAACGCTTTTGGTGTGAGCGTATCTGATGCAGTGTGTGGGTTCATTTTCAGTGGTTCAGTGAGGAGAGAGTAATTCCGTCTTGTCCCACTGCCTTTCTGGTCTTCAGTAGATTGATTGAATTCGAGATTTCCGCTTTTGTTTGGAGGATTGGTGTGTGCACTGTCAGTTCTGTGAGTGCTGTTGTTGTTGTTGATGTATTTCTGGGCCGTAGAATTGTCATTTGTCTTTCCTAGCACTCTTCTTCACTTCTCCCCACGTGATTCAGTTCAGTTTACATTGAACTCAGCTTCTCCTTCTGCTCTCTTACACATCTTTGCTGCATTGAGTCATCTTCTCGTTCACCATCTCCCTCCCTGCCTCAATTCCTCTGTCTTCTAGGTAGGTGTTTGTTTAGAGCCATCCCATGTCTTGTCTCTTCTTTCTTCCTACAACACTTGTACACATTTCTTGAACGTCAATTTCAAAATGACACAATGTTCTTCCACACAGATTTTCCTGGTGATGCCACGCAGTGTCTCCGACTTTGATCCGGTTGCAGTGTGAGTATCTTTAGTAGTAGCATCTTTCCGATTTTTCGATGTGTTGATATTGAGTTACGGTCTATCTCCAGTTTCCTGCAAGAATTTCGACTCAACCCTCATTGTTCCTTGAAACAGATAATGCTCTGAGCCTAAAAATGATCCTCTTTTTATGAATCTATGTCCGGCTGGCTGTGTCTCTACTTGCCTGAGAAACACATTGAGATGAAATCTATCTGATTTCTGATGAATCTGTCATGTGGGATTCACGTCGTCTTGTGCATATCCTTGTGATTGCACACACAC
This sequence comes from Trichobilharzia szidati, assembly GCA_944472155.2. NCBI lineage: Eukaryota > Metazoa > Platyhelminthes > Trematoda > Strigeidida > Schistosomatidae > Trichobilharzia > Trichobilharzia szidati. The sequence continues at coordinate 2,784 of CALYDE020000741.1, forward strand.
ACGCACACTGACTCTGATCACCAAATCATTGAAAGCGCAGAAGTCCGAGAATATTAATTCTCCGTTCTCATTCATTTCTTCGAGCGACAGCCTCTCAACCCATGATGGTGTTGTCGGCTCCCCCCAGTCTGACATTCATATCACCCACCCATAAGGATTTCGATGTCACCATTTGTGATGTGATGTTGTGCACTGCTGTTTGCAGTTGTTGTCTATAGAGAGAAATCTTCCTTCTTCTCTGATTCTGAATTGTTTCGAGTAGCACTGTGAGTGACATTGGATAATTTTAACTTTCTTCACTTCGTTTTGAGTTGAATCCTGTTGTTATAATCCTGGATGAAATGGGTTCAGACTACATGAAAGCTTTGGCTGCTCTTGGTGACGCCATGGTAGTCTAGTCACTGAGTGCTTCAGCGTGCTCGTGGTTGTTGTCTGAGCGCGGGTGACCAGTGAGTAGATTACTGACTCTCCAGTTAACAATTTTGACAGTCCACATGCATTTCATCTGCTCTCCCAGATTCCTAGAAATTCCCATTTCTTTGGCCACCTTGGAATTCTTTCGAGTTTCGTACATTGTAGGAATGTTCCGGTCTCAGTGCTTATTTTTGCTTTCTTTCATCGAGGGAAGACACATCGGCTGGCTGGCTGACTGGCTTCTGGAAGGAGGCCTTCATCACTCCTGAGAGTCATTTCGCCTGTTCAGTTCCAATGAGTAATAAGTTCGTTTTATAAATTTCATTTTGGTGCTTTGAAGTTTCTGTAGCAGCTCTAATTGATTTTGTGGGGTCTGGGTCACTAGCGCTGCACGTCCAATCTTTCCCTCTTTTCCCAGGACTAAGGATTGGCCAGGAAAAAAGAGAACCAGTGAACTAGGCGAGGTTAGGGTGAACCAACTGAGTGTTGTTATTTTGCCTTCAGAAGGAATGTATGTATGAGACTATAAAAGGCAACCAGGATCAGGGAAGTAAGACAGGCTGTAAATACTGTGAAATTAGAACTCTTCAGTTGAAGGCACTTTCAAAATATTACCACAGATTTTCATCACTACCTGCGCTGTTTGCCCAATATATTCAAGATCGAAACACTGGCCATGAGTAGTGGGCTGAAGAGAACTCTGAATCAACTAGCAATCCGCTGAGTGATGCCACACACTCGCCAGACTGTGCATACTAGAGAGTTGGAAGACAGGGATTTTCTTGACAGATGCGAGGGCTCTAGAAGTTCTGCACTTCACGCGTGTATGATTTGTGTTTTGGTGTCACACAAACTGGATGGTTTAAGGGCGGAATGCAAAAGAACTGACTGAAGAGGCAGACAGTGAAGGCAGAACTACAGAGGGATATAGAGAATATGCAGGCGATGAAGACGAACAACAGAAGACATTAGCGACAGCAACTACAACCAGCACCAGTAACAAATAATCAACAGAGGTTACTTCTGTCGCTTATCTAAGAAGCATCCTCTTAACTACGGGCAATCGGCATAGAGGGCAAGGTCAAAATAACAGTGAGAAGGTCAAGACACACATACACACATTGATCACTCCGAAATCAATGTGCAAATCTCCTGAACTACGCAGCAAACACGATGAAATTCCGATTTTCAGCACCAATGTTAGGTCCATCAGCCACTTCTTCTATATATGGGTCGGAGACATGGTCAGTGTGTGTAGCGAGAAGCATTTCAAGCAGGCTTCTGTGGTAAACCTGTATCAGCAGCTGCGCGTCATCCGCTTGTGAAGATCGAATGGATGTCCAGCTAGGGTGAATTAGAAATAAACGAAAACTATGGGAAAAACCCACCGACCAACCAATGACACATTACTCAACAAATATGGTGGAGGAGCAAATAAAGATACGTTGTGCTCACACTGAGTAGACCGATTTCAAATGGCATCGCGCCCAATGCAGGCTATATCACCTGATGAACTCAGTTGATGATCGTATAGTTTTGAACTGATAATTGCTTTGACTTTCGTCCCCTTCAATATCTTTGTCAGCTGCGGAGCTCCGTCTGTTGACTGAGATCTTTCTGTGCAGACTATTTCTGAAACTAATTATCACCAGATAGTATCACCGACGGTTTGCTTAGGTAGTCTGATTTGTTCATCAGAATGATTCGGGAACCTTTATCTTGCCATGTGATGACCAAGTTTTCATCTCACCCTTTAATTCTTTTAGCTGCTTTCAATGTCTTTTGGAATTCATATTGCGAAAGCTGGATTGTTTTTTTTGATGTATTCGAGAGATAAGAAAAAGAAGACGTAAACAGCGAAGAAGAAAATTTTCTTTTCGACGATAATTCACTGTCATAAGCTTCCGTACAATCGTAATCATAATAAACAGCTGGTTTTTGTTTCCAAGCCTAATCGCCTAATTATTCTATAAATATTTATAAACTGTCAAATACTGATCACAGTCCATTTGGATTATTCTATAAGTAGTCAGTGTTTGTAACTCTTTATTACTGAAATCATTCCAGACTAATGTTACTTTTACTTCCTACCAACTACTCCTTGTGATCGTGGAAAATTAAGTTCAAATCACTAATGTAATGTAATTCATATTTTTCATCGTTCAGGTTGTAACCAGTTGAGAAGAATCCTCGAAATAATAAAAGATGAGCTCATATTATCATATAGTACAACTGTTGTTCTTGCTTTGTTCAAGTTTATTAATGGGAAGAATTGCATGAAGTTTAAAAAGAAATCATTAGACCAATCAGATATTGGTAAAATGTGCCCTCGAAAAACCGATTACGCAATGCAACGGGTAATGTAAGGCTGAATGTACGGCGTACGTAAATTGCAGAAACAAGACGTTTCACTTCTCCCAATAACGTCATCGTATCACTCAATCGCGAAATGGCTGGTGGAGATTCTCGTGCAGGTGAAAGACAAGCTGTCGAGAGACAACATCTGTGACACTCTCGACTTTGTTGGTTCAATTAGGAATGTCAATGTGGCAGAAAAGAAAACGATCTCCTTGGATGTTGTCTCTCTTTCTCTATCTTCACCAACGTCCCATTGACAGAAACCACTTGCTTCCTTTGTGACCACATAAATATTTCATTTTGAAATAAAATCAAATGAAATAAGAACAAATTAGTTCAGTGAAGAGTCTCTTTTCGACGAATTCATTCACTTAGCTGTACAGTCGTAAATATATACAATTTATTTTGTGTGTGTGTGTGTGTACAATAGGTTTGTCAAAATCAAAATCAAAATAACAGTTAGTGTGGGTTGTTGATTACATCATCAAAATAATTAGGAAATTCAAATGTGTGATTAATAATCAAAGTTGTAACTGAGTGGGGTGAAGATTGGTAAGATGTCAGTAGGGTTACGTAATATAGACATGTTAAGAAAGATTGGATGTTGGTGAAGGAGTATGGAGAGAATTATGAAAATAAACTAGATAATAGGTGAAAAGATTGAATGGGTTGGTTACAAAAAATTACTATACGAAAATTGCAAAAAACATTTGATAACAAATTGTTAAAGACAGATAAACTTGAAATTAAACGTACGGTAGTAAGAGGCAGAACAAAGAATTGCTTATCACACGCCCTGACAAAGGTACAGGCATAGTTTTAATGGATAGAAAAGATTATATTAGTAAAATGGTGGCGATTCTCTCAGAAAACAACAAGTTCTCAGTATTCAAAAAAGAGAAAGACGAAACAGAGGCGACGGAAAAACAGCTAACTGAGATCTTGACAAAGCGAAAAACTGATCAAGTTATCTCTGAAAATATCTTCGAGAGCATTCGACCTACAGGTTCAATAATATTCCGACTATACGGATTGCCAAAACTCATAAACAGGGTCTTCCACTGTGCCCTATTTTGGACATGTCGGGATCTTCGTATCATCCAATAGCGAAATGGCTAGCAGAACTCCTACAACCTGTTAGAGAACGAATTTCAAAATATTCTCTTCGAGATACTTTTGAATTCATCGATTGTATCAAAGATGTTAAAGTGGGAGACAAACATATGATTTCACTCGACGTCGAGTCTCTCTTTACAAACGTCCCTATCACTGAGACGATTTGTTTTCTGTGCAATTACTTGAGGAAGACAACCTGAATATTGGAATACCTACCACCAAGCTAAAAGAACTCCTACTCAGATGCACCCTAAATGTCCAGTTCACATTCAGTGGGAACTTCTATAGACAACAAGTTGGCGTGGCGATGGGATCACCTTTGGGTCCGGTGCTGGTTGATATTTTCATGGCAAGTTTGGAAAACAGTCCGCTGAAAGCAACCATCGACAAATTCTTCTTATACAGAAGATGCATTCCACAGACATTTCAGCATATCTACATAAAATTGTCTGCGTGTGTTTATTCAGTTGTGTCTAATTGATGGCAGTGATGGGGAGGATAACCGTTATAACTATTTCATCATTTTTCTGAATCACTGACTGACACCTGGTCACTTATTGGATTTCAAATGTTGTCAAAACGTGTTTGACGTGCTTTTCTTTCATTTGATCGGTGGTACCCGTGGCCACCTCTTCCGGAGACATTGAATCAATTGCATTCGAATTGCATTTGAATTCCAGTATTAACCACACCTGATCACATCTAACAGTTGACTGAAGTTTGAATTCATGAAGAGAAAGTAGTGTAGCAGAAAAGGTATTCAATTGATTTTTAATTCGCGAAAAATACCCATTAAGACATTGAAATAAGAACAAATTAGTTCAGTGAAGAGTCTCTTTTCGGCGAATTCATTCACTTAGCTGTACAGTCGTAAATATATACAATTTATTTTGTGTGTGTGTGTGCGTGTACAATAGGTTTGTCAAAATCAAAATAACAGTTAGTGTGGGTTGTTGATTACATCATCAAAATAATTAAGAAATTCAAATGTGTGATTAATAATCAAAGTTGTAACTAAGTGGGGTGAAGATTGGTTGCCACCCCACCATCAAATTTACAATCAAAGTAGAAACCAAAGAGACAATCTCCTTCCTGGACGTCCGTTAAAGTAAGAAGACCGATGGTACCTTGAACAGATCAGTACACAGAAAACCTACGTGTAACAGTCAGTTGACAAACTTCTACAGTTAAGTACCAATTAGTCGCAAGCGAAACTTGATAATATCTCTGGCGACTAGAATCCGAAAAATCTGCAGTCCTGAATCAATACAGGAAGAGATCGCCCTCCTAAGGAAGACACTGCTCGAGAATGGCTACACACCTCGTTTTATAGACAAGCATATTATGCCCAAGACTTACAAAGAACAACCCATTACAGTGCAGAAGAAGATGGTCTGCATGAATGTACCCTTCAAAGGTGACCTTCTGCCTGACACCTTGAAGAAGAGGATATCTACTGCTCTCAGAAGGACATTCTTCGCTGCCACACTACGACTGACATTTTCCTCCCGGCCATTGTTCTTCAACTACTCTAAAGATAACCTATCGCATTTGACCACTCCCATGTGTATCTACCAATTCACCTGCTCTTGCGGAGCAAGGTATATAGGTCGTTAGATGAGAGTTTTATCTAAAAGAGTTCAAGAACACTATCCCGCCTGGCTACGGAGAGGTAAAATCTAGGTTATTTTCATATTTCTCTCCATACTCCTTCACTAACATCTAATCTTTCTAAACATGTCTATATTACGTAACCCTACTGACATCTTACCAATCTTCACCCCACTCAGTTACAACTTTGATTATTAATCACACATTTGAATTTCCTAATTATTTTGATGATGTAATCAACAACCCACACTAACTGTTATTTTGATTTTGATTTTGACAAACCTATTGTACACACACACACACACAAAATAAATTGTATATATTTACGACTGTACAGCTAAGTGAATGAATTCGTCGAAAAGAGACTCTTCACTGAACTAATTTGTTCTTATTTCATTTGATTTTATTTCAAAATGAAATATTTATGTGGTCACAAAGGAAGCAAGTGGTTTCTGTCAATGGGACGTTGGTGAAGATAGAGAAAGAGAGACAACATCCAAGGAGATCGTTTTCTTTTCTGCCACATTGACATTCCTAATTGAACCAACAAAGTCGAGAGTGTCACAGATGTTGTCTCTCGACAGCTTGTCTTTCACCTGCACGAGAATCTCCACCAGCCATTTCGCGATTGAGTGATACGGTGACGTTATTGGGAGAAGTGAAACGTCTTATTTCTGCAATTTACGTACGCCGTACATTCAGCCTTACATTACCCGTTGCATTGCGTAATCGGTTTTTCGAGGGCACATTTTACCAATATCTGATTGGTCTAATGATTTCTTTTTAAACTTCATGCAATTCTTCCCATTAATAAACTTGAACAAAGCAAGAACAACAGTTGTACTATATGATAATATGAGCTCATCTTTTATTATTTCGAGGATTCTTCTCAACTGGTTACAACCTGAACGATGAAAAATATGAATTACATTACATTAGTGATTTGAACTTAATTTTCCACGATCACAAGGAGTAGTTGGTAGGAAGTAAAAGTAACATTAGTCTGGAATGATTTCAGTAATAAAGAGTTACAAACACTGACTACTTATAGAATAATCCAAATGGACTGTGATCAGTATTTGACAGTTTATAAATATTTATAGAATAATTAGGCGATTAGGCTTGGAAACAAAAACCAGCTGTTTATTATGATTACGATTGTACGGAAGCTTATGACAGTGAATTATCGTCGAAAAGAAAATTTTCTTCCTCGCTGTTTACGTCTTCTTTTTCTTATCTCTCGAATACATCAAAAAAAACAATCCAGCTTTCGCAATATGAATTCCAAAAGACATTGAAAGCAGCTAAAAGAATTAAAGGGTGAGATGAAAACTTGGTCATCACATGGCAAGATAAAGGTTCCCGAATCATTCTGATGAACAAATCAGACTACCTAAGCAAACCGTCGGTGATACTATCTGGTGATAATTAGTTTCAGAAATAGTCTGCACAGAAAGATCTCAGTCAACAGACGGAGCTCCGCAGCTGACAAAGATATTGAAGGGGACGAAAGTCAAAGCAATTATCAGTTCAAAACTATACGATCATCAACTGAGTTCATCAGGTGATATAGCCTGCATTGGGCGCGATGCCATTTGAAATCGGTCTACTCAGTGTGAGCACAACGTATCTTTATTTGCTCCTCCACCATATTTGTTGAGTAATGTGTCATTGGTTGGTCGGTGGGTTTTTCCCATAGTTTTCGTTTATTTCTAATTCACCCTAGCTGGACATCCATTCGATCTTCACAAGCGGATGACGCGCAGCTGCTGATACAGGTTTACCACAGAAGCCTGCTTGAAATGCTTCTCGCTACACACACTGACCATGTCTCCGACCCATATATAGAAGAAGTGGCTGATGGACCTAACATTGGTGCTGAAAATCGGAATTTCATCGTGTTTGCTGCGTAGTTCAGGAGATTTGCACATTGATTTCGGAGTGATCAATGTGTGTATGTGTGTCTTGACCTTCTCACTGTTATTTTGACCTTGCCCTCTATGCCGATTGCCCGTAGTTAAGAGGATGCTTCTTAGATAAGCGACAGAAGTAACCTCTGTTGATTATTTGTTACTGGTGCTGGTTGTAGTTGCTGTCGCTAATGTCTTCTGTTGTTCGTCTTCATCGCCTGCATATTCTCTATATCCCTCTGTAGTTCTGCCTTCACTGTCTGCCTCTTCAGCCAGTTCTTTTGCATTCCGCCCTTAAACCATCCAGTTTGTGTGACACCAAAACACAAATCATACACGCGTGAAGTGCAGAACTTCTAGAGCCCTCGCATCTGTCAAGAAAATCCCTGTCTTCCAACTCTCTAGTATGCACAGTCTGGCGAGTGTGTGGCATCACTCAGCGGATTGCTAGTTGATTCAGAGTTCTCTTCATCCCACTACTCATGGCCAGTGTTTCGATCTTGAATATATTGGGCAAACAGCGCAGGTAGTGATGAAAATCTGTGGTAATATTTTGAAAGTGCCTTCAACTGAAGAGTTCTAATTTCACAGTATTTACAGCCTGTCTTACTTCCCTGATCCTGGTTGCCTTTTATAGTCTCATACATACATTCCTTCTGAAGGCAAAATAACAACACTCAGTTGGTTCACCCTAACCTCGCCTAGTTCACTGGTTCTCTTTTTTCCTGGCCAATCCTTAGTCCTGGGAAAAGAGGGAAAGATTGGACGTGCAGCGCTAGTGACCCAGACCCCACAAAATCAATTAGAGCTGCTACAGAAACTTCAAAGCACCAAAATGAAATTTATAAAACGAACTTATTACTCATTGGAACTGAACAGGCGAAATGACTCTCAGGAGTGATGAAGGCCTCCTTCCAGAAGCCAGTCAGCCAGCCAGCCGATGTGTCTTCCCTCGATGAAAGAAAGCAAAAATAAGCACTGAGACCGGAACATTCCTACAATGTACGAAACTCGAAAGAATTCCAAGGTGGCCAAAGAAATGGGAATTTCTAGGAATCTGGGAGAGCAGATGAAATGCATGTGGACTGTCAAAATTGTTAACTGGAGAGTCAGTAATCTACTCACTGGTCACCCGCGCTCAGACAACAACTACGAGCACGCTGAAGCACTCAGTGACTAGACTACCATGGCGTCACCAAGAGCAGCCAAAGCTTTCATGTAGTCTGAACCCATTTCATCCAGGATTATAACAACAGGATTCAACTCAAAACGAAGTGAAGAAAGTTAAAATTATCCAATGTCACTCACAGTGCTACTCGAAACAATTCAGAATCAGAGAAGAAGGAAGATTTCTCTCTATAGACAACAACTGCAAACAGCAGTGCACAACATCACATCACAAATGGTGACATCGAAATCCTTATGGGTGGGTGATATGAATGTCAGACTGGGGGGAGCCGACAACACCATCATGGGTTGAGAGGCTGTCGCTCGAAGAAATGAATGAGAACGGAGAATTAATATTCTCGGACTTCTGCGCTTTCAATGATTTGGTGATCAGAGTCAGTGTGCGTGTGTGTGTGCAATCACAAGGATATGCACAAGACGACGTGAATCCCACATGACAGATTCATCAGAAATCAGATAGATTTCATCTCAATGTGTTTCTCAGGCAAGTAGAGACACAGCCAGCCGGACATAGATTCAAAAAAGAGGATCATTTTTGGGCTCAGAGCATTATCTGTTTCAAGGAACAATGAGGGTTGAGTCGAAATTCTTGCAAGAAACTGGAGATAGACCGTAACTCAAAATCAACACATCGAAAAATCGGAAAGATGCTACTACTAAAGACACTCACACTGCAACCGTTAGATCGGATCAAAGTCGGAGACACTGCGTGGCATCACCAGGAAAATCTGTGTGGAAGAACATTGTGTCATTTTGAAATTGACGTTCAAGAAATGTGTACAAGTGTTGTAGGAAGAAAGAAGAGACAAGACATGGGATGGCTCTAAACAAACACCTACCTAGAAGACAGAGGAATTGAGGCAGGGAGGGAGATGGTGAACGAGAAGATGACTCAATGCAGCAAAGATGTGTAAGAGAGCAGAAGGAGAAGCTGAGTTCAATGTACACTGAACTGAATCACGTGGGGAGAAGTGAAGAAGAGTGCTAGGAAAGACAAATGACAATTCTACGGCCCAGAAATACATCAACAACAACAACAACAGCACTCACAGAACTGACAGTGCACACACCAATCCTCCAAACAAAAGCGGAAATCTCGAATTCAATCAATCTACTGAAGACCAGAAAGGCAGTGGGACAAGACGGAATTACTCTCTCCTCACTGAACCACTGAAAATGAACCCACACACTGCATCAGATACGCTCACACCAAAAGTGTTGGAGGAGGGAAAGGTGCCTACTGATTGGAAGAAGAAAGGTCGGCTACCTTGTCAATCGAACGAGGAAGGATGACTTTCGACTCACTCTGTAAGACTTGGCGTAGAGTAGAAGTAGCCTTCTCCACACCAAGAAAGACACGAAGTCGTATCATCCTGAAGAGAACAGGGGATGCACTGGATGCACTGGAACTCAGCCATCCGAGACAAGCTCAATGCACGAAACGCAAATCATGTGCTGGTCAAGTAACAACTATGTGCGTCATCATCATGGTCACCAGCATCATCATCATCATTATTGAACAGAGCATTGAATGACAGTTAAACCTCTACCACAAATCATTTCATCGACTTCGAAAAGATCTTCAGACAGACACCGTTGACGGAGAAGTAATTTGAAAATACTACCTCAGTACTACTCAGTGCAGTGCAATGCTCAAATCTCCATCAACATCATTCAACAGGTGTGTATGACAGTGACATGTGTCAGGTGATCCACAACGGAAATTGTGGAGAAGCGTTCGAAGTGCATACAGGAGTAAGACAAGCTGGCTGGCTGTCTACTACTACCATCGACGATATCCCTGATTGTGGTGCACTGAATTCTGTGGTGTACAGTGCGCGAGGATCGAGGAGGCAGGAATATGCTGTACCATCGATGAGGAGACTCTGTACTATGCATGGGAATGATTTACGTTTCATGTTACACACAGATTTGAAGACTTGAAGACGAAAAGCAACAAACTGGCTGAAGGAGGTGTCAGTGGACACAGGATTTCATCCAGGTGAACACAGAGCACACGGAGGTGACAACGATGACCATTCAACAGCAACAGCACCAACCAAGAGCAAAATCAGCAGGCAGCAATCATTTTCAACGGAAGAGATTTGGAAGAGGTTCCATCCTCAACTTTTTCAGGCAGTCAGCATCGTTTCAACCACAGGCGGTCGAACGGATGAAGATGTCAAAGTCAGCCAGAATGGGGAAAGGGTAAGCAAACCTTCATCAATCGGAAATCAGTTGGGAAATCTTCTGCAATAGCTCAACATACTACACAACAAAACATTCAGCTCCTCAACAACAACAGCAACAACAACAACAACAACATTGTGGATTCAATCAGTTTTTGTATGTGGGTCAGAAACGTGGCGCTCTTTTCACAAAAGGCATTTCCAACAGCTAGCTGCAGACTCTTATCAACAACTGTCTCATTCGCTGGCCGTCTCTCTGGCTGGCTGGCTGGCTGACTTGCCAGAAAGAAGTAGCACCAAGAAACAACTCTGAGAACAAAGCAGCCAGGAATCTGTCGTTCAACAAATGTGTAGGAGAAAATGGAGATGGATGAGGTACACGCTTCCGGGGCTCTTGTGTGACATCACGCGCAATGCAGTTCATCGCTCGAGTGTAATCCGAATGGGCGACGACGAGTGGTGAGTGGTGGGTGCGTGTTACAGTGAGGTGCAGGAGATGACAGCTTATGAGCAGTCGTTGGGGCTACTTGTAGAGGACCACAGAGAATCACTCAATGTGGAGATGTGTAATGGATTTGAAGCCGAATGTTCCATTCCCAACCCAAGGGAATAATAATAAGAATGCGATTTACCTAAACAACATATACGCTTGTGTATATATATATATTTCGATATCTGATGAAATTATTCTATTTTACTGGGTTAGAGATTATCATAGTGGAATTAGTTCATTTGAGGTGGAAATGACTTTTCACTACAATCAAAATGATCGTCGTCATCGGTGTAGAGAACTCAACATCGATTGGTTGAGTCAACTGAATTTCGTCTCTATTCAATCATGTCGTTGATATTCTGAAAGTGTGAGTATGAACAGTGGGAGTGTAGATAATTTCAGATAGAAGCCATCTCCCTCAATAGGGATCATATTCAATGATCATCAGCTCACACATAAAAGTAACGCACAACAGTTGCTTCATATCGTACGATGGAAGAATTTACACAGGACGGAATTATTTGTGTGATTTCAGGTGAAGTTCATGCGTTGTTTGTTTGATGAGAATTTGTCAATGTTAATAATTATCTGTATTTAACTAATGATATTGCACAATGAGAGTTCTTTAGCCAGGATATTGTGTAGAGTGTTGAGAAGCAGTGAAATTGGCGGTTGAACCAGTCAAGTTAATTTCCTGCACCGTGCTACTGAATTTCTACATGCATTACATATGAGACACTGCCTTCATTCAATCATTCGCTTCTGGCTGCACGTCCTTGTCTTGTTGTATATGTCTATATTGGTCTTCATCATTCGCCATGTTTGTGTTTGAATGAATTCGCGAATGAATACCTGTGAAGGGACAGTCGACGATGGTTTGTGTTCATCGACTCTGTCAAAATTCCTCCTGACTCCTATGGGTATGTGGATGCATTGCTGACCGATTTCTACTGAGAGAAGGACAGATTTCAATTAAATAAATTTTCAAATAACACTTCTCTGATCATATCAAAGGCGTGACAAATAAGCTTTCATGAAGTGTTTATATCATGTTGTTTGAGAATAAAATGGTTTACAAACAAGGATTACATCAGTCATAGAGATAAGTTGGTGTTTGCAATTATGAGAGTAAATCAAAGAAGCAACAGGACCATAAATAATATAATAAAATTAATAAAAGTAAAACTTGAAGGTATATAAGGATGGATGGATATTTATTTACTAGATGAAAAAAGGTTAGTTAATTCTTGCTTGACATTATATTCATCATATAAAACACGTGCCAAATATTGTATCATAGAAAATTTATACTCAGACGTGCGTGCATACAGTTTTCTGAGGTTACTTCTTGTTCTACTGAGGAGATGCAAGCTGAAAGCTGAGGATGAAATGGATGTTCCAAGTCAGACAAAATCCCTTTAGCAAATTCATTGAACGAAGTCAAGTGCCTATCGAAAACGACGTTAACTATGTGGTCCACTGGGACACCACTCACCCTACTGACTGACAGTCTTCAGCATTCTAAGAATTGGGACATAGTCCTTTGTAAGCAAACCAGTAAAGAACAAGCAGGGGTGAACGATGAAGAGGAATAGGTAGAATACAAGATATAAATTGGTGTTAAACTGTCACAAAACGCCAAACAGTGTTCAAAAGTCAAATGAATAAACAATAAATTGCTAAACGTCTTTGGCAGTTAAAGAGAGAGGAATCAGAGTTTTGTATAACTGAGAAAATGTAGCGTGCTAATCGTAAAGCGCGTCGTGGTCCAGCAAAATTATCTCATTTGAAGGTTGTTCATAATATTTACTCAAACCCATTCGACTAGCAACAGTGCTTAGTAAATATTATGAACAACCTACAAATGAGGTGACTTTGGTAACGCATGATTGTTTACAGAATGATGAAATATTTGTGTTATTCAGGGTCAACATCATGCGCTGTATGTCTCCTGTATAATAATTATTATTTTTTCTAATTATTCAAATTAAAAATGATATAATTATAACAATGATGAGAATTAACGGCTCTGTTCAAATCATTCTATATCATTAGTTGGTCTACGTGAAAAACACAAATATTTCTTCATTCTGTAAACAATCGTGCGTCTGTACACTATTCTTCAATCAATATTCAGATACTACACTGGTTCCTGATGAAGCACACGTGTCTCATTCATTCTATCACTTTCAGAAATGAACTGATGTGATCAGTTGAACGGGAATTCTAGGTTCCACCTACTAGCATGTGCAATAAATCACACACACACACAGGTGTTTTGTTTCGGTGGTAGACGTCAAGTTGAGTATTGTGATTACTCCTTTGCTTTCCGAGTGGAAGGTAGGGATTCAATGGCACATCTCCACTTTGTTATGTTTTCTGCCGTCCTCTTCAGCTTGATGCACGATTGACTAAACTCTCTCATCTCTTCCTCACACGATCCCTTCCGCCTAACCCTCGTTTCGCTGACCCACCCATCACTTCCCATTGGGATTCCACTTGAGCAATGACCTGCAATGCGCGCAATGTTATTCGTTGGCCTCTTCAATCTATGCCCGATCCATCTCCACTTTCTCGTAATTATTTTCTGAGCGATTGGCTCTCGCCTGTTGGCTTGTTCCCGTAGTTTCTTGGTGCTAATTTTTTCTGGCTCGCCATTTGATCTTCAGTGTGCAGCTAGCGAAGGTGTGCAAGTGTTGATGAAGGTCTGCAACAGTCTGTTGGAAATGCTTTTCGTCACATGCTGGCCAAGTTTTGATCCATATAGAACCGAATGGACATTGGTGTTGAAAATGCGAATCACGTTCCTAATGCTTAGGTGGAGTGCAGAAGATTCCACAACTTGTTACAGATTGATGAAGGCGTATCTTGCTTTTCCGATTCTGGTCTGCTTTGACATCTTCATTCGTTCTGCGTTCAGTTGAAACGATACTTTCCAGATGAGTGCAGGAGGCAACATCTGGTAATTCTCTCCGAACGCCTCGGTGAGCTATCCGTTGCGAATCACTACCTAACCCATGGCACTGCCATGTAGCCACCTGTTGTATGGAGTTGATAAAGACTTGTGCACTGCACGTGATAGTGTTGAAGCAGTTTCCAAATTACGCTGTCGAATGTGTTTTTGAAGTCAATAAAGTTCAGGTAGATATTTGAGTGCCATTCTGTTCTATGCTTTGTTCTCTGATGATGATGATGATGATGATGATAATGATATGTAGAGTTGAAATTTGATTAGCACATGATTCACCTTTCCTGAATTCAGCTTGTTCCGGGCAGGCAGAGGTCTGCGTTCAGCGCATCTTTTATTCCCTCCAGGATGACAAGACTCAGTATTTTACTACGCATGGAGAAGAGCATTATTTCACACCAGTTCTTGCAGAGTGAGGCCTAAGTCGCCCTTCTTCGGCAGTTTGACGAGGTGGTCCTTCTTCTTTCAATCAGTAGGCACCTTTCTTTCTTTCCAAATGTTTTGCAGTAATTGAGTGAGAGCACCTGCTGGAGTTTCTGGGGCCGTCTTCAATGCTTCGAGAGGAATTCCGTTTGGTCCTGCTGACTTCCCGGCTGGAAATCAGAAGCGTGATCGTAATCAGGATTTCTGATTTCGTTCGAGGATTGGTGTCCACTGGCAGGAAGTTGTGTGCTTACTGTTGTTGGTGGTTGTATTTCCGGTTGATTTGCAAGTTTCTTTTGACTAAATGATCAGGAAAGTTTCATCCCTGTTTGATCTCTTCTTTCAATTTCCCTTCTAATTTTCATGCTATACATTTCATCGATTTTGTTTTATTCTCTGTTTGTATTCGGATAAATTAGTGGGATTCTGATCTTGGACTCTTTTCGGGAACTGTTAGAGTGTTCTTTTTTATCCGCTGTTCATTCCTACAGGTGAACTATATCTTACAAAGACTTCCTTGAATCACTTGTTTTGTGGCCAACGCTGCTGTTGAGGTTATCTTGCGATTATGAAACTTTTATTGTTGTCGAAGAAAACCACATATATTTTACGACAGATCAAGCTGTTTTAGCTTACTTTGAAGCGTTTCGTAGCTGTGCGTCTCTCGAGGAGGTTTCGACGACCCAGACAAAATGATGCAATCAACGGTACCTCGTGTTCACATCAAACCGATTCCACTTTGATCGAAAACATGCGGGTTAGTGGAAGTGCATTCCACAGACATTTCAGCATATCTACATAAAATTGTGTGCGTGTGTTTATTCAGTTGTGTCTAATTGATGGCAGTGATGAGGAGGATAACCGTTATAACTATTTCATCATTTTTCTGAATCACTGACTGACACCTGGTCACTTATTGGATTTCAAATGTCGTCAAAACGTGTTTGACGTGTTTTTCGTTCATTTGATCGGTGGTACCCGTGGCCACCTCTTCCGGAGACATTGAATCAATTGCATTCGAATTGCATTTGAATTCCAGTATTAACCACACCTGATCACACCTAACAGTTGACTGAAGTTTGAATTCATGAAGAGAAAGTAGTGTAGCAGAAAAGGTATTCAATTGATTTTTAATTCGCGAAAAATACCCATTAAGACATTGAAATAAGAACAAATTAGTTGAGTGAAGAGTCTCTTTTCGGCGAATTCATTCACTTAGCTGTACAGTCGTAAATATATACAATTTATTTTGTGTGTGTGTGTGCGTGTACAATAGGTTTGTCAAAATCAAAATAACAGTTAGTGTGGGTTGTTGATTACATCATCAAAATAATTAAGAAATTCAAATGTGTGATTAATAATCAAAGTTGTAACTAAGTGGGGTGAAGATTGGTTGCCACCCCACCATCAAATTTACAATCAAAGTAGAAACCAAAGAGACAATCTCCTTCCTGGACGTCCGTTAAAGTGGGAAGACCGATGGTACCTTGAGGGAATAAAAGATGCGCTGAACGCAGACCTCTGCCTGCCCGGAACAAGCTGAATTCAGGAAAGGTGAATCATGTGCTAATCAAAGTTCAACTCTACATATCATTATCATCGTCATCATCATCATCATCAGAGAACAAAGCATAGAACAGAATGGCACTCAAATATCTATTTCAGCTTTATTGGCGTCAAAATGAATTTCGATAATGATAATAATGTTAATAATAATAGTGATAATAATAATAATATTAATGACGACTCCAATAATAAGAAATCGAAATCATCAGTAGTAATTCCATACAAGCAAGGAGACTCGGAAGCCTTACAGAGGAGAATTCTTAACAAGGCAGGAATAAAAATGGCATTCAAACCCACAAACTCAATTAGAAACAAGCTTTGTTGGTTAAAGGATCCTGTAGAGCCCTTAAAACACAACAATTTAGTTTATCTCATACCCTGTAATGATTGTCAGGTCAAATACATAGGTCAAACTAGTAGAACAGGGGCAGTCAGACTAGCTGAACATAAAAACCTAGCAAAATCTCGATTGGTTGACCCGAATAAGATAAGAAATCTAGAGAATAGTTCAGCTATAGCACTACATGCAGTTACACACAACCACGCAATAGGATAGGATAGGATGACAGTTTTAAAATCTAATGTCACAGGGTATAGGGAGAGATTGATAACAGAAGCTTTGTTTATCGAATCAACTACAAATACATGTAATAGGAATGATTCACAACCTGTCTTCGATATCTGGAAAATTCTACTACCCAAAAGACAAATAGAAGAGAACAAAGAAAACTATAAAACTCAAGTGTCAAAGTCGTGTGATTACAACTGGTGATATGATTATGAACAATAAATTTTGTTCGAAACGTCATCCAGTAAATAATACTGTTTCACTGTGTGATATATCAAATAAACAAACTAATATGAATAAACACACGCACACAATTTTATGTAGATATGCTGAAATGTCTGCGGAATGCACTTCCACTAACCTGGATGTTTCCGAGCAAGGTGGAATCGGTTTGATATGTGGCTTTGTTCGACACAATACAAGTTCCATAATCGCAAGATAACCTCAACAGCAGCGTTGGCCACAAAACAAGTGATTCAAGGAAGTCTTTGTAAGATATAGTTCACCTGTAGGAATGAACAGCGGATAAAAAAGAACACTCTAACAGTTCCCGAAAAAAGTCCAAGATCAGAATCCCACTAATTTATCCTAATACAAACAGAGAATAAAACAAAATCGATGAAATGTATAGCATGAAAATTAGAAGGGAAATTGAAAGAAGAGATCAAACAGGGATGAAACTTTCCTGATCATTTAGTCAAAAGAAACTTGCAAATCAACCGGAAATACAACCACCAACAACAGTAAGCACACAACTTCCTGCCAGTGGACACCAATCCTCGAACGAAATCAGAAATCCTGATTACGATCACGCTTCTGATTTCCAGCCGGGAAGTCAGCAGGACCAAACGGAATTCCTCTCGAAGCATTGAAGACGGCCCCAGAAACTCCAGCAGGTGCTCTCACTCAATTACTGCAAAACATTTGGAAAGAAAGAAAGGTGCCTACTGATTGAAAGAAGAAGGACCACCTCGTCAAACTGCCGAAGAAGGGCGACTTAGGCCTCACTCTGCAAGAACTGGTGTGAAATAATGCTCTTCTCCATGCGTAGTAAAATACTGAGTCTTGTCATCCTGGAGGGAATAAAAGATGCGCTGAACGCAGACCTCTGCCTGCCCGGAACAAGCTGAATTCAGGAAAGGTGAATCATGTGCTAATCAAATTTCAACTCTACATATCATTATCATCATCATCATCATCATCATCAGAGAACAAAGCATAGAACAGAATGGCACTCAAATATCTACCTGAACTTTATTGACTTCAAAAACACATTCGACAGCGTAATTTGGAAACTGCTTCAACACTATCACGTGCAGTGCACAAGTCTTTATCAACTCCATACAACAGGTGGCTACATGGCAGTGCCATGGGTTAGGTAGTGATTCGCAACGGATAGCTCACCGAGGCGTTCGGAGAGAATTACCAGATGTTGCCTCCTGCACTCATCTGGAAAGTATCGTTTCAACTGAACGCAGAACGAATGAAGATGTCAAAGCAGACCAGAATCGGAAAAGCAAGATACGCCTTCATCAATCTGTAACAAGTTGTGGAATCTTCTGCACTCCACCTAAGCATTAGGAACGTGATTCGCATTTTCAACACCAATGTCCATTCGGTTCTATATGGATCAAAACTTGGCCAGCATGTGACGAAAAGCATTTCCAACAGACTGTTGCAGACCTTCATCAACACTTGCACACCTTCGCTAGCTGCACACTGAAGATCAAATGGCGAGCCAGAAAAAATTAGCACCAAGAAACTACGGGAACAAGCCAACAGGCGAGAGCCAATCGCTCAGAAAATAATTACGAGAAAGTGGAGATGGATCGGGCATAGATTGAAGAGGCCAACGAATAACATTGCGCGCATTGCAGGTCATTGCTCAAGTGGAATCCCAATGGGAAGTGATGGGTGGGTCAGCGAAACGAGGGTTAGGCGGAAGGGATCGTGTGAGGAAGAGATGAGAGAGTTTAGTCAATCGTGCATCAAGCTGAAGAGGACGGCAGAAAACATAACAAAGTGGAGATGTGCCATTGAATCCCTACCTTCCACTCGGAAAGCAAAGGAGTAATCACAATACTCAACTTGACGTCTACCACCGAAACAAAACACCTGTGTGTGTGTGTGATTTATTGCACATGCTAGTAGGTGGAACCTAGAATTCCCGTTCAACTGATCACATCAGTTCATTTCTGAAAGTGATAGAATGAATGAGACACGTGTGCTTCATCAGGAACCAGTGTAGTATCTGAATATTGATTGAAGAATAGTGTACAGACGCACGATTGTTTACAGAATGAAGAAATATTTGTGTTTTTCACGTAGACCAACTAATGATATAGAATGATTTGAACAGAGCCGTTAATTCTCATCATTGTTATAATTATATCATTTTTAATTTGAATAATTAGAAAAAATAATAATTATTATACAGGAGACATACAGCGCATGATGTTGACCCTGAATAACACAAATATTTCATCATTCTGTAAACAATCATGCGTTACCAAAATCACCTCATTTGTAGGTTGTTCATAATATTTACTAAGCACTGTTGCTAGTCGAATGGTTTTGAGTAAATATTATGAACAACCTTCAAATGAGATGATTTTGCTGACGCGTAATTAACTACACAATGATGAAATATTTGTGTTCTTCAGGGTCAACATCATGCGTAGTATGTTTCCTGTATAATTATTATTATTTATACAATTATAACAATGATGAGAATTAACGGCTCTGTTCCAAACAGCAAATTTAGTAGAAATATCCAATTTTGCAGCGTGATCAGCTAACAGAGCGGAGAAGCGACATGACTTCAGATGGTGTGTCGAACTAATCGTTGAGATCAGTGAAAAATGGAACTGGATGGATTGGGTCACTTTCCTGCACTATCATACTATTCCGCATTACTTGTTACACAACAAGACAACTTAATTCAATCTAAATTGAAGCGCCTTATACACCCTCCACATGTGTTATTCACAAACACATTTCAACATTCATCTGGAAGTAAATATCTTCAATGTGAACACCATTCAATGGAAACTGTTCACGAGAAGGAAGATGAGGCTAGTTTATATGAAGTTATACGATGAGTGTTAATAGTGTGAAAGTGAAGTCAACCTGACATGAAACAGAAACCAGGATACTTCATAAATCGGAAGGCGTTTGTCAGATATCAGTACGTAAGTAACACCTGAACGACATGATCCTATGTATGTTTGCAGTGTCAATTCAACTTGACAATTAGGTCATAGACTTTGGAATACAAGCAGATATGATGTTCAGTGATGGTCATCGAAGAACTGCATTTCACAACCAGAGTGTTTCTGTACCTCTCCGGAAATTCAGGCTTTCCTTGATATATCTGATATCACAATGGTTCACTTCCCCATGGTCTTGCCGTTTCACTTATTACGCAGAGTTCACAGTTCACATTAACTTCTTGATATTCGGTTCCTCTTAGACTGTCTCACTCTACATGTGCTTCGGTCCTCATCAAAACCCACCTTTACTAATGAATTGCAGGTGGTGATCAGTCGGAGTATTGCATATTCAACTTCACGTCGTTCTTGAAGTCCTACTTCATTACTGTCAAATTCATGTTGAAACACCATACAAGTGATTTCAATTCACTTAAATGTTAGGCAGTCTAATATTGAGTATTGAGGTGGGATTCGGTTACAATTAACATGGCTGGTGAGAAGTGATTTTCATTTACCGAATTCTGTTTCTTATT
This sequence comes from Trichobilharzia szidati, assembly GCA_944472155.2. Taxonomy (NCBI): domain Eukaryota; kingdom Metazoa; phylum Platyhelminthes; class Trematoda; order Strigeidida; family Schistosomatidae; genus Trichobilharzia; species Trichobilharzia szidati. The sequence continues at coordinate 23,333 of CALYDE020000741.1, forward strand.
CAACACCGAAATCACGCAGTAAGTGTTTGAATTGCATTTTGTGGTTTTCGTTATCATGTATTTTCCCATTATGTTTCTCTTGCGTTAGGAGTCGAACATGGGGGTTCAACAACATGTCTCCACTTTCTTCTGTTTTCTATTTTCCTCTTCAACTGGTTCCATGATTCACTGAACTCTTTCACTTCTTCCTCGCACGAATTCCTTCATGGTACAATCTGATCGAGGACCTGCTTGAAGCTTCTCGTTTGAATTTGAGCCTAGCATGCGATGTCATTAGGCGTCCTTCTCCATGTATGCCCATCCATCCATCTCCATTTTCCACTACATATTTGTTGAGCTATCGTCTCTTGGTTGTCTTCTTCCGCGACAGAGTTTCTTATATTATTTCGCTGGCCAGTTGATGTGCATTTTGGATCGAGTGAAAGCACTTGAATATGAAAGTCTGCAATCTGTTGGAAATCCACTTCCTGAAACACTGCTGAATTTTTTGACGCATATGGAAGGACGGATTTCACATTTGTGTTCAAATCGCAAATATTGTTCCTCATGCTGAATGCAGAAATCTTCCACGTTGATGATGACATATCTCGACCATCCAGTATTGGCCAGCTTTGACATGTTCATCCTTTCGATCTGTAGTGGACACGATAATTCCTAGCCGGATAAGTGAAGGAAATAACCTCTATTTCGTCTTCCCCGCTGATGGTGTTTAGTTCTGATCAATGTTAATCTTACTGTATAACACTGTGTGAATAATCGAAATAAAATCTTATCCATGATGGAATTTTACTCTACCACAGTGCTCAAGATTTATACTTGTATCAATAATCTTGTCGCAGATAGTTGATATACTCATCAACTCTATCTTCTCTATATCCTGACTTCGATGTCTACCTCTTCAGCCAGTTCGTTGATTTTCGCCTGCAGGTCTCATTGTTTGGGTTCCGTCAAACATCTATCCTCCACAAACCAAGTCCACATCCTCTAGAGTCTTCTCATCAGTAGTCCAGCGTACTCCTGTCTCCTCGCTCTCTGTGCATAGTCAGACGCAGAATCCAGTCCACCAGAATTAAGAGTATCATCGGTGATGATATGCAGTCAGCCTTGTCTCACTACTGTGTTCTCATTGAACGCCTCACTGAGTTTTCTATCGTGGATCACTTGACACTTGGCATTATCATACAACCAGCTGTTGAATGACTGGACCTCGACGCGCTTTACGATTAGCACGCTACATTTTCTCAGTTACACAAAACTCTGATTCCTCTCTCGTTAACTGCCAAAGACGTTTAGCAATTAATTGTTTATTCATTTGACTTTTGAACACTGTTTGGCATTTTGTGACAGTTTAATACCAATTAATATCTTGTATTCTACCTATTCCTCTTCATCGTTCACCCCTGCTTGTTCTTTACTGGTTTGCTTACAAAGGACTATGTCCCAATTCTTAGAATGCTGAAGACTGTCAGTCAGTAGGGTGAGTGGTGTCCCAGTGGACCACATAGTTAACGTCGTTGTCGATAGGCACTTGACTTCGTTCAATGAATTTGCTAAAGGGATTTTGTCTGACTTGGAGCATCCACTTCATCCTCAGCTTTCAGCTTGCATCTCCTCAGTAGAACAAGAAGTAACCTCAGAAAACTGTATGCTCGCACGTCTGAGTATAAATTTTCTATGATACAATATTTGGCACGTGTTTTATATGATGAATATAATGTCAAGCAAGAATTAACTAACCTTTTTTCATCTAGTAAATAAATATCCATCCATCCTTATATACCTTCAAGTTTTACTTTTATTAATTTTATTATATTATTTATGGTCCTGTTGCTTCTTTGATTTACTCTCATAATTGCAAACACCAACTTATCTCTATGACTGATGTAATCCTTGTTTGTAAACCATTTTATTCTCAAACAACATGATATAAACACTTCATGAAAGCTTATTTGTCACGCCTTTGATATGATCAGAGAAGTGTTATTTGAAAATTTATTTAATTGAAATCTGTCCTTCTCTCAGTAGAAATCGGTCAGCAATGCATCCACATACCCATAGGAGTCAGGAGGAATTTTGACAGAGTCGATGAACACAAACCATCGTCGACTGTCCCTTCACAGGTATTCATTCGCGAATTCATTCAAACACAAACATGGCGAATGATGAAGACCAATATAGACATATACAACAAGACAAGGACGTGCAGCCAGAAGCGAATGATTGAATGAAGGCAGTGTCTCATATGTAATGCGTGTAGAAATTCAGTAGCACGGTGCAGGAAATTAACTTGACTGGTTCAACCGCCAATTTCACTGCTTCTCAACACTCTACACAATATCCTGGCTAAAGAACTCTCATTGTGCAATATCATTAGTTAAATACAGATAATTATTAACATTGACAAATTCTCATCAAACAAACAACGCATGAACTTCACCTGAAATCACACAAATAATTCCGTCCTGTGTAAATTCTTCCATCGTACGATATGAAGCAACTGTTGTGCGTTACTTTTATGTGTGAGCTGATGATCATTGAATATGATCCCTATTGAGGGAGATGGCTTCTATCTGAAATTATCTACACTCCCACTGTTCATACTCACACTTTCAGAATATCAACGACATGATTGAATAGAGACGAAATTCAGTTGACTCAACCAATCGATGTTGAGTTCTCTACACCGATGACGACGATCATTTTGATTGTAGTGAAAAGTCATTTCCACCTCAAATGAACTAATTCCACTATGATAATCTCTAACCCAGTAAAATAGAATAATTTCATCAGATATCGAAATATATATATATACACAAGCGTATATGTTGTTTAGGTAAATCGCATTCTTATTATTATTCCCTTGGGTTGGGAATGGAACATTCGGCTTCAAATCCATTACACATCTCCACATTGAGTGATTCTCTGTGGTCCTCTACAAGTAGCCCCAACGACTGCTCATAAGCTGTCATCTCCTGCACCTCACTGTAACACGCACCCACCACTCACCACTCGTCGTCGCCCATTCGGATTACACTCGAGCGATGAACTGCATTGCGCGTGATGTCACACAAGAGCCCCGGAAGCGTGTACCTCATCCATCTCCATTTTCTCCTACACATTTGTTGAACGACAGATTCCTGGCTGCTTTGTTCTCAGAGTTGTTTCTTGGTGCTACTTCTTTCTGGCAAGTCAGCCAGCCAGCCAGCCAGAGAGACGGCCAGCGAATGAGACAGTTGTTGATAAGAGTCTGCAGCTAGCTGTTGGAAATGCCTTTTGTGAAAAGAGCGCCACGTTTCTGACCCACATACAAAAACTGATTGAATCCACAATGTTGTTGTTGTTGTTGTTGCTGTTGTTGTTGAGGAGCTGAATGTTTTGTTGTGTAGTATGTTGAGCTATTGCAGAAGATTTCCCAACTGATTTCCGATTGATGAAGGTTTGCTTACCCTTTCCCCATTCTGGCTGACTTTGACATCTTCATCCGTTCGACCGCCTGTGGTTGAAACGATGCTGACTGCCTGAAAAAGTTGAGGATGGAACCTCTTCCAAATCTCTTCCGTTGAAAATGATTGCTGCCTGCTGATTTTGCTCTTGGTTGGTGCTGTTGCTGTTGAATGGTCATCGTTGTCACCTCCGTGTGCTCTGTGTTCACCTGGATGAAATCCTGTGTCCACTGACACCTCCTTCAGCCAGTTTGTTGCTTTTCGTCTTCAAGTCTTCAAATCTGTGTGTAACATGAAACGTAAATCATTCCCATGCATAGTACAGAGTCTCCTCATCGATGGTACAGCATATTCCTGCCTCCTCGATCCTCGCGCACTGTACACCACAGAATTCAGTGCACCACAATCAGGGATATCGTCGATGGTAGTAGTAGACAGCCAGCCAGCTTGTCTTACTCCTGTATGCACTTCGAACGCTTCTCCACAATTTCCGTTGTGGATCACCTGACACATGTCACTGTCATACACACCTGTTGAATGATGTTGATGGAGATTTGAGCATTGCACTGCACTGAGTAGTACTGAGGTAGTATTTTCAAATTACTTCTCCGTCAACGGTGTCTGTCTGAAGATCTTTTCGAAGTCGATGAAATGATTTGTGGTAGAGGTTTAACTGTCATTCAATGCTCTGTTCAATAATGATGATGATGATGATGATGCTGGTGACCATGATGATGACGCACATAGTTGTTACTTGACCAGCACATGATTTGCGTTTCGTGCATTGAGCTTGTCTCGGATGGCTGAGTTCCAGTGCATCCAGTGCATCCCCTGTTCTCTTCAGGATGATACGACTTCGTGTCTTTCTTGGTGTGGAGAAGGCTACTTCTACTCTACGCCAAGTCTTACAGAGTGAGTCGTAAGTCATCCTTCCTCGTTCGATTGACAAGGTAGCCGACCTTTCTTCTTCCAATCAGTAGGCACCTTTCCCTCCTCCAACACTTTTGGTGTGAGCGTATCTGATGCAGTGTGTGGGTTCATTTTCAGTGGTTCAGTGAGGAGAGAGTAATTCCGTCTTGTCCCACTGCCTTTCTGGTCTTCAGTAGATTGATTGAATTCGAGATTTCCGCTTTTGTTTGGAGGATTGGTGTGTGCACTGTCAGTTCTGTGAGTGCTGTTGTTGTTGTTGTTGATGTATTTCTGGGCCGTAGAATTGTCATTTGTCTTTCCTAGCACTCTTCTTCACTTCTCCCCACGTGATTCAGTTCAGTGTACATTGAACTCAGCTTCTCCTTCTGCTCTCTTACACATCTTTGCTGCATTGAGTCATCTTCTCGTTCACCATCTCCCTCCCTGCCTCAATTCCTCTGTCTTCTAGGTAGGTGTTTGTTTAGAGCCATCCCATGTCTTGTCTCTTCTTTCTTCCTACAACACTTGTACACATTTCTTGAACGTCAATTTCAAAATGACACAATGTTCTTCCACACAGATTTTCCTGGTGATGCCACGCAGTGTCTCCGACTTTGATCCGATCTAACGGTTGCAGTGTGAGTGTCTTTAGTAGTAGCATCTTTCCGATTTTTCGATGTGTTGATTTTGAGTTACGGTCTATCTCCAGTTTCTTGCAAGAATTTCGACTCAACCCTCATTGTTCCTTGAAACAGATAATGCTCTGAGCCCAAAAATGATCCTCTTTTTTGAATCTATGTCCGGCTGGCTGTGTCTCTACTTGCCTGAGAAACACATTGAGATGAAATCTATCTGATTTCTGATGAATCTGTCATGTGGGATTCACGTCGTCTTGTGCATATCCTTGTGATTGCACACACACACGCACACTGACTCTGATCACCAAATCATTGAAAGCGCAGAAGTCCGAGAATATTAATTCTCCGTTCTCATTCATTTCTTCGAGCGACAGCCTCTCGACCCATGATGGTGTTGTCGGCTCCCCCCAGTCTGACATTCATATCACCCACCCATAAGGATTTCGATGTCACCATTTGTGATGTGATGTTGTGCACTGCTGTTTGCAGTTGTTGTCTATAGAGAGAAATCTTCCTTCTTCTCTGATTCTGAATTGTTTCGAGTAGCACTGTGAGTGACATTGGATAATTTTAACTTTCTTCACTTCGTTTTGAGTTGAATCCTGTTGTTATAATCCTGGTTGAAATGGGTTCAGACTACATGAAAGCTTTGGCTGCTCTTGGTGACGCCATGGTAGTCTAGTCACTGAGTGCTTCAGCGTGCTCGTAGTTGTTGTCTGAGCGCGGGTGACCAGTGAGTAGATTACTGACTCTCCAGTTAACAATTTTGACAGTCCACATGCATTTCATCTGCTCTCCCAGATTCCTAGAAATTCCCATTTCTTTGGCCACCTTGGAATTCTTTCGAGTTTCGTACATTGTAGGAATGTTCCGGTCTCAGTGCTTATTTTTGCTTTCTTTCATCGAGGGAAGACACATCGGCTGGCTGGCTGACTGGCTTCTGGAAGGAGGCCTTCATCACTCCTGAGAGTCATTTCGCCTGTTCAGTTCCAATGAGTAATAAGTTCGTTTTATAAATTTCATTTTGGTGCTTTGAAGTTTCTGTAGCAGCTCTAATTGATTTTGTGGGGTCTGGGTCACTAGCGCTGCACGTCCAATCTTTCCCTCTTTTCCCAGGACTAAGGATTGGCCAGGAAAAAAGAGAACCAGTGAACTAGGCGAGGTTAGGGTGAACCAACTGAGTGTTGTTATTTTGCCTTCAGAAGGAATGTATGTATGAGACTATAAAAGGCAATCAGGATCAGGGAAGTAAGACAGGCTGTAAATACTGTGAAATTAGAACTCTTCAGTTGAAGGCACTTTCAAAATATTACCACAGATTTTCATCACTACCTGCGCTGTTTGCCCAATATATTCAAGATCGAAACACTGGCCATGAGTAGTGGGATGAAGAGAACTCTGAATCAACTAGCAATCCGCTGAGTGATGCCACACACTCGCCAGACTGTGCATACTAGAGAGTTGGAAGACAGGGATTTTCTTGACAGATGCGAGGGCTCTAGAAGTTCTGCACTTCACGCGTGTATGATTTGTGTTTTGGTGTCACACAAACTGGATGGTTTAAGGGCGGAATGCGAAAGAACTGGCTGAAGAGGCAGACAGTGAAGGCAGAACTACAGAGGGATATAGAGAATATGCAGGCGATGAAGACGAACAACAGAAGACATTAGCGACAGCAACTACAACCAGCACCAGTAACAAATAATCAACAGAGGTTACTTCTGTCGCTTATCTAAGAAGCATCCTCTTAACTACGGGCAATCGGCATAGAGGGCAAGGTCAAAATAACAGTGAGAAGGTCAAGACACACATACACACATTGATCACTCCGAAATCAATGTGCAAATCTCCTGAACTACGCAGCAAACACGATGAAATTCAGATTTTCAGCACCAATGTTAGGTCCATCAGCCACTTCTTCTATATATGGGTCGGAGACATGGTCAGTGTGTGTAGCGAGAAGCATTTCAAGCAGGCTTCTGTGGTAAACCTGTATCAGCAGCTGCGCGTCATCCGCTTGTGAAGATCGAATGGATGTCCAGCTAGGGTGAATTAGAAATAAACGAAAACTATGGGAAAAACCCACCGACCAACCAATGACACATTACTCAACAAATATGGTGGAGGAGCAAATAAAGATACGTTGTGCTCACACTGAGTAGACCGATTTCAAATGGCATCGCGCCCAATGCAGGCTATATCACCTGATGAACTCAGTTGATGATCGTATAGTTTTGAACTGATAATTGCTTTGACTTTCGTCCCCTTCAATATCTTTGTCAGCTGCGGAGCTCCGTCTGTTGACTGAGATCTTTCTGTGCAGACTATTTCTGAAACTAATTATCACCAGATAGTATCACCGACGGTTTGCTTAGGTAGTCTGATTTGTTCATCAGAATGATTCGGGAACCTTTATCTTGCCATGTGATGACCAAGTTTTCATCTCACCCTTTAATTCTTTTAGCTGCTTTCAATGTCTTTTGGAATTCATATTGCGAAAGCTGGATTGTTTTTTTTGATGTATTCGAGAGATAAGAAAAAGAAGACGTAAACAGCGAGGAAGAAAATTTTCTTTTCGACGATAATTCACTGTCATAAGCTTCCGTACAATCGTAATCATAATAAACAGCTGGTTTTTGTTTCCAAGCCTAATCGCCTAATTATTCTATAAATATTTATAAACTGTCAAATACTGATCACAGTCCATTTGGATTATTCTATAAGTAGTCAGTGTTTGTAACTCTTTATTACTGAAATCATTCCAGACTAATGTTACTTTTACTTCCTACCAACTACTCCTTGTGATCGTGGAAAATTAAGTTCAAATCACTAATGTAATGTAATTCATATTTTTCATCGTTCAGGTTGTAACCAGTTGAGAAGAATCCTCGAAATAATAAAAGATGAGCTCATATTATCATATAGTACAACTGTTGTTCTTGCTTTGTTCAAGTTTATTAATGGGAAGAATTGCATGAAGTTTAAAAAGAAATCATTAGACCAATCAGATATTGGTAAAATGTGCCCTCGAAAAACCGATTACGCAATGCAACGGGTAATGTAAGGCTGAATGTACGGCGTACGTAAATTGCAGAAACAAGACATTTCACTTCTCCCAATAACGTCACCGTATCACTCAATCGCGAAATGGCTGGTGGAGATTCTCGTGCAGGTGAAAGACAAGCTGTCAAGAGACAACATCTGTGACACTCTCGACTTTGTTGATTCAATTAGGAATGTCAATGTGGCAGAAAAGAAAACGATCTCCTTGGATGTTGTCTCTCTTTCTCTATCTTCACCAACGTCCCATTGACAGAAACCACTTGCTTCCTTTGTGACCACATAAATATTTCATTTTGAAATAAAATCAAATGAAATAAGAACAAATTAGTTCAGTGAAGAGTCTCTTTTCGGCGAATTCATTCACTTAGCTGTACAGTCGTAAATATATACAATTTATTTTGTGTGTGTGTGTGTGTGTGTGTACAATAGGTTTGTCAAAATCAAAATCAAAATAACAGTTAGTGTGGGTTGTTGATTACATCATCAAAATAATTAAGAAATTCAAATGTGTGATTAATAATCAAAGTTGTAACTAAGTGGGGTGAAGATTGGTAAGATGTGAGTAGGGTTACGTAATATAGACATGTTTAGAAAGATTAGATGTTAGTGAAGGAGTATGGAGAGAATTATGAAAATAAACTAGATAATAGGTGAAAAGATTGAGTGGGTTGGTTACAAAAAATTACTATACGAAAATTGCAAAATAAATTTGATTTTTACTTTATAGATGACTTTGAACGACTTCTCCTTGCAAATCGAATGACCAGTGTTGAGTATATGCTCAACAATCGCACTCCTTATTGCTCCGATTTTACCTCTCCGTAGCAAGGCGGGATAGTGTTCTTGAACTCTTTTAGATAAAACTCTCATCTAACGACCTATATACCTTGCTCCGCAAGAGCAGGTGAATTGGTAGATACACATGGGAGTGGTCAAATGCGATAGTTTATCTTTAGAGTAGTTGAAGAACAATGGCCGGGAGGAAAATGTCAGTCGTAGTGTGGCAGCGAAGAATGTCCTTCTGAGAGCAGTAGATATCCTCTTCTTCAAGGTGTCAGGCAATAGGTCACTTTTGAAGGGTACATTCATGCAGACCATCTTCTTCTGCACTGCAAGTTCCTTTTGACTAAATGATCAGGAAAGTTTCATCCCTGTTTGATCTCTTCTTTCAATTTCCCCTCTAATTTTTGTGCTATACATTTCATCGATTTTGTTTTTTTCTCTGTTTGTATTAGGATAAATTAGTGGGATTCTGATCTTGGACTCTTTTCGGGAACTGTTAGAGTGTTCTTCTTTATCCGCTGTTCATTCCTACAGGTGAACTATATCTTACAAAGACTTCCTTGAATCACTTGTTTTGTGGCCAACGCTGCTGTTGAGGTTATCTTGCGATTATGAAACTTTTATTGTTGTCGAACAAAGCCACATATCAAACCGATTCCACCTTGCTCGGAAACATCCAGGTTAGTGGAAGTGCATTCCGCAGACATTTCAGCATATCTACATAAAATTGTGTGCGTGTGTTTATTCATATTAGTTTGTTTATTTGATATATCACACAGTGAAACAGTATTATTTACTGGATGACGTTTCGAACAAAATTTATTGTTCATAATCATATCACCAGTTGTAATCACACGACTTTGACACTTGAGTTTTATAGTTTTCTTTGTTCTCTTCTATTTGTCTTTTGGGTAGTAGAATTTTCCAGATATCGAAGACAGGTTGTGAATCATTCCTATTACATGTATTTGTAGTTGATTCGATAAACAAAGCTTCTGTTATCAATCTCTCCCTATACCCTGTGACATTAGATTTTAAAACTGTCATCCTATCCTATCCTATTGCGTGGTTGTGTGTAACTGCATGTAGTGCTATAGCTGAACTATTCTCTAGATTTCTTATCTTATTCGGGTCAACCAATCGAGATTTTGCTAGGTTTTTATGTTCAGCTAGTCTGACTGCCCCTGTTCTACTAGTTTGACCTATGTATTTGACCTGACAATCATTACAGGGTATGAGATAAACTAAATTGTTGTGTTTTAAGGGCTCTACAGGATCCTTTAACCAACAAAGCTTGTTTCTAATTGAGTTTGTGGGTTTGAATGCCATTTTTATTCCTGCCTTGTTAAGAATTCTCCTCTGTAAGGCTTCCGAGTCTCCTTGCTTGTATGGAATTACTACTGATGATTTCGATTTCTTATTATTGGAGTCGTCATTAATATTATTATTATTATCACTATTATTATTAACATTATTATCATTATCGAAATTCATTTTGACGCCAATAAAGCTGAAATAGATATTTGAGTGCCATTCTGTTCTATGCTTTGTTCTCTGATGATGATGATGATGATGACGATGATAATGATATGTAGAGTTGAAATTTGATTAGCACATGATTCACCTTTCCTGAATTCAGCTTGTTCCGGGCAGGCAGAGGTCTGCGTTCAGCGCATCTTTTATTCCCTCCAGGATGACAAGACTCAGTATTTTACTACGCATGGAGAAGAGCATTATTTCACACCAGTTCTTGCAGAGTGAGGCCTAAGTCGCCCTTCTTCGGCAGTTTGACGAGGTGTTCCTTCTTCTTTCAATCAGTAGGCACCTTTCTTTCTTTCCAAATGTTTTGCAGTAATTGAGTGAGAGCACCTGCTGGAGTTTCTGGGGCCGTCTTCAATGCTTCGAGAGGAATTCCGTTTGGTCCTGCTGACTTCCCGGCTGGAAATCAGAAGCGTGATCGTAATCAGGATTTCTGATTTCGTTCGAGGATTGGTGTCCACTGGCAGGAAGTTGTGTGCTTACTGTTGTTGGTGGTTGTATTTCCGGTTGATTTGCAAGTTTCTTTTGACTAAATGATCAGGAAAGTTTCATCCCTGTTTGATCTCTTCTTTCAATTTCCCTTCTAATTTTTGTGCTATACATTTCATCGATTTTGTTTTTTTCTCTGTTTGTATTAGGATAAATTAGTGGGATTCTGATCTTGGACTCTTTTCGGGAACTGTTAGAGTGTTCTTCTTTATCCGCTGTTCATTCCTACAGGTGAACTATATCTTACAAAGACTTCCTTGAATCACTTGTTTTGTGGCCAACGCTGCTGTTGAGGTTATCTTGCGATTATGAAACTTTTATTGTTGTCGAACAAAGCCACATATCAAACCGATTCCACCTTGCTCGGAAACATCCAGGTTAGTGGAAGTGCATTCCGCAGACATTTCAGCATATCTACATAAAATTGTGTGCGTGTGTTTATTCATATTAGTTTGTTTATTTGATATATCACACAGTGAAACAGTATTATTTACTGGATGACGTTTCGAACAAAATTTATTGTTCATAATCATATCACCAGTTGTAATCACACGACTTTGACACTTGAGTTTTATAGTTTTCTTTGTTCTCTTCTATTTGTCTTTTGGGTAGTAGAATTTTCCAGATATCGAAGACAGGTTGTGAATCATTCCTATTACATGTATTTGTAGTTGATTCGATAAACAAAGCTTCTGTTATCAATCTCTCCCTATACCCTGTGACATTAGATTTTAAAACTGTCATCCTATCCTATCCTATTGCGTGGTTGTGTGTAACTGCATGTAGTGCTATAGCTGAACTATTCTCTAGATTTCTTATCTTATTCGGGTCAACCAATCGAGATTTTGCTAGGTTTTTATGTTCAGCTAGTCTGACTGCCCCTGTTCTACTAGTTTGACCTATGTATTTGACCTGACAATCATTACAGGGTATGAGATAAACTAAATTGTTGTGTTTTAAGGGCTCTACAGGATCCTTTAACCAACAAAGCTTGTTTCTAATTGAGTTTGTGGGTTTGAATGCCATTTTTATTCCTGCCTTGTTAAGAATTCTCCTCTGTAAGGCTTCCGAGTCTCCTTGCTTGTATGGAATTACTACTGATGATTTCGATTTCTTATTATTGGAGTCGTCATTAATATTATTATTATTATCACTATTATTATTAACATTATTATCATTATCGAAATTCATTTTGACGCCAATAAAGCTGAAATAGATATTTGAGTGCCATTCTGTTCTATGCTTTGTTCTCTGATGATGATGATGATGATGACGATGATAATGATATGTAGAGTTGAAATTTGATTAGCACATGATTCACCTTTCCTGAATTCAGCTTGTTCCGGGCAGGCAGAGGTCTGCGTTCAGCGCATCTTTTATTCCCTCCAGGATGACAAGACTCAGTATTTTACTACGCATGGAGAAGAGCATTATTTCACACCAGTTCTTGCAGAGTGAGGCCTAAGTCGCCCTTCGTCGGCAGTTTGACGAGGTGTTCCTTCTTCTTTCAATCAGTAGGCACCTTTCTTTCTTTCCAAATGTTTTGCAGTAATTGAGTGAGAGCACCTGCTGGAGTTTCTGGGGCCGTCTTCAATGCTTCGAGAGGAATTCCGTTTGGTCCTGCTGACTTCCCGGCTGGAAATCAGAAGCGTGATCGTAATCAGGATTTCTGATTTCGTTCGAGGATTGGTGTCCACTGGCAGGAAGTTGTGTGCTTACTGTTGTTGGTGGTTGTATTTCCGGTTGATTTGCAAGTTTCTTTTGACTAAATGATCAGGAAAGTTTCATCCCTGTTTGATCTCTTCTTTCAATTTCCCTTCTAATTTTTGTGCTATACATTTCATCGATTTTGTTTTTTTCTCTGTTTGTATTAGGATAAATTAGTGGGATTCTGATCTTGGACTCTTTTCGGGAACTGTTAGAGTGTTCTTCTTTATCCGCTGTTCATTCCTACAGGTGAACTATATCTTACAAAGACTTCCTTGAATCACTTGTTTTGTGGCCAACGCTGCTGTTGAGGTTATCTTGCGATTATGAAACTTTTATTGTTGTCGAACAAAGCCACATATCAAACCGATTCCACCTTGCTCGGAAACATCCAGGTTAGTGGAAGTGCATTCCGCAGACATTTCAGCATATCTACATAAAATTGTGTGCGTGTGTTTATTCATATTAGTTTGTTTATTTGATATATCACACAGTGAAACAGTATTATTTACTGGATGACGTTTCGAACAAAATTTATTGTTCATAATCATATCACCAGTTGTAATCACACGACTTTGACACTTGAGTTTTATAGTTTTCTTTGTTCTCTTCTATTTGTCTTTTGGGTAGTAGAATTTTCCAGATATCGAAGACAGGTTGTGAATCATTCCTATTACATGTATTTGTAGTTGATTCGATAAACAAAGCTTCTGTTATCAATCTCTCCCTATACCCTGTGACATTAGATTTTAAAACTGTCATCCTATCCTATCCTATTGCGTGGTTGTGTGTAACTGCATGTAGTGCTATAGCTGAACTATTCTCTAGATTTCTTATCTTATTCGGGTCAACCAATCGAGATTTTGCTAGGTTTTTATGTTCAGCTAGTCTGACTGCCCCTGTTCTACTAGTTTGACCTATGTATTTGACCTGACAATCATTACAGGGTATGAGATAAACTAAATTGTTGTGTTTTAAGGGCTCTACAGGATCCTTTAACCAACAAAGCTTGTTTCTAATTGAGTTTGTGGGTTTGAATGCCATTTTTATTCCTGCCTTGTTAAGAATTCTCCTCTGTAAGGCTTCCGAGTCTCCTTGCTTGTATGGAATTACTACTGATGATTTCGATTTCTTATTATTGGAGTCGTCATTAATATTATTATTATTATCACTATTATTATTAACATTATTATCATTATCGAAATTCATTTTGACGCCAATAAAGCTGAAATAGATATTTGAGTGCCATTCTGTTCTATGCTTTGTTCTCTGATGATGATGATGATGATGACGATGATAATGATATGTAGAGTTGAAATTTGATTAGCACATGATTCACCTTTCCTGAATTCAGCTTGTTCCGGGCAGGCAGAGGTCTGCGTTCAGCGCATCTTTTATTCCCTCCAGGATGACAAGACTCAGTATTTTACTACGCATGGAGAAGAGCATTATTTCACACCAGTTCTTGCAGAGTGAGGCCTAAGTCGCCCTTCTTCGGCAGTTTGACGAGGTGTTCCTTCTTCTTTCAATCAGTAGGCACCTTTCTTTCTTTCCAAATGTTTTGCAGTAATTGAGTGAGAGCACCTGCTGGAGTTTCTGGGGCCGTCTTCAATGCTTCGAGAGGAATTCCGTTTGGTCCTGCTGACTTCCCGGCTGGAAATCAGAAGCGTGATCGTAATCAGGATTTCTGATTTCGTTCGAGGATTGGTGTCCACTGGCAGGAAGTTGTGTGCTTACTGTTGTTGGTGGTTGTATTTCCGGTTGATTTGCAAGTTTCTTTTGACTAAATGATCAGGAAAGTTTCATCCCTGTTTGATCTCTTCTTTCAATTTCCCTTCTAATTTTTGTGCTATACATTTCATCGATTTTGTTTTTTTCTCTGTTTGTATTAGGATAAATTAGTGGGATTCTGATCTTGGACTCTTTTCGGGAACTGTTAGAGTGTTCTTCCTTATCCGCTGTTCATTCCTACAGGTGAACTATATCTTACAAAGACTTCCTTGAATCACTTGTTTTGTGGCCAACGCTGCTGTTGAGGTTATCTTGCGATTATGAAACTTTTATTGTTGTCGAAGGAAACTTCTATAGACAAAGAGT
>CALYDE020000742.1:0-11192 GCA_944472155.2 Trichobilharzia szidati
ACAAACTAATAATAGACAATGGTCCAATATCATTTTGTTTATAATGATTTGCTTGGATTCCGAGTAGAGCATAGGCCTTCAACAAAACCTAGCCACTTTTTTCTACTCCCTGCTTTCCTTTTCATCTGGTTAGCTCCACGACTGCCCATAATCTTTCATCTCCTCCTCCTTGCCACACGACCTCCACTGTTTCACCCTCACGCTGAAGACTCACTTGTCTTTTCCTACTAGGATTCCATTCGAACAGTTGCCTGAAGTGATTGTGATGTCATTCGACGGCCCCCTTAACCTATGCTTGATTCATCTCCATCTCATCCTACACATTTGTTCAGTCACATCCCAGAGTTACTTGTTGTTAATTCTTGCTGACCGGCCGGCAGGCTGGCAATTTCACAGTGTGTGATACATCTAATGAATAAACTAATATGGAATTACTTACCACCACAAAGCCCAAGTTTTACACATTCACTAATCTTCCGTTGATAGTGATTGGTGCTGGTTGTTGTTGTCATCGCAGCAGCAGCTGCTGATACGTTGGTTGGTTATCTTCATCACCTGCATCTCTCTTTGCTAACTTGGAGTTTTGCCTTCACTGCCTGCCTCAATTCATAAGCCAGTTTGTTGGTTTTTGTGTGCAAGTCTTGAAATTTGTGTGCTATTAGACATAAATCATCCACACACGAAATCCAGATCGTCTAGAGCTTTCTCATTGGTGGTCCACCGTACTCCAGTATATATTCACTCCACACAGGCTGACGTGTACAGTCCAGTACTCCACAATTTCAGAATATCATTGGTGATAATACGCAATAAGCTTGTCTTACATGTGTATTCCACTCAGACGGCTCACTGATATTTCCGATATTGATCACCTGACATGTGGCAGGCCTTGTCACATAACCAGCTGTGGAATGAGGTTGATAAGTACTTTGGCACTTCATGCCATAGTGTTGAAGCAGCTCCCAAATTGCATAGAGGTCAACGATGTCTAAAGTGTTTTCAAAGTCGATGAAGTTAAGTTACAGGTCTTACTGCCATTTTATGATTTGTTCTGTTACGACGATGCGTAGATTTGCAGTTGCATCAGAATGTAATTTGCCTTTTGCTGAATCCAGCTTGTTCCATGTAAAGTTTTCAATGGTACTCTAACTGATATCAGTCTGTGATCAAACTAGAGTAATAATACACTAAACGATTTAGATTTCAGTGGAAAACTATAGTAATGCTTACGGAATAACAATGTAATAAAAATATGTCAGCTAATGGTGTTTACTGGACCAGCTGGACCAGATGGAATACCCTCTGAAGCATTGAAAGCGGACCCAGAGACGACAGCAGATATGCTGACTCCATTATTGCAAAAAGTCTGGAAAGAGGGAAAGGTGCTTACTGACTGGAGGAAAGGTTACCTCGTGAAACTATCAAAGAAGGGCGACCTAGGACTCTGCAAGAGCTGCCGAGGAATCATGCTCCTGTCGACGCCAAGTAAAATTCTGAGTCGCATCATCCTGGAGAGAATAAAGGACGCACTGGATGCAGAACTCCGACCAGAACAAGCTGGATTCAGGAAAGGCAGATCATGTTCTGATCAAATTGCAACTCTACGCATTATCATCGAACAAAGCATGGAATGGCAATCAAACCTCTACCTCAACTTTATAGACTTTGGGAGGGCCTTCGACAGCGTTGACCGCGAAGTAATTTGGAAACTACCACTTAAGTACTACGGCGTACCCCAAATATTCATCAACCTTATTCAACAACTGTACGACAACGGAAAACTCAGCGAGGGGTTTGGAGTAAACACACGAGTCAGACAAGGGTATTCCTAATTGTGGTGAACTGGATTATGCGTCAGACAGTGGGAAACGAGAAGACAGGGATATCCTTGACCGACGTGATGAATCTAGAAGACCTGGATTTCGCGGATGATGTATGTTTGATGTCAGACAAAATCGAAGATTTACAAGCGAAAACTGACAAACTGGTCGAAGAAGCAGCCGGTGAAGACAGGACTCCAGGTGAACATAGACAAGACGGAGGTTATGAAAATAACCAGCCAACAACAACAGCAGCAGCAACATCCAGCGCCAATCACCATCAACGGGAGGCATTTGAAAGAGGTTACTCCATTCACTTATCTAGGGAGCATTGTCTCAACCACAGGAGGAACGGACGAGGATGTCAAATCGAGAATCGGGAAGGCGAGAAACACATTCATCAACCTGAAACCAATCTGGGAATCTTCGTCACTCACCATCAACAACAAAATTCGGATTTTCAATACAAACGTGAAGTCAATTTTGCTTTACGTATCAGAAACTTGGCGGGTCACCAAGAATATTTCCAACAGGTTGCAGACATTCATCAACAGCATTCTTCGTTCTCTACTGAAGATCAGATGTCCGGAAAGAATCACTAATAAAAAACTATGGGAACAAACATAACAAGAACCAATCGCTCAACAAATATGCAGGAGAAAGTGGAGATGGTTTGGACACTCGCTGAGGAGACCGTTGGGTGACATCGCGTGTCAGGCCGTTGCTCGAGTGGAACCCGAAAGGGAAGCGGCGAGTGGGACGTCCAAGGGTGACATGGAGGAGATCGTGTGAAGAGGAGTTGAAACAGTATGGACTAACATGGTACAGGTGAAAAGTACAGCAAAAGAGAGAAACAAGTGGAGTCGTGCAGTTGAAGCCCTTTGTTCCACTAGGAACCCAAGGGAACAGTAATAATAATAATAATAATAAATGCTGTTTACTACTTACTAGTGAGTAGTATAAGTTAAATTCGTGGGAAAAAGTTACCACCTTGGAAAAATAAGGAAGGAATAAACACACACTTTTAAGACAGTCAAATGCAACAATACTTTTTATTAAAAAGGCAACATGAAATATTCACATAAGGCCAACTCTACCTTTAGGAATTTGAAATTTTAGCTGACTGACTCTGCTCTACTGCACCAGAGAGGTGGAAATGAAGGACGGTGGCAAATTTATTTTTTGCGATAACTTCATAAACCCACCGCAAAGTGTCTTACCATACATTGTTTGTTTAACTATTGACTATGCCTATCTGCTACAATCACTGATAGATATCAACGGGTGCGTACTGATGAAGAGTCCCAAACCAGGACGCAACAGCTGTCCAGTACTCCCAACTGGTTTTCCAATGGTTCTCTAACCAATGTCAGCTCATGATGAAATCCTGTAACCAACTTGAGCAGATCGTTAGAAAACGTATTTCCAGCAATCTGTTGTAGACTTCTATCAACAACTGCCTTCACTCGCTCAATACTGAAGATCAGATAGCTGGAAAGAAATAACAGCATGAAACTCTAGGAACACACCGACCAAGAGCCTATTGGTCAACAAATCTACAGGAGAAGGTGAAGATGGATGGGACACAGTCTGTAGAGATTATCAAATGACATCTCATGCCAAGAGATCACTCGAGTGGAATTCGAATGGGATACAACGAGTTGGGCTTCAAACCGAAGATTATACGGAGGATATCTTGTGTGGAGTAAGTGAGAGCTTATGGGCAATCACTGGACCAGCTAAAGAGACTGCAGAGAACAGGATACAATGCAGATTTGCTGCTGGAACCCCATATTTCACTTAGAACCCAACGGAAAAATGGTAAAGATAAAAATAATTCTAGCAGTATGCACCAGTCATTTATACTAATACGACTTCACACTTATAGTAGGTTTAGCCTGTGTAGACAAGCAGAGAATCAAAGTGTAGTGTTTGAGAAATATTTCAAATGATTTTGGAAGTGTAATGATGGCTGTCTTAACCAAATACCCTAGAAGTAAGGAAAAATCCCATTAGCTAAGCTAGGGATACACTGTTCAAATCAGGGTAAAAGTGCTGTACTTGAAACGCTTATAACCATGTTCAAGATATATTTGTTCATTGATCCTCGTTGCTAATTTCACCTTCAATTTTCTTCTTTTTTTAAATATCGAATGTCTGCATTTTATGGCATTTACTACTCACATTGTGTCGGGGGGATTGGGTCCAACAAATAAACACGAACTAACAAAATACCTAAAACAAGTATCTTGCAGTACTCATTGCCATTGTTATCGCTATCATTGCGTTGATCATTGTGTACAAACTTTATCCGACAGTGGTAAGTAAAGTGAAAAATCCCATAATTATACATACTAGTTGATATTTTCCTTTCTTTTGGAAAATGATATAACTATAGTAATTGATTGTGCTACACTCATATTATTAACGTGTGTCATCATTTTAGGACTCTCTTTATTCCACCCTGCATACCCCTAGGAGAAATCTCTTTATTTGACAGTCATGTTGCATGTTACTACAGAAGTCCTTCCTATGGCCGTTTACTTCGCCTTACAGTTCACAGCCAACGCAACTATTTTCAAGATAACTTTAAAAGTTATGAATCCAGTAGGGCGTGGAAATAAGAGACAATGGGAGTATGACAGCGAGTTAGGGGGGCAAATCTTGTTCACTGTGGGATAAAATCAAAGTTGACTGATCCGAATGCACTCACACAAAATAATCACCAATAAACCAGTGCTCTGTGTCTGTTGACTTACTGCCTCCGAGTATGGATGCTTAGACAGTATTAAGGGATTGGCTTTAAGTTCTTTTTGGATCAACGTGACTGACAGGGGAATCTAGGGTCCGTATTTATAATTATCTCGGACCAATCAACTAAAATGTTTTTGCAATGTCCAGTGATTCGCCGTGTCGAACCTTGTATTCTTCGTTTTGAGAAACAAAGAATTTCCGAAAAGTCCACGTGAAAGCCACCAGGGTCAGGGATAGAGTCTTGATAGGGATGAAATCACTCACTGGGATTGCAGGTTGGCCTAGTTGACGAGTCCCGAAAAGGACGAAATACACATCCCAGATTCCACTGACAGTCGTCACCAGTTAGTTCCTGACAGTACACGGATTAGACGTGAGCAACTTGAATCCATTCTGAGGCTTAGTATACACATTTCGTCCTGCATTCAAGAAAGGGAAATCCAGTACTGAAAAGTAGGACATAATTAATATATGTGTAAAACGTGGGCACTGTGGTAGTAAGTAATTCCATATAAGGTTGTTTATTAGATATAGCACACCCAGTGAAACAGCATTACTTGCTGAATGACACAGTTTCGAACAAAATTTATTGTTCATAATCATAGCATCAATTATAATCACACGACTTTGAAACTTGAGTTTTATAGTTTTCTTTGTTCTCTCCTATTTGTCGTATGGGTAGTAGAATTTTCCAGATATCGGGGATAGGTGACGAATCGTTCCTTTTACATGTATTTGTAGTTGATTCGATAAACAAAGCTTCTGTTATCAATCTCTCCCTATACCCTGTGACATTAGATTTTAAAACTGTCATCCTATCCCATCCTATTGTATGGTTGTGTGTGACTGCATGTAGTGTTATGGCTGAACTATTCTCTAGATTTATTATCTTATTCGGGTCAACCAATCTAGATTTTGCTAGGTTTTTATGCTCAGCTAGTCTGACTGACTGCCCCTGTTCTACTAGTTTGACCTATGTATTTGACCTGACAATCATTGCAGGGTGTTAGATAAACTAAATTGTTTTGTTTTAAAGGCTCCACAGGACTGATCCTTTAACCGACAAAGCTTGTTTCTAATTGAGTTTGTGGATTTGAATGTTTTTTTTTATTCTTGCCTTGTTAAGAATTCTGCGTAAGGCTTCCGAGGTTCCTTCTTTGTATGGAATTACTACTGATGATTTAGATTCTTTATTGTTGGTGTCGTCATTAATATTATTATTATCACTATTATTATTATCATTATTATTGTTATTATCACTATCACTACTATCATTATTTATTTTATTTTTACATTTCCTTACATATTTCCTGACTAATTTATCCGGGTAATTATTAAGTCAAAGTGTCAAAGTCGTGTGATCACAATTGATATGGTTATGAACAATAAATTTTGTTCGAAACGTCATCCAGTAAATAATACTGTTTCACTGTGTGATATATCTAATAAACAAACTAATATGGAATTAGGACATAATTATCCAGTAAATATTTAGCAAAAACTATATTCGTCTACGGAAAAAACACACGATATTCTGGAGTGAAGGTTGGTTTTCCGAGGTATATTTCTTGAAGTTATTATGTCTGTCAGTCAACTAAACATAGGACATGGGTTTAAGTGAAGATAGCTGAGCTGTGCAAAGTTAAAGCCTGCTGTGTGATTGCCTTATACAAATGGGTCAGAAGGAGTTTCGATGGAAAAATAAGATGTTGGGAGTTAGACATGAAAAGTAAAAGGTGATGCTTGTAACAATGAAAATCGTCCACTGAACAGTAAGCTAACCTGGCCGCTTTACTCTTCAATGACGATTAAAATCCACTGACAATCTGATGTAATTTAATGACACTAAGGTAAATGACACCCCGATGTGGTGCATTTTACACAAACACTAAAAGCTACATGTGAATCGATCTCAGTTCACTTGTGATCCAGATTTTATGCATGTCAGTGCTGTCCATCAGAAGACACCTAAATGAAGGATTCCGTTAAGTAATTAAAAACAAACAACAATTACACTGGTTACTATTCATCAACAAGTTGGCGTACATTATTCAGTCCTACCAGTCATCAGTCGCAGAGATCTCAGTAAGTTCTGTGGTTAAACCATTTCTCAGAGACCTAACCAGAATCTCTTATATGCTATATGATGAATGACTAAATATGCCTAACTTTTATATATATATATCAGTACTATGAAGCTATTTATTCAATAAATGTCGCGTGAATGATTGATTTTCAGCATAGAACGTTACGTGGAAATGCTGTAGTACAAGTTGCCGCACTCAGCGTAGCCCACAAATGAGATAGAAAGAATTATAATGAGTAAGTGAAAACTTCTGGGAGAAAAAGTAGTAGGGTAGAAAATAATGACGAACTAACGGCTATGAGGGGATAACATCTGCGCTCTGGGGAAAGATTTTGAGCCGCATCACCAACAGTCTCTTGCCATTGGCTATTAGTATCCCAAGAACCTCAACCAACCAGGCATCCTACAGCTGCCTATATGGCTACCTATATGGCTAAATGGATTGAGGCCATATTTTTACCCAACTGTCTCTAACTCTTCTACAACCTGATCTTGTGTGTCAGTTAACACTGGTCGTCGAAGAAGGCGGTGGCCGGGCATACGCAACGACGTGCACTCTAGTTATCTAAATAGGTAAAGCTTCACAACCTAATCGATCGACTTCCTTTTCTTAAATAATAAGCATATCGAAGACTAGGAAAACAAACAGAATTTTATTGGATATTATAAATCAAAAAGAGTGGATGCTTCCGTGCTAGCCACTGACAACATTTTTCAGCCATACTATCAATTATTTCCATTCTTCATTGATTCACACAATCCTGAGGACACTAGCCAATTTGACAGGAAGTCTACACCTCTTTACATGACTAACTTAAACTAACTGTCGTGGATTTTATTGAGTAATGAAGCCATATAATTGCTTTATCACCATGACCTAACTCTTTTCCAACCTGATCCTTTATCAGTCAGCTAACACTGGCCGTCGAGAAAGGCAATGGTTAGGCATGCGTAACACATGCTCTGACTATATAAATCAATGTAGTTTCACAACCTTGTAATTTGATTTCCCCTCCTTAGCTAGCACTCAACAGAAACCTAACTTCAGTATTGCTCACACTATTATACCACCATATCACAGGGCGGATAGAACACAGGCACTTATGATCAAAGACAGCTAGCCTTTTCGTAACTTCCACTTTCAGTGGCGATGTATTACTCACAGCCGAAACAGAGGACAGAGCGAACTGCTGAGCAGTACACATCACCTTTGATTGAAGGCTGAAGGGATTTCACGTCTACCTAGCGGGAGATGGCAAAAGTTGGCGGACGCCAAACGAGCCTTCTGTATTCATGTTGATATTTCGTCACCACTGTATATATATAATTTTTTGCATATACTTTCAGCTACTTTATAAAATGTAAGTAGTATTTATATCAGTAAAAAGTTTGAGCATTGTGGATTAGATCAAATAAAGTATAATTATATTTTAATAGTTTACACACAATGATAAGTTTTCTTATTGGTGATAATTCGAGCAAAAAGAATTACTTTTTTAGTGAAGAAAAAGTAATTCTTTCTATCTGTTATTGATCACTGAAAATAAAAACCACAAATCAGCTAAATACTACTTACATTTTATAAAGTAGCTGAAAGTATATGGAAAAAATTAATTTGGCTACTGCTGTTGTTCATTTCAATTTCATTTTTTACATTTTATTTTCTTTGCTATCATCCTTTAATTAAAAGGTGACATCAGTGCTAGATACAGCTATTGACTCATGGGCTACGAGTTATGTATCAATTGTTTCTGGTGATACAAACAGTGTTCTGTTCGCCTCACTCATGATGCTCGTAAGTCGAAAACATATAACACTTTTTCTAAATAATTCTAATGACATTTCTTTTTTCTATCTGTGTAAGAAGCTTTACATTAGGGTATCAGAAATGCATTAAGGAGGGAGAAATGCAAATACCAAGCTGGTTAATATTCCTATAAATACATTACTTGAAAGCTTAAAAGAAGGTTTTTCTAAAGCGCCAGTGAGAAATATTGATTACAGGATTTCATTATGAACTGACATTGGTTAGAGAGCCATTGGAAAACCTGGTATACCGCAGAACGGTTTCACCACAGACTGCAGCTCTTCATCAGTATGCACCCACTGGGGTTCGAATACAAGACTTTCCGGTTACAAGACGAGGTCGTAGACAACTGGGCCATTGGGACCGGATCTAATGGCCAACCCATGAATTCCAACTTCTGGCAATTCTAACTGATGTCAGCTCATGATGAAATCCAATTAAATTCCTGCATATCAACATTTGGATAGAAATATTGATCTACGCGTATCTCAAAATTGCAAGTAAGTTTAATTACTCAAATTAGATAATGTTTGACACAAACATTGTGTTGTCATGATTCGGAGAACAATCAGACATATTGTATGTTTGGTTTGCATTCAGTAACTCGAAGATGACTCGCTCGCATGGAAACCTCAACCAACCTATATAAACAAAAGCCCCAAGGGAAGCACAAAGAAAGTCGCCTTGCCATACATAAAGAATACATCAGAAATCACTGCAAGACTCGTCAAACCCATAGGAATTGACGTCGCATACAAACCAACAAAATCACTTCACTCAATTCTATGTCAACCGAAAGACTCAACAGCGAAAGAAGATAAAACCAACATCATCTACAAAATACATTGTAACAACTGCGAAAAAACACTACATTGGCCAAAGTGGATGTCCCCTTCGTCTTCGTATCCACGAACATAAGCTAGCCGTCAAAAGACATGACATCCACTCCCTCATATCACTGCATACAGACAACCACGGACATCAATTCTACTGGGACAACGTTCAAATATTAGACAGAGGAAACAACAAGAATGCTAGAGAATTATTAGAAGCTTGGCATTCCAGTGAATCATCAATCAATAGACACATCGAAATAGACAAAATTTATCAACCGATAAGAAAGAAACCTCACACACAAAGGGTCAAAGTTCAAGTCAAAGAAACAATGACTGACAATACAAGTAACCTAGAAGGTGTGAAAACACACAAAAACAACCAATCACGTCCAAGGTCGCCAGGAGAGATGACTAATAAACTCGTGGAGAAACCTAGAAGCAAGGACAGCTACACTTTCACTTGTTCTCTGTAGTCTGATTTAGTTGGCCCCATGACTGTTCATAGACTTCCACCTCCTACTCACACTATCTCCTTCATATTACTCATCTAAATTCGTACCAGTAGAGCACAAACATCCAGTGGAGTATAGTGCCGTTCTTATGATACACAACCACACTGATTGGTTGGAGGATTTCATCATGAGCTGACATTAGTTAGAGAACTATTGGAAAACTATCCAGGGAGTACTGGACAGCTGCCTCGTCCTAGTTCAGGAATCTTCATCAGTTTGCACCCATCATCAGGGTTCGAACCCAGGACCTTCTGGTTACAAGGCTAGCGAGCTCATATACCATTAAGCCACTGGGACCCAATCCATTGGCCAGTCCATGAATTTTGACTTCTGCCAATTCATGACATAGCACAACCACTTCGCTATGTCTTCTTCGATGAGTTACAGCGTCACCTTCAACCTGCTGCACCAATAGTTGGAAATTGAAGCGACGCTCACTACTGACTGGTATTACTCAGGCAGTGACCTGGGGTTCGAGTGAGAAGCAGTGACCAGTAGGGTGCAGCAGGTTGAAGATGGAGGCAGTCACCCGTCGATAAAGAAATTGCGAAGTGGTAGCGCTGTGTCATGAATTGGCAGAAGTCAGAATTCATGGACTAGCCAGTGGATCGGGTCCCAGTGGCTTAACGGTATACGAGCTCGCTAGCCTTGTAACCAGAAGGTCCTGGGTTCGAACTTAGGCGGTAGGTGTATGCTGTGAATAGTCTCAAACTAGGACAAAATAGCTGTCTAATACTCCCAGCTGGTTTTCTAATGGTTCTCTAACCGATATCAGCTCATAATGAAATCCTACAACCAATCAAACAAAAAGCAACTGTGGCAACATTTCTTTTTTTTTAATCGATGTACCTCTTCCTTACTACTACTACTATTGTTGCTGTTACAGTGTTATTTCAATTGCCTTACTTACTCTTTTAATCCAAGTTATTTTTTTTTCAATGCAAAACTTTATCTTTTCAAGGTAATTTTGCATCACTCTCTGTAATCTATACACTTTATTAACTATTACACAAGCTATATTATCGTTCTATACAGATAGCAAAATTACCAATCACTTATACACATTATACAATTATACATCTCTTCCAACAGCTATACGACAATGCTTCATGCCAAGTAATCCACAACGGGAAACTTACGGTATCCTTCGAAGTGAGGACAGGAGTAAGACAAGCTGGCTGCCTACTATCGCCAATGACTTTCTTGATTGCAGTAGACTGGATAATGCGACAAACAGTAGGCAATGAGGAAACAGATATAAAATGGACACACAAAAAAAAACTTGGAGGATCTGGACTTCGCCAATGATATATGTCCTGATTTTCAAGTATTGGTTTGGTAGGGATTTTGTTTAGTTGTATGGAGGATTTCATCATG
>CALYDE020000742.1:11692-50488 GCA_944472155.2 Trichobilharzia szidati
CAGTTGGAGCTTCCTGCAGCTCTAGTGAGAAGTCGTGACCAGTGAGGTCCAATTAGAAGTCACGTGTGGATGGATTTCCACCAACGACAATAGTTGGGGTCGCGCTAAAATCACGAATTGGTAGAAGTTAGAATTTATGGACTGGCCATTGAATTGGGTCCCAGTGAGTGACTGAATGGTATATGAGCTTGCCTTGTAACTGGAACATCCTAGGTTCAAATCCGCAAGTGGGTGAGTACTATCGATGATTCCCAAACTAGGATTAAACAGTTGGCTGTCGAGTACTCCATGACTAGTTTCCAGTGGTTCTCTAATTGATATCAATCCGTGATCAACTCGTAAAACATAAGTAATCCTTACAAACCAAACTATAGAAAAGTATATGATTCCATTATTTTCCATCGCTTGACTTGATTGGTAGTAGTATTTTCCATATTTTCGGTATGAGCGATGAGTCATTCTTATTGCATGTGTTCGGTGTAGACTTGATGAACAAGGATTCAGTAACCAATCACCTGTCTCTCCACCCAGCTACATAGATTACTTCTTAGAATTTTGTGTTAATGCATGCAGTGCAATTGCTGAGCTTTTTTCTAAATTACTTATCTTCTCGGGGTTAACCATTCTAACCTTAGCTAAATTCTTATGTTCCGACAATCTCACTAACCCGACCTACTAGTCTGACCTATGTAGTTGACCTCACTCACAGTCATTGCAAGGTATTTTGTAAATTATATTATTTGTTTAACTGGGTCCTTTAACCTATATAGCTTATCTCTGAGTGAGTTTGTAGGTTTGAATGCCACTGTGATTCCTGCTTTATCAAGAATCCTACGTAGGGAGAGTTTCAGATGCCCTCTACTTATATTGTATAACAGAATGAATCGGAAAATAAACAAGGAGAATTAGCTATGAAGTTAGATTGTAAAATAAAAAAGAACAGAAGAAGGTGGACTGTACATCAGCGTTTATTAAAAGCCAACGCATTCTGCTAATAGATATTTAGACTTTAACTCGTCTCATCCGTCGTTGTCTGTAAAGTTAGGCTTAGTTAAGTGTCTAACAAACCGAGCAGTAGCACTAAGTAGTACAGGAAAAGACCTTAATGACGAAATAAAACAGATAGATGAATAGCTGGCTGGTGTTAAATAATTAACTATCCTATAAAATTCATTAGGAAGATCGAAAAAGGTCAAAAGCAAAGCAAAAATAATGGTGGAACTAATAATGATAACATAAATAAGAGAGAATATAACGCATCTACAGTTTCACCATATATAAACCAACAAACTCACTCAGATAATTAAGGTAAGAATGGTCGATCCCACGAAGATAAGCAATTTAGAAAAAAGCTCAGCTATTGCACTGCATTCATTAACACACAACCACACAATAGGGTGTTTGGGACAGAGTCAAAATTCTAAGAAGTAATCTATGTAGGTGGGTGGAGAGAAGGAGAGGTGGTGGTTGATTACTGAATCCTTGTTCATCGAGTCTACACCCAACACGTGCAATAGGAATGAATCATCACTCATACCGGAAATATGGAAAATACTACTACCAATCAAATGAAGCGATGAAAAATAATGGAATTATATAAACACAGTTAGAAAGATGTATGAGAAGGGCCTTGAAATGATGATTATGAGCTGCACTAATAAATTGTGCTCACAACTGTCAAATAAACTTATGGAATATAAAAATCCAATTCTACTCTTATACCAATTACACTCCTCGGCGATCTTATCAAAGTAATAAAACCAAATGAAAACTGTAAACAATGAAAGGGATAGCCAGTCCACACGGAATACTTTAAATGCAAAATGATAATTTATCATCGAATGACAACTGTTCATGTGTCATTCTCTTTTTTTAAAAATACAGACACCATTAACCAATGTCAACACTGTCAAACAAACCTATAAACCAGTAAATGTTATAGAAAATAAAACAAGTACGTAGTTCAGCGAAGAGTCTCTTTTCGCCAGCGAATTCATTCACACTTAGCTGTACAGCTGCAGCTATATATGTACTTTATTTTTGTATGTGAGTGTGTGTGTGTACATCAGGTCTGTCTGAGAAGAATAAAAATTAGTGAGTGTTGTTGTTAGCGTCATCAAAATATTTCAAGATGTGATAAATAATCATATTGTAACTAAGGGGGCAAGGGTAAAGATCAGTAAGAGGGTAGTGGTGACGAGTTGTCAAAAAAGCATAGTTGTTAATGTTAGTCAGTGCGTAAAAACAGTTGAAGAGGCGTACTATAGTTATGTAATAAGATGACTACTTTAATGAGTAAGTTGTGACTAGAATACACATAGAAACAAGGGAGAATATGGGGTTATATAGGAGTTCTAAAAATTGCAAATGTTATAAGGAGTTCGAACAAAAACAAGCACACAAACATCAAGTCTGCAGAAATCAACTCGGCTGTTGCCATGATAGTAGAAATGCTTGAATGATTTTCTTTTGTATGCATAACTCTGATTACTCCAGTTGAATGACTAAAGCTTCAGCAATACAAAGGAGATGAAAGCGTATTGCCTTTCGCAGGTTGTTCTTCACTTTGTAGATCACTTGGAATTAAACGTTTGCTGAGATGGAATTATTATTTCATTGTTGTTCGCTTGGGTACCGAGTGGAACATAGGTATTCTTCTGTTTTCTGCCGTCCTCTTCAGCTGGGTCCACGATTGACCAAACTCTCTCATCTCCTCCTCACACGACCTCCTCCATGTCACCCTAGGATAACCAACTCGTCGCTTCACAAATGGATTTTACTCTAAGGCCTGGCGCGTGATGTCATTTGACGGGCTTTTCAGTGTATTCCCGATCTATCTCCATTCTCTCCTACATGTTTGTTGACTAGTTGGCTCTTGGTTGATCCGTTTGGTGAGTTTCTTGTTACTAATTCTTTCTGGCAATTTGATCTTCAGTATGGAGCCGGCGAGGGCAGCTGTGGATGAAAGTCTCCAAACTGCTGGAAATCCTCTAAGTTACACGCCACGTTTCTACCCGTATAGAAGGGCCGACTTGACATTGGTGTTGAAAATTTGAATCTTGTTCCTTATGTAGAGTGCAGAAGACTTTCAACCTGGTTCCAGGTTGATGAAGGCTGACTGGCTTCCCGGAGGTTTCCACCAGCCCGCATCATGTCGCTTCTCCAATTCGAGAGAAGAATGAGATTGTTGTTACTTAAGTTTTTGCATTATTAAAATATTTTCTGTGCGTTGAACTGCCTTTAGCGGTTTGATAGGTTAAGTGGTTTGGGGTTGCTAGCCTCAAGCCCAAATCTCACTTTTTACCCGGGCTTGGGACCGGCTAGAAAACTAGCGAGCTTGTTAAATAGGAGAGGTTACTGAGACGGAATGACTAGTATTAACTAGACGTTCAGTTATCGTACTCGTTATGCAGCCACTACTACCTTTTTGTAGCTATGCGGAGTAGTCTAATTGAACCCTTTTGGACAGGATACGCATCAAACATCCTGTGTACCTGACTCCATAGCAACAGGGAACTGATGTATGCACATGGAAGTGGTCAGATGCGAGATCTTTTCCTTGACGCTTCTGTTGACCAATGGACGACTGGAGAACACTACTCTCAGCGTTGCTACAGGAATTTTTCCCAAAGATGCTTAAATTTTTCTCTTAAGGGTATCGCAAGTTAAGTCAACCTTGAAACCCAATTTCATGTAAAGTTTTTTATTTGTAACAAGTAATGTTTCGTTCCTCTGGACTTTTGGTCTAATATTCTTGTCAGTGAATCTTGGTGGGTATCCATTTTGGATGAAGCTTTCTTTCAGAAGATCCAGTCAAATATGGTGTTTATTGGTATTTTTCTTTTTCATTCGTTTGCATTACTTGTTTGTGTTTTCTTTTAATCTCTATAATTTGAATGCTTCCTTTCGGTGTCGTGTGATGGTAGTATAAGTAGAACATATAGGTCTTCGTGCTCCAAAATTCAAATTTTTAGAACCAGTGTTGTTGTTACATGTTCATGCTGGACCTGCTAGAGGTTGGACTAGGTTAAGGAGTGCATCGGCTGGAAAGCGAACCCAGAACCAAGTGCCCATTTGAAGAGGACTCTACCGCCGAACCAACGCGGCAAAGTTTTCCACTCTTTTCTAATTTTTAATTACTAGAAATGCTCATTAATTGTAAGAGAAACTAAGTTTCACATCGCTGTTTAGTTTCGCATAGCACTTCTGTGAAGTTTCTGTCATCTGATGGTAGGGCACTCAGAAGGATGCTTTGGATTTAGGCTTTGTATTAATCGGAACTTGAAAACCCCCCAATGAGTCATATGAAACCGCCCACACCTTCTGCTCATAAAAAATTATCTACTTGAATCTACAGTTCAGTGGCGACTCATCGGCAAAAATAGTGAGAAATCATCTGTCCCTCCGCTCACTGAAGAGAACCTTCTTCTCAGCCAAACTTTGAATAACTTTCGCTGTGAAACCAATGGTTCACATGAACATGAAGGATAAGCTACCACTAGTGGCCTGATCAATGCGCATCTACCAATTCACCTGCTCGTGTGGAGCTAGGTATGTCGGCTGTACCTAGCATTTGCTATCCAAACGTATCGCCAAACACTTAATTGATTTGATTTTAATTTCTACCCGATTGACGCTTTCTACATCATCTAATTTGTAATCTAACACCCACAATTTTAATGACACATCTTTGCAAATACTCCTTTTGTGACTATGAAAATTTACTGTGTATATGCAGTTGTACAGCCTGAGAATTGTTTCGCCGATAGGAATACCTCTTTGCTGAACGCCTTTTCTTTAAAGTGGAACTGGTCAACCATTCATGTCTGCTGCCAGAGAGATACTGATGCTCCCCTTTCGGTGATTTGAACCCCGTCTAACAGAATAATGGATCTGAAAATCCATCCATGAACAATCTGTTTACAACACATTGATACTTACTTGAATATTTCAGCTAATTTTGTGATGATTACCCCTTTTCTACTGACCTGTATATCATCGTCCAAACATTTGCATATCTTTGTTTTCGTTTGACCTTAAATTTAAACGCTTCGTTTTGCTTTCATGTGTTGATAATAATGTGTTGTTTTACGCCTGAAATGTTGTTTGAGTGAAGTCGAGGTCACACTGTGGAGTGACCGCCTGACCTTGGACTTTCTTGGGGAGGGGACGTGTTTTGTTGTGTTTGATTCTTACAAACAGAGTTTTGTGATCTCACCTTGTTGCGAATAGTCTAATTTTATTCTCAATATGTTTTGATTGGACACCAGTTAGTTACTGGTTTAATGTGCCTAGCCCACACCGACCCAGGTTTCGTGCTAGTCGGCACTCGTCAGCAAGGCAGGCGTATCTGCAACACTGAAGGAACTCATGTCCCTTCTGAGATTCGAACCCAAATCACCATCCAGTGCTGCCTGCAGTCAGAGACGTTGCCACTGAGCTATTCGGGCTCGCGATTGATCTCCTATAGGCTTGTACTGGGTACTAGTTAGTAACTGGTGTAATGGTGGTCACACTGCAAACTTGATTGATAGAATTCAGTCTGCATCAAACAAAGGATTGGACACATTACACTAGTTACTAACCAGTTTCCAATCAGAAGTATCCTATACAGTTCTACAGGAGGTCAATCGCCAGTCCCGATAGCTCAGTGGCAACGTCTCCGACTGACTGCAGCACTGGTGGGTGATTCAGGTTCGAATCTCAGAAGGGACATGAGTTCCTTCAAGGTTGCCGATACGCTTGCTTTGCTGACTGGTGAGTGCCAATCAGCATGAAACCTAGGTCAGTTTGAGCTACCCGTGGCTGATTGCCTCCAACCATCTGATATCAATAATTCTTATTATATTTTCTGTGTAGGATGGCTTTATAGTGGTAATTCTGTATTTTTGATATGCGTTATTATTGCGGTTCAAGAGTACCACAGATTCTTCCACATTATAGTCATTTTTCGATTTCGTTGGAATGCTACTTTCGACTTTGTATCC
Source organism: Trichobilharzia szidati (assembly GCA_944472155.2). Taxonomy (NCBI): domain Eukaryota; kingdom Metazoa; phylum Platyhelminthes; class Trematoda; order Strigeidida; family Schistosomatidae; genus Trichobilharzia; species Trichobilharzia szidati. The sequence goes on from CALYDE020000742.1 coordinate 17,680, forward strand.
CTGTGGAGGTCAGGCAAGCTACGCTACCGATTAGATTCCTGATTTGTTATGGAAACACTTGACTTTCAGTTATTATAAAAGTATCAATCGAGAATGTGATCGAAGACTTTACTACTGTGCTATTTAAGTCCCAAATGGCCTGACCTTTGATGGGACATAGAACCAAGCAGGCTGATCCAGAATAGGATTAATTCGGAAGAATGTTTAAGTAAACAGAAAACAAACATTAGCCAATAACCCATTAAGTCTACAAATCGTGCTTTAGACGATTTCAGAAAGTGAACTTACTAAGAATATTTGAATGACTTGCCCTCTTTATCTGGCTTCCTACCAGCTAGGCATATTCAAGAGATGCTTCGGTAGGGAATCTAACACGGATCCCGTAAGTGGTTGATGAGAATTCTGCTGCCGAACTACCCATGCACAAATGAGATATATATTAAGTTGAAAATAAACGATCCGCGATAATATGTCTTAAAATGGCTATGTCAGACTCTTTGAAACTATTAATACTTGGAAGAAGGAAGAGAAATATTTACCAGAAAATGTTTGCCTACTTACAAATTTATTCAGTAGTATATCCTTTTAAACAATGGTAAAAGTGTATATCAATTTGATTAATGTGAATTCCGCAGCGTGAAAGTAACTTTTTATTATTATCATTATTTAAGATAGGCATTTTTGTACCGAATAGTGACAGAACATTAATCATCGGTTTACTAATTTATGAGATGATCATTCATCATGTTGGCTGTCATCATCAAAAATAAAAATCAATAAAACAATAATAAGACTTAATGCATCTGAATAGTGTAATGCATTTGCGAATAACACTCTGAACCATTTAATCACGCACATACTTGTCATAGGAATCACAAAGTGTTGAAGGGTTTATGAGTAGACATACTACCATTATTATTATTGTTTCCTTGGCTCCACTTTGTTCTATTTTCTGCTGTTCTCTTTAGCTGGCCAAACACACGATTGCCCATAATCGCTAATTTCCTCCTCCTGCACACCACACGATATTCTCCGTGTCATTCTCGGACACACACCAAACTCGTCATTTCCCATTCGGGTTCCGCCCAAGCGGTAAACTGTATTACGCGCAATTTCACCCAACAATCTCCTCAGACTATGGCCAATCGTCTCCATTTTCGCCCAGAGTTTCTTTTTGTTAATTCTTTCTCGCTTGCTGGCCATTTGATCTTCAGTATGAAGCCAGCGAATCTGTTGGTTGTCAATAAAGATTTGAAGTGGCCTGTTGGAAATGCTTTACGTGACACTCAGTGTAAATTTCTGACCCATACGGAAGAACTCACTTGACATTGGTGTTGAAAATCTGAATCTTGTTCTTCGTACTGAATACACCTGATTTCCATGCTGACTTAAGAGTGATGAAGGTGTGCCTTGACATTCCGATTCTGTCTGGTCTGCTTTGACATCTTCATCCGTTCCAACTACCTGTGGTTGGAACGATGCTTCCTGGCCAGATAAGTGAAAGACGTGACCTTATTCAAATTTATTCCATTGGTATTGATTGGTGTTCGTTAATGTTGTTGTTGCTGTTGCTTGGTTGTCTTCACCACATCCCTCTTATCTATGTCTACTTGAATGTTTGTCTTCTCTAGGTGCTTCTTGTACCAGTTTGTTGATTTTCGCTTGTAAGTCTTCAAATTTCTGTAACATTAAACATTCTAGAAATCCTGATCTTCCACAGTCTTCTTTTCGGTGGTCCATCGTATTCCCGTCTTCTCAATCCTCACGCACAGTTTGACGCATAATCTAGTCCACTACAATTAGGAATATCATCTCTGATAGTGTCCAGTGACTTTGTCTTACCCCTGGATTCACTTCAAACGCTTCGCTGGGTAGACAGATCAAATTCATAGGCTAAACTGAAGGTTACAATAACAATGAAGATCAATAAATCCAAGGAAGCATGATAATTGTTCATCTAACCCCACATTATTTTCATATACATTCCTATGAGAAGTATATCTGTGATCAGATTGTTTGAAATGTATTGCGTATATACACATGACACAATTCATAGAAAAATTACGTCTTCTTAATTTTTTGTCAAAATTCATTAAGGGAATTAAACTGTTTCAAAAAATATCCCAGTAATTATATCACCATTAGTTGTTATTTGTTCAAAATAAACACTTGTATTCAATGGACAGTTTAAAGTCTAATGCATTAAGCGAACACAGAACCAACTATTCATCAAAATCTACAATACACTACTTATTAGTAATAATTACTTTCTATCTGTCAGTAAGGTTGTACATCAATTCCATTATTTTAACCCATTAGACAGACAGACAATTGGTGGATGGTGACTAACAGTAGTGAAATCCAGGGTAACGCGCATTTCGTCCTATTTGGGACTCGTCCTCCACCTGGATGTACCTGCATTCCCCACTCAGTGAGTGATGATGTTCCCCGCACCGAGGCTCGAACCCAGTACCCATAGTTTCAAACGCTACAGCGTTATCCACTAGACCACTTAAGCCACGAGAGCCACCTCTTGTGCAACGGGTCATATAAATTATTTAAATGAATTTTAGATTTCCCGGTCGATTGATTCAACCGAAGTGCTCGGTTTAACTTCTAATTAAATGCCCAGACATGGTCGATGCATTCGCATAAAGAGGCAACATGTTAACTTGAGACCTAGCACTTCGGTCCAATCGATCGACGGGAAAATCTAAAATCCAATTAAAATTAGACAGACAACCTGAATTCTAAATTTCCGAATTACATAATTCGAGGCGAAGATTCACTGCATTTCCCTTCGAGAACTGAAAGTATTCAGGCTTAATACAAGTAATAATAGTGGTGACGGTTTATCTAAATCTTAGGTCACAAAATATCCATCCATCATTATATTGCATCTAATTTCTCGTTTCCAATTTGTTTTAAACTATTAACCTATTAAAATATGACCTAAAATTGCTTTCTTTACACTCGTGAATATTTAAAATGCCTGAAACCTGCGGACTTGCAAAATTTCCACAAAACCCAAGAAACAACATCATGTTGAGTAACAACACGCTACAAAACCTATTCCTATACATCACACGACTGTCCCTGAGATTATGAGCACAACCTGTCCCTCCCTTGTAGTGTAAAATTATTTGCCTGCAATAGCTTATGTCCTCCGATGTACACCACAATGAAGGGATTATAAATCTTTACGAAACCTACCTCCATAACCTAAATGATGATAATTTAGTCTACCTAAATGATTTCAGATTATTCAGAAAAGATCAGCGTACCCCTAGGGCGAAATGTGGCGGTAGCGTTGCAACCTTCATCAATTTTGAGAGGCATACTTTAACTAGTTTGTCTTATACTCTCTAGTGAAAAAACTGACTGCATCACTGTTGAATGTCCATCGAAAAACACCTCTCCAAATATAAACACACATACATTTCTTACACTTATATTGCGCCTGAATGTAATTTGTCAGAAGCGTCCCTGTGTCCTGATGAATTTACTCCATTTCCTGCCGCCTCCCTGTCAATAGTCACTGGTGACATCAATTCTTGTGACTACAGTTTCCTTACACCATTAGGTCAGGAAAATATATGGTCAACTTCTCAGCACTACCAGAAAATACTCTCGTTCTGGTGTTTACAAATGACTCTGGCATTTTTGAAGCTCGAAAAAGAAATTCACTACTTAATTCTGACCATTGTATCATACGAATATCACCCAAAATATATGGAGACTTGTACAAAGACGCCTTCTTGCACCTCGGCAATAAGAGACACAACACAGATGTTACTCTCATGACAATAATACAGAATCTAAGGGATATGCTATAAGATACAAACTGGAACTTATTTACTGAATGGGTTGTTGATGAAACCATCACGAACATAACATGTTACTTCAAATTCTATCTTGATGTTTTTTGTGCGAAAGAGACAGTTTTCTTCAGATTTGAACACTTCTCCCCTTCTTAGCTCAAAAAGCTTGACCAAGAAATAGAAGGGTTATACAAAACCAAAATGAAAGACTGAACCGATACCACGAGTAACACTTAACAAAAGCGTGCATAATTAAAAGATGGTGAGCACTGGTGATTGCTAGTGTAACTACAGAAGACAAGGGTCAGGCAACGGATCGTTTATTGAGAAAATCAACAGTTATTTATAGATTTTTACGTACATTATTATTCGTTATTGTTAGCAGAGAAGCAACCTCTTCTGATTGGTTGTTTTCCTGCTGAAGGTTATTCCGTCATCTCTTTGTTGCTGTTTCTTAGACAGTCCGTTGATATATCTGATAATCTTATCCGCCCACGCTGTGTCTGCTGTAATTGGTTGTTGAGTTCCTCAAGGTTAGGCTTTGTTCTTGTGTTTTTTTCTCATGACCAAGATTTGGGACGTAAACATTGACGTAAATTACTGTCTACTAATTTTGGTTAGCAGAAAGCTCTCACCGCAGTAGGAGTGGTTGGAAAGTACTCATGTCACTTAGTCAGTAGTGTATACTAGCCAGACTGAATTGATCAGTCTATGAAGTCTTTGAAAGTTAGTTGGCTTGAAGTGTATTCGGGGTTTCAAAACTACTGCTTACTCATTTCAAAAAACAACAAACTGAACGTACTAATGAAGAGTCCCAAACTAGGACGAAACAGCCGGATGTTCAGTACTCCAAGCTGGTTTTCCAATGTTTCTGTAACTGATGTTAGCTCATAATGAAACTCTGCAACCAATCAAATCTTTTTTCATCAACTCTACACTAATATATAGTTTTCACATTTAAAATTTTACCAATCAAGTGTTTAATTTCGCCAATCAGTTTTAGGAATAAGGGTGAGGCGGTAAAATTAAGAGGCTAAAAGCCATCAAAACAGCAATTAACTAATAGATGTCAGTAATAAGATATCTAAGTTTTGAAGCAGGGGTGAAGATTAATTACAGAATTCAAAATAAGTTAATTCATAAGAGTTAGCAAAAAGTTATGCCATAATCAAGAAATTTGTAAGGTAGCACTGATGACTCAGAAGAAATACGTAAAACAGAAACAAGTTAACAAAATTAGCTGGAATTATAAACATTAACAAAGTCAAAAGATAGTACCAAGTAGAGGAAGAATATTGTTTTTAAAAACTTAATACGCATTCTGCAGTTGGCCATGGCAAAGGCGCTGCACATATATTTGGCTTGTTCAGATGAATTCCGATTGCCTCTGCTGCATGTACTTGTAGACCATGTGAAAGGTTGGGTGATATACAATAGATAACCTTAAAACTTTTGTTATAGTTGATTTGATGTCCAGTATCAACGAGATGAGCTAGTATTGAGCTGCGTATAGCAGCTTTATTCGAACCATCATCGAACCGAGATGGGAGGTGTTCAGAAATCCGATGATGAACTTGCCTGATAGTACGCCCAATGTAACTAGCTCCGCAGGAGCAGTTAAACTGGTAAACATACATGGGAAAGGAGAAACAGTGCAGTTTATCTTTATTTCTTGAACTAAGTATTGGTTGGCTAGTGAATACACAGTATAGCTCAGACGTTGTGATGAGACCTCACTATTGACATCACCCGTGAATTGTAACCTTGGGAAGACTGACTTTTTGTGGACAGTCGGCAACTTCGACTTTTTACTTTCTTAGCTCATGTGTTTGTTCACGAATTTAGTCGGAAACTCATTTCTATTTAGTAAATCACAAATATTACTAAGTTCTCCGTTCAGTGTCTCATCTGAAGAGATAACTCTAGCCTGGTGAACCAGACATCTAACCATATTACGTTCGTATTATAGACACATGAAACGCAGGAAGTGATTATATTATCCAGTTGAAGTAGGTTTCCGATGCAAACGTCTATATATTGTTCCGCCTGTTCGTTTAGTCATTAGGATGTCCAAAAAGGAGATAGAGTCATTTTCTTCTTCTTCCTTAGTGAAGCGTATGCTAGCACGTGGTCTGCTAAATTTATCCTCTATGTCCTTAGTCTCACTTTCTTCCCTAACAATCATAAATGTATCATCAACACATAGGCAGTAGAAACCAAGATTATATGTTAAATCTTTTAGACGACCATTCTCTAGTTTCACCAAGAAAAAATCTTCTACGATTGCGCCTAGTGGTGATCTCATGGCAACACCATTTGACTGTCTGTACATTTCTTTATTGAACAGGAAATTTACGTTCATTGTTCATCTTAGAAGAAGTTCCTTTAGGGAAGACACAGGAATTCCAATCTCTATACCTCGCTTTATCAATTCATTACCTATGTAATCAATTGTCTCCATCGAAGACACATCGGTGAATAAGGAAGATGCATCCAAAGACATCATGTATTCATCCTTCACATCTAATCCCTTGATTCTTTCAACAAACTCAAAACCATCATTTACGCCATTCGTAACGTCCATAAAAGTTTCAACAGCCATTTTGCAGTTGAAATAGACATACTGAGGACCAATCTAAGTGACAATCCGTTTTTATGAATCTCCAGTAAGCCATATAACCTGGGTGTCAGAGTTGTAGACTTACTGCTTGGTTGGGGTCATCAGGATCCAGTGAGTGATGATATGGCTCAAAATCATTCTCATTGGTGCAGATGCCCTTTAACTCCTTTAACAGCCTCTTAGTTACAATAAAATTTCATGTCTTTTATTCGGATGCTACTATTCCTCCTCTCCTAGACGGTTTTGCTCATTTCACCTCCATTATACAGTCATATTTAATGATAATAACCGCGTTTCGAGCACAGTTTATTGCTACTGCTCATAATCATATCAAGGCATTACTCACATAACTTTTTTGCTTCGTTTATATAAATGAGTGAAAATGAAATAAAAGTCAATATAAAGTTCAACAGACCTACGTGAAACAGACTTTAGGGAGATCAAGTACATCCGGAAATAGTATGAGTGTTATCAATAAAATATAACACGATGAGAAATAAGATGAATATTGTCAGTCAGTGAGATGAGTGTTGCCATGTCGGTCGATAGGCTCCCATAACCTATACAGCTTGTCCTACCTGAGTGAGTCTGTGGCTTTAAATGTCACCTTATTTCCTGCTTTGTTGGGAATCCTATACGTGAGCTTTCAGGTTTCCTCTCCTTATATGGTATAACAGGAGATGCCTTATATTCTCTTTTATTTATGTTATCATTACTAGTTTCACCATTATTTTTTCCTAGCTTTTGACCTTTTCTGATCTTCCTAATGAATTTTATAGGATAGCTGAGTTATATAACACCAACCAGCTATTCTCCTTCTATCTGTTTCATTTCATCATTTAGGTTTTTTGTTGTACTACTTAGTGCTACTGCTCGGTTTGTTAAACACTTAACTAAGTATGCCTTTACAGACAGATAACGGATGAGGTGATGAATTAAAGTCTAAACATCTATTAGCAGAATGCGTTGGTTATTGTTTTTATAAACGCTGGTGTGCAGTTTACCTTCTTATGTTCGTTTTACTATACAATCTAACTTCATAACTAATTCTCTTTGTTCATTTTCTGATTCAAATGTGAATTTTATTCCCTCTACTAGTGAGTTTATATGTGTCAAGAAGCCAGAAATTTTCATCATAATAAAAGTTTTTGTATTACTCAATGAATGAATAACTAAACGATATTGTTGTTTTTACTGACGTTACTCTATTCAGTGCTAAATAGATTTATCAAAGTGTTATTAAACCAGAAGAATTTACAAAATCTCAGCTTATAGATAACAACTTAATCATCGACCCTCGGCATCGGGTTAACTTTTGCATCGGACAAATATCTTGAGAAATCGAAATCAGAAGAAATGAACACCATAGAGCATCTGATCGACCACCAAGAAATCCAGCTGGTGAACTAGAAAAGCTTGAAAAATTGTCCGCCATAGCTTGTCCACACGTTATAGAATCAGGTCACAAAATTGAGTGTGACATTGTTAAAATAATCCAGAAAAAGACTTCAGAAATCACAAAGAACGTCTAATATCATCAGAAGCACTTCATATCAAGTGGAATCCAAATTGCCTGAATAGGAATGATGGACTAAAACAGAATTTTACCTGATTACAACACCCACCTCCTCCATGAAATCACAAAATCAACACAAATGTGATAAGCAATTTCATTATGTAGACACATACTGCTTTTATGATTTTATACAAATGTCAAATCCAACAATCTTCACCCATCTGGTTTTGTTATCTCTACCAGTTGGCCAACTTGAGAGAGTAAAAATTAACCCATTCCGATGAACTACGATTAATTCCCTAAGATTTTGTAAAATCTGGTTTGATAATACTTTGATAAAGCTATTACCAGCAGCATTAAATAGCGAAACATCAGCAAAAACAATATCGTTTAGTTTTTCACTCATTGGGAAATACAAAAAACTTTTATTATAATGAATTCCATATTCCCAATGCCTAAATTCTGTTTTTAACACTGAGAAAGTGTCATCCGTATATCTCTACCAAATTTTGGAGTAGGGTTAAGTGCATTAAGAGCAATATTTTCCCAGCTGTCCGTAAAGATATCTGCTACGATAGGGGATATCGGTGATCCATCTCATTTCTCTACACCTTCTGTTTGTCTATATATTTTACAGTGGAATTTAAAGACAGTAGATATGAGGCATAACTGAATTTCTAAAACAATTTTCCCAGTGGACAGCTTTATTCTGTGACTAAGTTCGAGATCAGCAGTTAGTTCTCTTTTAACCGCTTCTAAGGCCCTGTTACTGTATAACACCACCGTGGGACTTTATCAAAACAAATTTTTTTCCATAATTGGATTTTATACTACACCGTAGTGCCCAAGTTCTCTTCTTATCGCATTTTAGTTCTTCTAAATCTTGTCTTTCTCCCGTATTTTATTTACCTCTGTGGGCCACTAAATGGAGTGAGATGACCTGAACCACTGGATATCTGAGAGAAGTTCTGTGTTGAAACTTGGTCAATCAGCAGTCCCCTAGAACATTCAAATGTGTCAATGTTATAGATTCTGTTCTTCTCGTCTTTTTTCAAACCTTGAATTCATCTCATTTCAACATTCCCTCTTCTTTTTCGTCTGCCTAATTTACAGCTTCAAACGAATGTCTACGAAAGAGTTGCTGATATTTCACTGCGTCAAGAGGATTTTCAAAATCAGTTGACAAATATTGAAGAGATGTTACAGAATATACAGGTGAGATTTACGCTAAAAGATTTTTAATATTATTATTAATTTTCAAGAATTGGTTTGTAAGGATTAAATTTGTTTTTACGAGTTTGACCACGAATTGATATCAGTTAGAGAAATATTGAAAACCAGCCACAGGGAGTACTGGACAGCCAACTGTTTCATCCTAGTTTGGGAATCATCGGAAGTACGCATCCACCACAGGGGATTTGAACCCAGCACCTTCTGGTTACAAGGCTAGTGAGCTCATATACCATTCAGCTACTGGGACCCGCCCCAACCTGATTCAGTGGCCAGTGCATGAATTCTAACTTCTACCAATTCGTGATCTAGCGCGACCTCAACCAATATCATCGGTAGGACATCCATCCATCCATCTACGACCAGTGAGGTCCATTTAGTCAAGTGTGTGGATGGATTTCCCACTGATGACATTGGTTGATGGTCTCGCTAAATCACGAATTGGTAGAAGTTAGAATTCATAGACTGGCCATAAAATCGGGTCCCAATGGCTGAGTGATCTACGAGCTTGCCTTGTAACCGGAAGGTACTGGGTTCGTGCCCCGCTGGTGGGTGCGTACTGCCAATGACTCCCAAACTAGGATAAAACAGTTGGCTGTCCAGAACTCCCTGTGGCTGGTTTTCAATGCTTCTCTAACTGATATCAGTCCGTGATCAACCAGTAAAAATAATTATAATTATAGAATTAATTCTACAACTAAGGTTCTGTATTTTATCTTATTTTATTTTTGTTTACTTTGCTCTCTTACAGAAGACGCTGATGCAACGCAGACAATCTGGGGCTGTAGCCTTGGATAAGAAATAAACGTATCAATCAGAAAAAAGTATTTGTATAGATTGCATTCTTTGTAGAGTGATAATTAAAGCCCCAACTCCCTCCAGAAACACACAAACACACGTACATACACACACAAACGTACACCTTGTAATCTTGTATACAACCTGTATAACATTATTATAGTAGTACTACTATTGATATTTACTGTTACTGTTCTTATTATTATTATTGTTTCCTTTAATTCCTAGAGGAACATAGGGCTTCAGCCGTACGTCTCCATTGCGTTCGGTTCTCTGCTAGAGTCTTCAACTGGCTCCAAGTCTGCCCACACGTTTTCATCTCCTCTTCAGCTGACCTCCTCCAAGTCACCCTTGAACTGACGACAAACTCGCCGCTTCCCATTCGGGTTCCACTCGAGCAATGGCTTGTCTAGTGATGTTACTTGTTGGTTTCCTTAGAGTACGGCCTATTTGTTTGACAATCGGTTCCTGGTTGGTTCGCTCCCAGAGATCCCTGTTGCTGATCTTTTCTCGTGGGCCATCTGATCTTGAGTAGTATTGAGCTAAGACAGCTGTTAATGGAGGTCTGTAGTTTGTTTGAGAGGCTCTTTATGACGCGCAATGCAAGTATCTGATCCGTGCAGAGTAGCACTGACTGACTTCACATTGGAGTTGAAATTCCGGACCTTATTTTTGATGCTGAATAGTGCTGTTGACCTCCACACAGACTTGAGAGTAATGAAAGCTTGTCTTGCTTTTCCGATTCTTGCTTTGATATCCTCGTCATTTCCGCCTGTAGTTGAGACGATGCCTCCCAGGTAGTTAAAGGAGGTTGTTTCTTTCAGGTTCCTCCCATTTATGCTGATCGTTGTCTGTTGTTGTTGTTCTTGTCCAGGAATATTCATCACCTCTGTTTTCTCCATGTTCGCTTGAAGTCCTATCTTTGATGCTTCTTCTGCCAACTTGTTGTTTTTCGCTTGCATATCTTCCAGTTTGTGGGAAATCAGACATATATCATCGGTGAAGTCCAGATCCCCCAAGTTTTTTGTGTGAGTCCATTTTATGCCTGTTTCCTCATTGCCCACTGTTTGTCGCATTATCCAGTCTACTGGCCGCAATCAGGAAAATCATTGGCGATAGTAGGCAGCCTTGTCTTACTCCTGTCCTCACTTCGAAGGATGTTATTGTTCTTATTACTATATAATTATTACCTTGGCCTATGAGTGGAGCATAGGTCTTTAGTAGCACAGCTCCATTTAACTCTCTTCTGCACCCAAATTGCCTTTCCCAATTTGCGCTCCACTCAAGGGTTTCTTTGGTGCCAGATGTTACTCAACCGTCTTCTCAGCGTACGTCCAATTCATCTCCACTTCATGTTGTGCAATAAGTTCATGGTTCGGTCGCTGCCGATCCGAATTTATTGTCATTGATCCTTTCCTACTGACCAACTGCCTAGTCTTCAGTCTGGAGCAAACAAAGGCAGCTGTTGATGAAAGTTTCCAGATGTCTATTAAAAATGTAGGGAACAAAGCCTAATCATTGTGGCCTAAACGCAGAGAACCAATCCTTGCGTCCTAGTGTATAGCTGTTCGAAACATCCTTTAGTGACTCACACTCACAAAACGCTCCCAAACAGCAAAAAGAAGGTGTCTAGTGTCTGTTTTTTAACTCCTTTACATTTCCTCAGTGGAACATAGCGGCCTTCAAGCTAGAGGCTTGACGCTTCAGTAGCAGTGGTGTTTATCTTTACGGGTTGGGGTTGCTAGCCAGTCTCATATCAAAACTTCCCTCTTGACCAGTCTTATTACTGGCTTAGCGATGTAAAGGATTGCGTTGGCTGGCGATCGAACCCCGAACCACATGCATAGTTGGCAAGCATTCTACCTCTGTACCACCGACGCACCAACCAGAGTGTATGTGTGGTTCTGTTGAACAATGGTAACATCAAAAGTTCAAAGTTACCTCAACCAGTGTTGACTGGTCATTCAATATGCAAGGCAGAATTCATTCAAAGCCTTCCTGCCGATTGCCTCCAACCATCTAATACCAACAGTTCACAGTGCACCGTAATGGTGAGCCATCTAGCATGGTGGCTACATTGCAAACATGACTGATAGAATTCACTCTGCACCGAAGATAGGACTAGACACATTACACTAGTTACTGACTAGTGTGCAATCAAAAAAATAGAATATTCCCACCCAACAAGTTGAGATCGAAATAGTGTCCACAGGAGTCACGGGCCAAAGAATTCCCACAAACAGTCCAAAGTCAGAATAATCTTCAGTCACTCAAAAAATGTCACGTTGTAAAACAACACATTATCAATGTATTTTGACTGGACACTAGTAACTGGTGTGATGTGTCTAGTCCTTTCTTTGGTGCAGACTGAATTCTGTCAGTCAGTCGGGTTTGCAATGTGGCCAACATTCTATGTAGCTCGTCATCACGGTGTACATTGTTTGTGAGGATATTAGATGATTGGAGGCAATCGGCCATGGGAAGCCCTAACTGACCTAGTTTTCGTGCTAGTTGGCACTTACCAGTCAGTCAGCAAGGCACGCGTATCTGCAACCTTGAAGGAACTCATGTCCCTTCTGAGATTCAAACCCGCATCACCCGCGTTACCACTGAGCTATTGGGGCTTGCGATTGACCTCCTGTAGGACTGTAGTGGATATTTTGATTGGACACTACTAGTAACTAGAGTGATATGTCTAGTCCTTTCTTTGGTGGCCATACTGCAAACCTGACTGATAGAATTCAGTCTGCACCAAAGAAAGGCTTATACGCATCACACTAGTTACTGACTAGTGTCCAATCAAAGTATCCACTACAGTCCTACGGGAGGTAAGTCGCGAGCCCCAATAGCTCAGTGGTAACGTCAATGACTGCAGGTGGCACTTGATGACGCGGGTTCGAATTTCAGGGCTGCAGATACGCCTGCCTTGCTGACTGACCTATGATTGCCAACTAGCACGAAACCTAGGTCCAAGGCCGATTGTCTCTAACCACCTCACATTATCAATGTGTTACAAAACCATAGAGAGAAGCATTAAAATTGCATATTAAATTAGCACAAAGATAACTAATAAGGATCAGATCAGTATGTGATGGGAAAATGTCAGAAGAATGACATACAAAACTTCCTGAAGCGTCCAAGTTAATATAAACATTTTAAGTAGTTCGTTCAAGAGGGACTTTCTGAAAAATCTTCCCCTTTATGAGAAATGCTTTCTTGATATGGGCACCAAGCGTCTGGATCAGATTGAAACGGTGACTGACTTGATTGATGTGAGTGTTTAAAACCCGAATCTGCTGGCTTCTCTGCTGAGTGCAGTAGACTTCCAGAATCGATTTCGGAGTAATGAACATCTATCTTGTTTTTCCGTGTGCATACTGAAATAATATGAGTAACTTCAAATCACAAAGATGCAATGTGAAAAATATCCATTCAAAACGGGTGTATTTTTTCTGATATAGTTTACTGTAGCTGTGACAATAAAATTTAATTCTCAATAATTCACATATATTCCTGGGCTACATCAGCACTTATCGAACAAAGTATAGAATGGCAGTCAAACCTGTTACTGCCTCAACTTCATCGACTTCGAAAAGGCCTTCAACAGACAGCGTTTACCGAGAAGTAATTTGGAAACTACTTCAACACTACGTCGTGCAGTGGTCAAGTATTTATCAACGTCATTTAGCAGCTGGCTATGTAATAATGCCACGTTTCAGGTGATCCACAACGGAAAACTCCGGGGGGCGTTCGAAGTGAAGACGATAGGAGTAAGACTAGGCCACCACCTATTATCACCGATGATATTCTTAATTGTGGTCGACTGGATTATGCGTGAGACTGTGAGGTGGGAGCGAGGAGTCAGGAATACGCTGGACGACCAATAAGAAGACTCTAGAAGATCTGGATTTCGCGGCAAGTTATATAGGTCTAGTGTCACACAAACCCGAAGACTTACAGGCGAAAACCAACAAACTGGCCGAAGAAGCAGGCAGGCAAGGAAGACAGGACTCCAAATGAGCATAGAGAACATGGAAGTGATGAAGATAACCAACAAACCGCAACAACAACAACAACAACCAGAACCAGTCACCATCAACGGAAGGGATTTAACAGAGGTTACCTCCTTCACTTATCTAGGAATCATCATTTCAACTAAAGGCGGAACGGATAAAGATGTAGAGGTTCCACTCAGAACCCAAAGGAATAATAATACATCAACACTTGTCAAGTAGTTTGATGCGATAGATAGAAACACCTCGATGTTAACTTATAGTCCTCAGACAATATAACCTAATTTTAGGGTTTAGACAACGACAAAATGAAGTTTGGATAGTGCTATTAGAAGACGGATATTATCTGAAAAATGTGATGTATGAAGTTTATTGTGAACTTTCTACGGATGTACCTTGTGTATCCTTTTTCCATGTGAAATGTGAGATTGTACAACAAAGCAAACGTTGAAAGATTCAAGGAAGTGAAGGGTTTCAATGGATGAAGAATTGGCCTCTATCTTAAAAGACTGACTACAGACCCAAACCTTAGTATGGATGTAAAATAATTGTTGTACCACTGTCGTAATGAGTCATTTCTAACTCTAGCAGGATACTTTATGATTCGAAGAACGTCCTGTGTACTACGCAGCTATTTACTGGTTTCCAGTTTACTACCATGTGACGTCACCAATGAAAGCAGAGTAATGCAAAGGCCACACAACTTCGATCAACAGTATCTTCGCCCACTCTCACATCTTAAGTAAAACAGGATAGTAACAGATGGAATCCCCGTGGAAGCATTGAAAATGGCCCCCGCGACATCAGCGGAATTGATGATACCACTTCTGGAGAAGGTGTGGAAATAAGGTTAGGTACCTGCGGATTGCAAGGAAGGCTACCTATTCAAACTGCCAAAGAAAGGAGACTTAAGTCAATGCAAGAACTGGTGCGGCATTATGCTCCTGTCCATCTCAAGCAAAATAGTAATTTGCATCATCCTGGAGAGAACCAAGCACGCCCTGGATAAAAAGCTTCACCTGAAACAGTCTGGATTCAGGAGGAACAGGTCATGCATCGATCAAATCGCAACACTACGGATCATCATTGAACAGAGATTGGAATGGCAGTCAGCTCTCTGTCTCACTCAACTTCATCGACTTTGAAAAGGCCTTTGACAGATAGCGTCGACTGAGAGGTGATTTGCAAACTACTTCGCTACTACGGGGTGCCACCGATAATTATACATCTCATCCAACAGTTGTAGGACAATGCTGCATGCCAAGTAATCCACGATGGGAAACTTACAGAATCTTTCGAAGCGCCTACTATCTCCAGTGATTTTCCTGATTGATGTAGACTGGATAGTGTGAAAGACAGCGGACCGAGCAACGAGGAGACAGGCATAAAATGATCCCACACGAAAAACTTGGAGGATCTAGACTTCGCCGATGTGATAGATATGCCTGATTTCCAACTAAGTGGAAGATTTGCAAGTGAAAAGCAGCAACAAGTTGGTAGAAGAAGCATCCAGAGAAGTTAGGATTTCAAATGAACATAAAGAAGAAAGATTTGATGAAGATTCATGGCCAACAGCCACAGTAACAACGACAGACGATAATCAGAAGAAATAGGAGAAATCTGGAAGAAGCAACCTCCTCTACCCACCTGCCTACCTGGGAAGCATTGTTTCAACTACAGGCAGACAGAGCTGATGAGGATGTGAATGCTCGAGGATCGGGAAAGCAAGGCGAGCTTTCATTTCTTTCAAGTCTGTGTGAAGATCAACAGTACTGCTCAGCAGGAAAAATAAGATCGGGATTTTCAACTCCAATGTCAAGTCTGTGCTACTATACATACGAATCAGAGACTTGGCGCCGCACCGCGTCACGAAGGGCACTTCAAACAAACTGCAGACTTTCACTAACAGCTGTCTTCTCTCACTACTCAAGATCATTTGGTTAGGTAGGATCAGCAACAGGAATCTCTGGCAATGAGCGAACCAACCCAGAATGAACCTGTTGTGCAACAAATATGCAGGAAGAAATGGAGGTGGATTGGATTAGCCATACTCTGAGAAAACAAACCACGATCAACTGACATCACATGCCAGGCTCTCTCTCGAGTGGAACCCAAATGAGAAGCAGCGATTTAATTGGTCGTCAGTGCGAGGGTACATGGAGGAGGAGTTGATGCGAAGAGGAGATGAAAGCATGTGGGCAGATGTGGAGTCAGATGAAAATGTTGACAGAGAACCAAAGGCTATGGGGACGTGAGGTTAGAGCCCCCAGTTTCTCTAGGAACTGAAGGAAACAATAATAATAAATAATATTGAAATCAGGAGCTCAGAACTGAGCAAGTTAATAGATAAGGTCAATGCGATCCGATAGTTTACGAGTTTCTTAAGCTAACGAACTTCTTGCTTAGTATATTTCCCGGCCTACTATTCTAATCACTAACCGTAAGGATAGCCACCGACATGCGAAGCAAGAAAGAAAAACCGTTGACAAAACAGCTTTTACTATTTTGAAACAACAGCGACAAGGACTGACATAATACACAGGTTTTTAAATGACCTTGAGGGACACTAACTTCATTGATAAATTAGACCAGTTAACAACCAATAAGGATCAGCCATCATAAGAGGGGAAATACAAACATCGCGTTACTGCAAATAAATGTAATAGTTTGAAACTTTGTAAATATTGGGTGTATATACTAAGTAGATCCTTCTGTAGTGAAACAGGTGGAATATATGATACATCATGTCAATAGGGAACACAATTTGAAATGATTTCTTGTTATAGAAAGCCTTATCACTGCTCATTAACGGCAAACGTGAAGCTAACAGTCCTTTAGACACTTGGAGGCAAACAACTTTCAATTTACACGTGAACATCTAGATCCAAGACAAAATACTGTCTAATGTAAGGCGAATTGGGTTTCACTATTCTTGAGAATTACTCAGTCTACATAAATTCCCGTTTAATAATAATGTAACGACAGAAGACAAGGGTCAGGTAACAGATCGTTTACTGAGGAAATCAAGAGATATTTATATTTATTTTTATGTACATTATGATTCGTTATTACTAGCAGAGAAACAGCGTCTTCTGATTGGTCGCTTTCTCAAAGGAAGTTATTCTGTCATCTCTTTATGGCCGTTTCTTTGAAGGTCAGACCATATATCTGCTAATCCTATCCGCCCACGCAAAGTCTGCTGTGATTGGTTGTTGAGTTAGACTCTGTTCTTGTGTTTTTTTTCGCATGACCAAGATTGGGACATAAACATTGACGTAAATTGCTGTCTACTAATTTTGGCTAGCTGACGGCTCTCACCACAATAATAACAGCTTTATTCCAAACAGTACTTCTGGTATAAATATGGAATTTTCAACATGTAGTACAGTAATGCATCTAATTTACTCATTACAGGGGTAATAATTAAGACAGGACATTTGCATTCATAATATTGTAAAATAAGATTGTGAATATTAAATTAAGTGGAAATATTCACAACAGTGGAATAATGAGAAAAAAATAGGGCCGTTTACTTAAAGCCCTACAATAAGCTGATAGTGTCCTGCCTTACACACTTTTCAAGTTTTGGTTTGTAAGGATTTGATTGATTGGTTACAGGATTTCATCGTGAGCTGACATCGATTAGAGAACCACTGGAAAACCAGCCACAGGGAGTACTGGACAACTGTTTCGTCTTAGTTTGGGACTCTTCATCAGTACGCACCCACTGGGGTTCGACTTGCCCTATTCAGGTAGGTAGTTACCTGGGTTCTAAGGGGAAAGTCGTTACCATTAGGGTGCAGCAGGTCGGGCTTGAGGACAAATACTCGCCGAAGACATTGGTTAGGGGTCGCGCTATGTCGTCAATTGGCAGAAGTTATAATTCATGGACTGGCCATTGGATCGGGTCCCAGTGGCTACCAGCTCGCTGGCCTTGTAACGAGAAGGTCCTGGGTTCGAACCCTGGTTGTGGGTGCGTACTGCTGAAGCATCCCAAACTAGGCTAACGAAACATCTGTCCAGTACTCCTTGTGGCTGGTTTTCCAATGGTTCTCTAACCGATTTCAGCTCATCATGAAATCCTGTAACCTTACCCACTTTTCTCATCACATAAAATATCTGCTTGCTAAATAAGGTATTGTAGAAGTAATGTCAATAGGTCTAAACTTAACACATGGTTCACTTGATGATTTAGGCACAAGAAGAGAATGTACGTCATCTACTGTTATACCATATAAGGAGGGGACATGTGAGGCCCTACGTAGGATTCTTAATAAAGCAGGAATCAAACCTACAAACTCACTCAGGTAGGACAATCTCTGTAGGTTAAAGGACCCAGTGGACCCAATTAGACAAAATAATATAATTTACAAAATACCCTGCAATGACTGTGAGTTAAGTCAACTACATAGGTCAAACTAGTAGGTCAGGGATAGTCAGATTATCAGAACATAAGAATTTAGCTAATAGAAGGATGGTTGACCCTGAAAAGATAAGTAATTTAGAGAAAATCTCAGCTATTGCACTTCACGCATTAACAAACAACCACACAATAGGGTAGGATAGGGTTAAAATTCTAAAAAGTAATGTAGGTAGGTGGAGAGAGAGGTTGATTACGGAATCCTTATTCATCGAGTCTACACCCAACACATGCAACAGAAATGACTCAATGCAAATACCAGAAATATGGAAGATATTATTACCGCCGATCAAATCAGAAGAGGATAATAAATAATCTCAAAATTCTATTTCAATTCAAACACATCACAACATTCTAAGAAGTAACTTATTATGACTATAAAAACACTCGTCGTATTTCCCATCTAATTGTAATGGATTAATAACACTCGTACTATTATTTCTGAATGTAGATTATCTCACATTGATTTTTAATCAAATATCGAATCGATTCCACACATGTATATAAATGAAAGAAAAAGTCATCTGAGTAACTTGATATGATTATGAGCAATAAATTGTGCTCAAAACGTCATCAGTTAATATTACCGTATAACACCACTGTGTCATTTATCAAAATAAAATCTTATCCATAATGGTGTTACACTCTACCACAGTGCACAAGTTTTATACTTATATCAAGAGTTTTACCGTCCTTCCAAGAAGTAGACACAATCTTAGTGGAAAACGACTCATTAAAAATACCATTGAGAGGATAACATAAACTGTCAGCACATTTATTGAGGATAATAGCGGGTACACGATCTGGACAGCAAGGGACTGGATAGGTTTCAAGCATCTGAGACACTTGAGTACATTGTTTATGTTAAAACCGGAGAAGCGGTCATTATTTGCACTTACAGCATTTGAGATCATAGCATCAGCTGGAGGACATATAAAACATTTATTAGGAGTGCCAGCATTAACTGAAGAAGAGTCATTATTCATTGTTTCTTACCCTCGGTGATTTCCTTAAAACGGCTTCCACATATTTCGTGAGATTCTGTGCGATAAGGAATTTCGATTACAGATCGTATTTCTGATTTGATTGAGGTTGTCCAGTCTCTTAACACCAGGATTGTCTTTTCATTTTGTACAACACCTTTCTTGTTTTTTGATCTGTGAAGACAAGAAACGGTCAGATCTCAAGAAGACTGTCTGTTTCGCATAGCAAACATCAAGATAGAATTTGAGATCACACGTTACGTTTGCGACTGTGTCATCTACAACCCGTTTAGGAAATAAGTTCCAGTTTGTATCTTTTAGCATGTCCCTTAGATTCTGTATATTGTCATGAGAGTAACATCTATGTTGTATCTCTTATTGCTGGGGTGCAGGAAGGCGCCCTTGTACAAGTCTCCATATATTTTGGGTGATATTCGTATGATACAGCAGTTCGAATTTAGTAGCGGGTCTCTTTTCCGAGCTTCAATTATGCAGAAGTCATTTGTAAATACTAGAACGAGAGTATTTTCTAGTCGTGTTGAGAAATTGACGATATATATTTTCATGACCTAATGATGTAAGGGAATTGTAGTCAAAGGTTTTGAAGTCACCAGGAACTAGTGACAAGGAGTTGGGTAGGGAGGTAGCGGCAAAGTGAGTAGGTTCATCAACACATAGGGACGGTTCTGACAGACTACATCCGGATGAAATATAAATCTTCGAAATGTATATGTAGCTATATTTGAATAGGTATCTCTGTCAACATTTAACAGTAAGGCAGTCGATTTTGTCACTAGAAAATACAAAACAAACTAATATAAGTACTAATATATGTGTAAAACTTGGGCACTGTGGTAGTAAGTAATTCCATATTAGTTTGTTTATTAGATATATCACACAGTGAAACAGTATTATTTACTGGATGACGTTTCGAACAAAATTTATTGTTCATAATCATATCAATTGTAATCACACGACTTTGAAACTTGAGTTTTATAGTTTTCTTTGTCTTCTCCTATTTGTCGTCGTTCGGGTAGTAGAATTTTCCAGATATCTGGGACAGATGTTGAATCATTCCTATTACACGTGTTTTCACTTGATTCGATAAACATAGGATTCGTGAAATGTTTAAATGACAGAGAACAAAAACTAAGTAGTACCAAAGGAAATCTAAAACAGGAACTGATACACATAAAAGAAGCCTTGAAACTTAATAATTACCCGGATAAATTAGTCAGGAAATATGTAAGGAAATGTAAAAATAAAATAAATAATGGTAGTAGCGATAGTGATAATAATGATAATAATAATAGTGATAACAATAATAGTAATATTAATGACGACACCAACAATAAGGAATCAAAATCATCAGTAGTAATTACATCCAAAGAAGGAATCTCGGAAACCTTACGCAGAATTCTTAACAAGGCAGGAATAAAAGTGGCTGACATTCAAACCCCCAAACTCAATTAGAAACAAGCTTTGTCGGTTAAAGGATCCTGTAGAGCCTTCAAAACAAAACAATTTAGCTTATCTAATACCCTGTCTGCAACGACTGTCAGGTCAAATACATAGGTCAAACTAGTAGAACAGAGGCATTCAGACTAGCTGTACATAAAAACTTAGAGAAATCTAGATTGGTTGACCCGAATAAGATAAGAAATCTAGAGAATAGTTCAGCTATAGCACTACATGCAGTTACTCACAACCATACAATAGGATGGGATACGATGACAGTTTTAAAATCTAATGTCACAGGGTATAGGGAGAGATTGATAACAGAAGCTTTGCTCATCGAATCAACTGACAGGGAATACGAGTAATAGGAATGATTCAACATCTGTCCCAGATATCTGGAAAATTCTACTACCCCTACGACTACAAATAGGAGAGAAAAAAGAAAACAATAAAACTCAAGTGTCAAAGTCGTGTGATTACAATTGATATGATTATGAACAATAAATTTTGTTCGAAACGTCATCCAGTAAATAATACTGTTTCACTGTGTAATATAAGTGCACCTCTGAGAATTGATGAAGGTTGCAACGCCACGGTCACATTTCTTCATAGGTCTACCCTGATCTTGTTCGAATAGTCTGAAATCATTCTGACAGACGGAACTGTCATCATATAGGTTATGGAGCCAGGTTTCTTGAAGATGTACCATCCCTGCATTGTGGTAGACGTTGAAAGACACGAAGGATTGCAGACAGTTAGTTTAACCTGACAGGGAGAGATAATTTGTGCTCATGGCTTAAGGAACAGTCTTGTGATGTACGGGAACGCGCTTTAAAGCACGCTGCTACCCGGTATGATGGGGAAAATTTGGAAATCCTCAGGTTTTAAGCACTTTGAATATTCGCGAGTATAAACAATGCGATTGGAGATCATATTTTAATAGATTAATAGGTTAAAACAAATTGGACACAAAAAATTAAATGCAGCGGTGGATGTTTGGTATCCCAAGATTTAAGCAGGCTGCCGTCGTCAGAAGAATTCAAACAGTTTCTAATGTACTTTTGTTCAGTAATCTCTTCAGGTGGAGCGTTTTCAAAATGAAATAGGCAGAAGCTTCTTAAAACCTTTTGTAATATCTCATAAAACCGTGAATATTTTATTCGCCTTTCATCTAAGAAGACTCCTAGGAACATAAAGGAAGAGTAAAGTTCCTGAGTTGTACAGCAAAATCGAATAATGTCTGACTTTACCGATACATATTTGTGATCCCCAAATTGTTTTCTATTTGATTCCTTTGCGTTCCCAGTGAAACAAAGGGGACCTTCAAGCTAGAGCATTGAAGTTTCAGTAGCAGTGAGTTTTTTTTTTTACGGAGTGGGGTTGCTGGCTTCACACCCACCCTTCCCTCTTTACCAGCCTTACTGCTGGGTTGTTGAGGTTCAGGATTGCGTCAGCTGGCAAACGAACCCTGGACCAGGTGAGGCGTGGTTGGCGAGCGTCCTATCGCTGAACCACTAACTCACGTGATCCAAAAAGCTGCAATGTACAACTTCCAATTACAATTTAATAATTATAATGATAACATCACGATTTTATTCCAAACAATAATAATTCCCACTGAGTCATGAAGAAAATAAAAGACAATTCAGGGGAGGAAATTTTCTTTATCGACGAAATCATCTCTTCAGAGGCTGTACAGTCAACTTTATATTTACCAAAAAATGTATAGTAGTCCATTATTGTGTGATAATGGTTATATAAAGTGTGTTCAGTGTGTGTTTTTAGTTTCGCCTGCTCCTGCGGAGCTAGTTGTATTCGCCTCACAAAGCCCACACTTTCCAAACGCATCTCTGAACATTATCCGGGATAGTCAGCAAAAGGACAATGCATACTAGCTCAATTCTCGAACAGTTGGTGAACTCAAGTCCCTTAGCTCCACCACAGTCGTCTTTAAAGATTATCTACACAAGGTGAAACCAAGTGGTACAAAGGGCGTCAGGTTTTGGCATTTGTGTATGGCGGAGGCGCTGACAATTCATCAATACAACCCCAAACTCTGTATACAGGAGAATTTTGTCTAGTCTCGTATTCTACCTTGGTCTTAGCCTCTTCATTAATCGTCTCCTGCATTTTTTTATTCTTAGTGATCAGTTTGCTCTTAAGTGTTAGTTTGTAGGGATCTGATTGATTGGTTACAGGATTTCAGCATGAGCTGACATCAGATAGAGAACCATTGGAAAACCAGTTGGGAGTACTGGAAAACTGTTTCGTGAGCCTAGTTTGGGAATCTTCAGGAGTACGCACCCACCCCGCTGGGGTTTGAACCCAGGACCTTCGGGTTACAAGGCTAGCCAGCTCGTAGACCATTAAGCCACTGGGGCCCTATCCAATGGCCCATGAATTCTAACTTCTGCCAATTCACGACATAGCGCGAACACTAACCGATATCTTCGACGAGTATTTGTCCTCACACCCGACCTGCTGCACCCTACTGGATTGGGTTCCAGTGGCTTAACGGTCTACGAGCTCGCCTTGTAACCAGAAGGCCTGGGTTTGAACCCCAGCGGGGGGATGCGTACTCCTGAAGAGTCCCAAACTGGGCTGACAAAACAGGTGTGCAGTACTCCCAGCTGGTTTTCCAATGGTTCTCTATCTGATGTGTGCTCATGATGAAATCAGTTTGCCTTTACTTTTACTAATAATTAATTCACTACTGTCACTCTCACGTGTCCCTTTTGCATATTTTCCCACCCACTTCACATCTGTTACATCGACACCCAACTGCCTTTCTTCTCACTCACATTTCTGACCCTTTGTTCCTTTGTGCCACTGAGTTTTACGTAATTTATACCTTTTAGCTTTATTTTTGAAGTCACTTCTGAGTGTCACCCACTCCCCTATTACTCAATAACAGACTACTATACATTTCTGGTAAATCTAAATTCAACATTACAGCCTCCGTCAATGATTCTGAACATTAGACGTTTGTCTATTTACTTTGATCGCCATTGGCGGACAACTTGAAGGCGCGAGTGATTCGATTGTTTACTAGTTAGAAGAAGACGAAAGAATACGAATAAAAGTACAATACATTCTTTGTAAAAGAATTTGTTCATAGACTTGGTGCAGAATACTGATTTTAACAATCAAAGAATACAATTTCTTGCCATCGATATCTGTGCTTAGTGACTGTCGATTCGAAGCGTCCTCGGAAATAATAAGATCTTAGGATTAAGTTCCTTGACAGCATCTGAAGAGATTATTTCGTCGATAACGAAAATTTCATACATTTGGTTCCCTTGATAAATTTCGATAAAGAAAGGAAGACGAAATTCGCAGTATAAAATGATATCATTCTATTTCACAGGTTCTCATCAGCTGCCATTGACTACCTGAAATTACAATGGTTATGTAGATAATGATAATAACATACTTTAATGTTTGAGTGATAGTAGAGAAGAGAGAAATACTATAAAAGTGACGCATCCAAAATGAAAGCATTACAATTTTTAGTTTAAATTTTCATCATCAATTTATACGCTTTCAAAGTTGAAGAGAGACGGGGGAAGGGGTAAGACAGAAAATAGAAAAAAAATTAACAAACTATGTCAGCTTGTAGGTTCATGC
The DNA here is from genome assembly GCA_944472155.2 of Trichobilharzia szidati. Classification (NCBI taxonomy): domain Eukaryota; kingdom Metazoa; phylum Platyhelminthes; class Trematoda; order Strigeidida; family Schistosomatidae; genus Trichobilharzia; species Trichobilharzia szidati. The sequence goes on from CALYDE020000742.1 coordinate 42,166, forward strand.
AGCAACTCAAAAAACAAAAGTGGTTACAGTTTATGAGATTAAGATTTGTTCATTGAGTTGAGATCACTGAATTAGATGACTAATTTATGTAATCAAAATTCAGTTACCAAGGGAGTGAGAGGTTAATCACACTCTCTTTCTGTATGCACAAGTCTGGTTGGTTTGAATCGTTTGTTTGCGATCGCTTCGGCAAATCGTGGTAAATGTGCTGTCCTTTGTCTATTTAGTATTTTGAAGGACTTAGAAATCTCTGCAAGATGTCCGGTATCAACAATATGTCTGGTAACTGCACTCTGAGAATATTTGCTTCCTTTCAGGCATAGGTTTCTTGGAATATGTTCATAAAACCGGATGGAAGCCCTTCTTAATTCATAAACGCAGTTGGAGGTGACATCAGCAGGGTATTTATCCAGTTTTGAGTGGCTTATAGAAGTAGTGCTGAATAATGTTATGAGTTTTGCCGCCGGGAAGCTTCTTTTTATTGCACCTTTCAGTCTTTTGTCAATCTTTTGTGACACTGCATCTCCTTTGAATGGGAGACAAATAAACTCTTTCTTCTTTTCTACAGTTGGGTGTTTTTCTTTCTTACCTTTTTCTCTGCTATACTTTGTATAAATCCCATAGGGTATCCATTCTCCCTTAGGCATTTCTAAACGAAACTTAATTCTTCTTCCACCTTGTTGGGTGGACATAGCCTCCTGGCTCTGTTGTACAAAGTCCTCACTAATCCACGCTTAAAGCTTATGGGACAAAAGCTGTTATAGTGAAGATATTATCCAGTCCAGGTTTCTTTTCTACAGATGGACTTTTCGATCGTGCCTTCGTTTGTTCTTTTTACATTTAGATCCAGGAAACTGAACTCGATTTTATGTTCATAAACTTGTAATGCTTTCATTTTGGATGCGTCACTTTTATAGTATCTCTTCTCTACTACTACTCAAACATTAAAGTATGCTATCACCCATATAGCCATTGTAATTTCAGGTAGTCAATGACAGCTGATGAGAACCTGTGAAATAGAATGATAAGGAAAATCTACTTCGCTAAAAATTGTCTTTAATTTTCTTCAATAATAATTTCCAATAAATGAGTACATCTCGTATGCCCATTTGGTAATCTGTAAGCATTATGATAGCCGTATGAGTGAGGAACAGCTGGATTTACTTATGAAATATTTTTTATATCATATTGTACTATTTCAAAATGTCTTTGTTTGCATGGTGGATTTCATCATGGGCTGAAATCGGGTAGAGAACCACTGGAAAACCAGCTGGCAGTACTGGACAGCTGTTTCATAAGCCTAGTTTAGGACACTTCAACAGTACACACCCACCGCTAGAGTTCGAACCCAGGACCTTCTGGCTACAAGGCGAGCTCGTAGACCGTTGAACCACTGGGACCCGATCCAATGGTCCCTGAATTCTAACTTCTGCCAATTCGCGACATAGCGCGACCATTTCGCAATGTCTTCTTCGATGAGTTACTGCTTCATCTTCAACCTGCTGTACCCTACTAGCCACGGCTTCCCACTAGAACCCCAGGTTAACTGCCTGAATAGGGCCAGTCACTAGTGAGCATCAGATTAATTTTCAAGTATTGGTTTTGTTGGGATTTTGTTTGATTGCATGGAGGATTTCATCATGAGATGACATCAGTTAGAGAACCATTGGAAAACATGGGAATACTGGACAGCTATTTCATCCTAGTTTTGGACTCTTCATCAGTACGCACCCAGGACCTTCTCGTTACGAGGTGAGCTCGTAGACCATTGATCTTGGATTTATTATAGTCACCAAAATATTAGAACTACTGAAAATGTTTATATGAACTGTGATCAAGATTTTGACCGAATAGTATTACACAAATTAATTAAGCTCCAAGTAAGATCAATTGTGGGAATTGTGATGCTGCTGTATATGTAGGAGAAACTTCAAGACAGGTAATATATAAGAGTGAAAGAGCATATACAATGTCTCAAAGTGATTCCGTAGATTCCTGCAGATTTGAAGTAGCTAGAAAACAGATCAGTGCTTTCACTGCGTTCGATAGAAACGGGACACAAAACCGACTTTGATAGGATTAAGGTTCTATAGAAAGGTTTTGCTTTATATAAAAAAAGATTGACTGACTGCAGAAGCTTTACATCTATGTAAGTGAATCCTAAAAGCTTGAACATGTGTAAAGGTGTTATGTTAGCTGATGCATGGCAAGTCCTGATTAATAAATAAAAATGGATGAGTGAAGGAGGTAACCTCTTTTAAACCTCTCCCGTTGATGGTGATTGGTGGTATTTGTTATTACTGTTGGTCGGTTATGTTCATCACCTCCGTCTTCTCTATGTACACCTGTAAGTCTTCGAGGTTGTGTGAGTGACATTAAACATAAATCATCCACGCGTAAAATCCATATCTTCTAGAATCTTCTTTTCCGTGGCCCAGTGTATTCCTGTCTTCTCACTCCCCAAACACAGTCTGACGTATAATCCAGTCCACCACAAATAAGAGTATCATCGGTGATAGTAGGCGTTGGCCTTGTCTTACTCCTGTATTCACTTCAAAAGCAGGCTTTGCTGAGTTCTTAGTTGTGCATCATCTGACACATGACAGGCAATGCATATAGCCAGCTGCGGAATTAATTAATTAATGACTTAGGAACTGTACGTCATCGTGTTCTAGTAGTTTCCAAATTACTTCTCGGTCAACGCTGTCTACTGAAGGTCGGTTTGAAGTCAGTGAAGTTGAGATGTCTGGTTGGCTGCCGCAGAATAACATGCATCTGCTTTGTTTCGTTGGTTCTCATCAACTCTGTGCAGCCTATGATGTTTGATAAAATAAGCCAGTGTAAAATTTTAACATATTTCTGTCCACCAACACGCATATTATATTCTTGACCTTATAGAGATCAAGAAAAATTATCTCTTGTGAGTTCTACTCACTGTATCACAATATCATATTCTAATTTCACTTGTTGCACAGCTAATTTCGATCTCTTTTTTTACCTAACTACGTAGTTGTTACTGTTTTTTGCTACCACTCGAACAAGAAAATCGTCACTTTATTTTCGAGAAACTTCTCACAAACAAGATATACATATTTACACTGTGGCACTTCAGATACCTTATCATCCCAGTGCTTTATTTCACTAGGATGCTCTTAAAATATGAGTACTGCCGATGATTCCCAAACTAGGATGGAAAAACAGCTGTCCAGCACTCCCTGGTTTTCAGTGTTTCACTAACTAATGTCAATCGGTGATCAACTCGTAAAAACAAAACTAATCCTTACAAATCAACTATAGACAACAGTATGTTAAAATTACATACTCACTTGTATTTATTAAAGATTACAGGTTATACACAGCTGATGAGAACCAAAGAAATAAAATAGATCCATATTATTCTGCACCAATGTTTGTTGCTCTTCCTTTGATCAAAATTTCTCAGTCGTATGGTCTAAAATGACTGTCGAAATGCTCGATTTGTGATAATACTGTTCATGTATTTTAGTTATAAGTTACAAGCTACTTAAATACATTTTCAGTAGGCATATTTAAAGATTATATACAGTTGTAACATTTCGACGAATTAGAAATAAAATATACCAAAGTTTAGTTCGGCAAATTAACCGATCAGAACTTCTTCAGGGAAATTATTCGAGATGAAATAATTGATATATATATCACTAATCAGTCATACTTGACCTAAATTCCCGATCGTCTATATCTTCTTATGGAGAGGCTAACAAATGATGAACGTTTAGTCGAACGTAATCATCACTACAAATCTAATAGAGAAGTACACACCTGAAGTCACCCTCCACCAATTTACTCCAAGTTCAGGAAATCAGACATCATCGCAGCAACTGCATCAGAAGTCAGCATGTCAACCTGAGTCCAAGCGCTTCATTTCATTCAGTAAACGAGAAACTTCGAAATCAATTAAATGATAGTACACACTTCAACAAGGAGTAGACTAATTGTAGTAAGTCTGACGTCAAATTCTGATGACAGTTCATGCAAATTTTGTTCTGATGTCTACTCATGACTCACATAATGGAACATTTTCGATCCCTTCGCCTAAGATTAAAAGATGAAATCCTGTGAACTCTACTCCTAAGTGTATCCACAAGTTCGCCTGCAGCTGCGGTGACACTTATATAGGTAGAACCAATAGAATATTTCAATGTCTGAATCGTGTAATGTATTTTCGCGACACATTTCGAACAATCTGATCACACACGAACTTGTCATTTTGTGTGATTACATTTCCATAAACAATTTTTTTCATCCCGTTCCCTGTATCTTATTTAAGAGATTTATTACTTCTATGTACTAACAATGTTAGGTTTACATTTGAAGGCGATTGTTTCCGCCAAGTTGATTGTGTTGCTATGGGAAGTCCGTTAAGACTCCTTTTTTTAAATGTTGTACATTGAGAATTTATCGGAGGATTTAATCGAAAATGTGCCACTTTACAGAAGGTATGTAGATGATATTGTATTCATCAGTGAGAAGTTTTGTTCTGCCACCTCAATTTTAAATCGAATGGATGAAGTTCAGAATAGCATATCACTTACATCTGTCTGTAGAAGAGGAAGATAATTGTTTATCTTTCCTAGACATATTGCTTAGTCGACGGCTTGATGGGTCAATAAAAAGATCTATTTATAGAAAAGCTACCTGGATAGGATAGTATCTTAATTACCGCAGTTTCTGCTCTGTTCGGTACAAAAGAGAAGCATTAGTAAGGTGCCTCTTCAGTAGAATCCAACGAATACGCAATGACGACACACTTGATGAAGAAGAAAGAAAGTTGACACAAACTCTGGTTGATAACATTTACCCAGACAAGTTCATCAAGGGATATAAAGTAGTCAGAACACCAAGACCACTCTCCAACTTGCCACTTAGAAAGATGTGTACATCAAGCTAACCTATATGGGGCATCAAAGCAGCTTGATAACTAGACAAAGACTGAACGCTGCTGTAAAAAAGACTTTTTATGCAGCTAATATCATAATAATTGAGAATGTAAAGCCAATATATCCATCTAAGCCCTTAGAAAGTGCGAAAACTGATGTCACATTCCACTGTATCTACCAGTTCGAATGTACGTGTGAACATACATACATACATAGGGAGGACTCATCGATCTCCGCAAGTAAGGGCTGGCTTCAGAGCATATTCCTAAATGGCTCCAGGAGCAAATAGAATCTTCAGAACCCATTAATGGTGAGAACAGGAGACCTAGCTCTTCTGTTACGAAATATATTACAGAGACAGGACATAAAATTGATGCTAACAGATCTTTTAGACTTATCTATAAAACGTGTTTGGGGGAGAGCGTTTCCTAAAGTTTGTGAAAGTTTAAACCATCTTTATGCGTTCAAGGTAACAATTCGTCATCACATTGAACCTTTCTTGGTAAACTTTGTGTTGATACTGTAGCAGATGTATTATTGCCTCTGCTATTTGGTTTAGTAATCTTCATTGTTATTTTGACTTTCAATATGTTCTTTTAACTTGACCTAAGTAATCTATTTTCTCACCTCTTACCTCTTTATTAATTTCATATATATATTCCCATGACAAGCGCGTGGATTGTGATTAGATTGTACGAAATGTGTTGCGCAAATACATTACACGATTCAGACAAATTACATCTTCTTATTGCTTTGTCTAAATTCATAAAGGGGAACTATGTGTTTTAAATATTCCAATGTCGTCGAAAGCGACATTCTCCAAGTTGATTATTAAGACACATAGTAAATCCCATTGCAATTATTAATCTGTGCAGAAATCCATCATCATCCATTGCAAAGTACTCAATAATGTCAAGTCACAAAATCAATATTAATTAATGACTGCTTCACTGCTTATTTCATCACATAACTCTAATTCAAGGTTGGTTATTAAAGCTGATGGAAGCAATTTGAATTAATCATATACATTCTAAACCTTCGCCTAACATGGACTACTTGACCTATGTGACTGGTCACTAGTATGTACTTTTGTTTTATTTATACAACTGAGTAATTGTCATGCATTTTATTTTATTATTATTGTGAACCATGATAGTTGTAAAGCTATTGTAAAGAAACTACGAATTGATGATATCATCTCGTGAAATTTATCTTCTAAATACCTTATTCAAAATTATCAAAGACAAGATGTGTTCTTTGTATACATGTATATACCTTTGTTATTTAAATTTCGATTAATTCCCCTGAAGAAGTTTGAGTCAGTTGATTCGCCGAACAAAACTTTGGAATATTTCATTTTTAATTCGTGGAAATCTCACAACTATATATAATCTTTGAATATGCCTACTGAAGATGTATTTAAGTAGCTTGTAACTTATAGTTGAAATACGCGAACAGTATGATCACAAATCAAGCATTTCGACAGTCATTTTAGACCATACAACAGAACAATTTTGAGCAAAGGAAGAGCAACAAACATTGGTGCAGAATAATATGGATCTATTTTATTTCTTTGGTTCTCATCAGCTGTGTATAACCTATAATCTTTAAAAAAATACAAGTCAGTGTGAAATTTTAACATACTCTTATCTATAGTTGGTTTGTAAGGATTAGTTTTGGTTCCTACGAGTTGATCACGGATTGATATCACTTAGAGAACCATTGAAAACCGGCCATGGGGAGTACTGGACAGCCAACTGTTTCATCCTAGTTTGGGAATCATCGGCAGTACTCATGCTGTAAGAGCATCATAGTGAAATAAAGCACCAGAATGTATATCATGTTTGAGAGAAGTTTCTCGAAAATTAACTGACAATTTTGTTGTCAGAGTGGTTGCAAAAACAGTAACAACTACGTAGTTCGATAAAATCAGATCGAAATCAGCTGTGCAAGAGGTCAAATGTGATTATGATGTTGCGATACAGTGAGTAGAACTCATAAGAGATAATTTTTCTTGATCTCTATAAGATCAAGAATATAACATGCATGTTTATAGACAAAAATATGTTAAAATTTTACACTGACTTATTGTATCAAAGATGATAGGCTGCACGCAGGTGATGAGAACCAACGAAATAAAACGGATCGATGCTATTCTACCTCAGTCGAACACGTACCTTAGCTTCATCGAATTCGAAAAGGCCTTTCGGCAGACAGCACTGACCGATAAGTAATTTGGAAACTACTTCAACACTACATTGTGCAGTGCTCGAATCTAAATCGACCTTATTCAACAGCTATACGACAGTGGCACTTGTCAGTTGCTCAACAACGGAAAACTCAGAGAAGTAGTCTGCTGAAGTGAATACAGGAATAAGTCAAGTTGACTGCCTGTTATCACCTACGATATTCCTAATTCTGATGGAATGGATTATGCGTAAGACTCTGGTTAGCGAGAATCAGGGAATTTGCTGGAACGATACGAAGATTTATGTCTGAACTCACACAAACTCGAAGATATTCAGTCAAAAAACAACAAATTGTCTGGAGAGGCGAGTTAGGCAGCAAAGACATTCATGTACCGCATACTCTAAACAGTAGAGGCTATTGCGATTCGCGTGAAATAACCAGTGTTTTGTGTGCAAAAGAAGCAAGTCCAACTAGCCGGCCTTTAGGGGAGACTATAAATTCATGAATTTGTATTATTACCTCTCCTAATACATCTGTCTGGTATTCAGTGTGTAGTGTTATGTTGATGCTATCGAAGTGTAATCCATTGATGTCATTATTATTATTGATTTGATGTTATTTAAACAACAGTAATGTTGTTAATACTAACACTAATGCATTCATTCACTATTTTGGATGGATCTATAACTGTAGAACCTGATGAAGAGCAGGTTATCGAATGGAACATTCTTCGTTCCATAACAATTATTTTGAATAATTTTCAAGAATTAATTTGCAGAGATTAGATATGCTTTAGTTTCGAACCACAGTAGGTGCATGCTGCGTACTGAAAAGTCCCAGACTGGGACGAAACAGCTGTCCAGTACTCCCTGGTGGTTTCCAATGGTTCTCTAACTGATATTCAACTGTGCTTAAACAAACTGTATGTTAAAATTATATTATACTGCGCTAATGTTTGTTCTATCTCCTTTCAAATTCGCAAAAGAGAACTCTAAAACGATAGAGTAAACTGCACAATTCTATCGTTTGTTTTCTGTTAAGTTACATTGAAAGCATTACAAGAAAACGCTTCAAGTTAGTTTGAAACAAATTAGGATGACTTTCTTTTTATTTATACTTTTGATATTAGGTTAAAATTTAATAAATAAGTTTTGTCGTCTTTTTTTAATTCAATTTTATTTAAGAAACGCTTGCCTCTCGTTTCAACTGCATTT
>CALYDE020000743.1:0-84985 GCA_944472155.2 Trichobilharzia szidati
TTGGTGCACAACCGTACCCTATGGAGAATAAGAATAGAATAAGTCGAATCAAATTCATAAAGAGCTGTGAAATGTTAGGTTTAGTGGAATATAATGAGCAAGTGAAGACGTTATTCGAAAATGAATGAGATGAGACATTGTTAAGTGATATTCGAAGAAACGACATAGGAAAGCATGTTAATTTATAAGATGCCCCATAAATCTGTGCAGAGCTCATGTGATCGCATCTCAGCAATAGGCTGACCGAATGGTATATGTTTAAAGGTAGAAGCATGATCTGTCCAGGCGATCATTATTATCTTTTTCAAGATAAAGATTCAAGCCCTCATAGAAATCTCGAGCCGTCAAATTGCATATTGCTGTTCCTGCAGAATGGGGCGATTCACCTTAGTGTCCACCACCACATCTACTGATCAGCATGCTCCATCCTCCCGCCTTTATATTCTGCTCATGCATGCCTCACTCAACATTTTGTATTGATTAGTTCGCAGTCATTCTGGATTCAGCCCGAAAATAAATAATCCACGGTTTGCTGAATTAAAAATACTTCTATGCATATCTAACTGGATGCTAACTGCTCTGGTGAGCCTCTTGCAGATTATGTTGCTTTAAACATCGTTTACGGTAAACTAACTAACGTTTTGTGACCCAATTTTATACTTTTGTGAGTAGCCCACCATATCGACCGATTGTAACGCAACACTCAGTTGTTAGGCTCATAAAAAAATAAAAATAAAATAATAGTATATTCTCATTATATACATGAGGGACGCCAGTTTACAGGCATCATCAATATGACAAATTACATATACGATTAGTAAACATATTTAATAATAGTAATTTAATAAAATGCATTTTTTCCTACCTGTGTAGGACACACCAATTGTACAGGCATGGATAAGTATTATTTAAATTACATAAATTTGGTTCATGGTAAAATTATGATGTTGCAGTCATTTTGTCTATGGGAACAATATGATAACTAGTCATTCAATGGAACACATCAAGAGATATAGAAATATTGTCTTCGCATTAACAAAAAAAACCCAAGTATGTTTTGGATGGATTACAAATACTTGGGAAAAAAATGAAGCTTGAAGTAATTCCCCCATATAACTTTGGTGTGTACGGCATCGAGTCTTATTCTTGATTTATATACAAATTTGATAATAATTTAAAATAAGTGATACACTTGTATACTTTTGTCAGCTTTTTCTTCGTAACATCACAAGTGAATATAACTCAAGGTAGACTAATAATAATGACAGTTTATATTTTCTTATAAACGGGTGTTTTCAAGAAATGCAAGGTATTTTTGCAGACACGATCAGCTATGTTGTAAGTTACAATCGTGAAGTGTTATAAATCAATACTTCTTTATTGGTATGAAGGTATATTTCACAACTGTAATCCAGGTTGCGTCGTTGGTGAAGGCAATGCGCAATTCACGAGGGAATTGTAAGATATGGGATCAATAATGTTTGCAGATCATTTGTCATTGTAAATGGGTACATATCTACATTCTTCATTCTCATTCAGAAAGTTAAATGGAAGCTGAAATGGTGAGAGACAAAAGAAGGCAAACAACAACAACGCAAAAGAAAGCAAGTGGAGTCCTTAGGGAGTGATGAATATGTATATATACATTTATATTCTGTTTAGTAATTATAGTTATTTTGGTGCACTAACTAACTATTCCCGTGATGCTAACTTTTATATTGTGTGAACTAATATTATTGTCCTGTGTAAAAATGTCTATCATGTACTCCCAATAATATAGAAATTTATAATTGTAGTTTGTTGTAACTACACGTTTAATGAACTTAGAATATCTATGTTGGGCGAAAAAGTGGGTGTAGGATCCAGACTCAGAAGTGCACTATCATCTTTGAGCAGTCTGGTGACTGAGGAGATGAACACTGCGAGTGTGTTTGCATCGCGCACATCAGCTGCTAGTCTATTCCAAATGACTGAAAACTTATTTAAGAAGAAATTATACCGCATGTAAGTCTGACAATGCTCTATAGCAGCTAGGTTGTGATGATCTCTAAGATTGTAACTGATGACGGTGGTAGGTTTAATTTTTGGCTCGGAGTGCTCGAGCAGATTAGTTAGCTTGTAGTAAAAAATCAGGTTTGGCTTAAGACGTCTTTTCCAGAGTGGTTCTAAACGTAGTCTGTCGCAACGTTTATAGTATTGGAGACCACTTTCTAAACCAAGAATTCTTAAGGTGAATTGCCGTTGCACTCCTTCTAACTTAAGCTTGTCATTTTGTCTGAGTCCGCTAAGAATAAACGGGCAGTATTCTAAAATAGGTCGGACACATACTTTATATAATAAAACCCTAGTTTCACAACAAACGAAATTGCGAGTTATGCATCCTAGGAGCCTTCGTGTTTTACGTCTGGCATAATCAGTTTGTTCAGAGAACGTTAAGTTACTAGAGTATCTGATACTGAGATCTACGACTGAGTTGAGCTTGGCTAGTTTACGCCCATTTATTTCAAGATTCAGTTCAAGGTTACTGTTTCCGATACAAATCCAGCCGCATTTATCAATGTTGAACTTTAGACAGGATTCAGTACACCATGTTGCGAGACTACTTAGTTCAAGATGTATTTTATTTACCATATCGCTTAGTTCATGAGCGTAGCAGGAGTGAACGACTTTGAGGTCGTCAGCATATAGGAATGATTTACCTGAGGTGAAGCAGTTGCAAATGCTGTTAATGTATACTGTAAATAAAAGTGGACCTAGGACACTACCTTGCACAACCCCACTTTTGATCTGCCTAGGATGAGACAATACAGATCCAACCTTGGTTATTTGTACCCTATTGCTTAGAAACTATTTTAACCACCTCAGTAATGGATTGCGAATCCCACATGAATACAGCTTCTCAAAGAGAATACTGTGAGATACCATGTCAAATGCCCTAGATATGTCGAAGTAGAGAACAACAACTAGCTTGCGTGCTTCGCGACTACTAGTGATGCAGCTGAAAAAGTCGAAGTGGCAAGTAACGCAAGATCTATTTTTGAGAAATCCGTGTTGAGACCTTGTAACAAGATCTTCCTTAAGTAGATAGTCTGACAACTGATCTTTGACAACTTTCTCCATGATTCGAGAGACAACTGGAGTTATATTTATGGGTCTGTAATTGCGGACGTTTGCCTTATCACCGGATTTATAGTGTGGAATTATAGAAGCAAGGCCATCTGGTCCCGTGCTAGTGGAAGGTTTCAGGCTTTTAACTGCTTGTTCTATTAATTGGTTGATGAACACTATGCTTCCGAGGAAAGAGCTAGTAAGGGGGCCAGTGTCACCAGGAATGGGCGTTTCTAAACTGAAGTTTGCAAACCACTCACTTGCTGAAGGTTATTCTATACTGCTTATGACTTTTGTAGAAAGTTAAGTCATATATCTGAGAATCGTATTTGCACGCGTTAAGTCCTCCGTGATTGGTTTTTGAATTCCTCAAGGTTAAGCTTTGTTATTGTTTTTCTCATGGCCCCGATCTGGGACCTAACATCGACGTAAATTGCTGTCTACAATTTTTGGCTTGCAGCTGGCTCTCACCACAATACTGCGGATGCTTCAGTAATATTGTGGTGTTATCGAAAGTTCAGTGGCCAAGTGAGATCCTAGAGCAATCACACGGTTTTCATAACAATTCTCAGCCGGGAGAAGCAAAAACCAGTAGTAAGAGATGACTGTTATGAGTGATCTTACACTTTATTACAAGTTTATTTGTGATGGGTCTCAGTTGAACAAGAACTTTGGTAATTGGAGGATATAAACTTGTATTTGTATATAGAGTTGGTTGCATACCTGCCGACATCCTTCATCTTCTACAACTGGTTTGGCCATGTAGGGAGGTGTAAAATGTCAGGTTGGAGTCCTAGAGAGTATAACAACCTTATGGTTGGAACGCGCTGGTGGGACGGTTAGAAATCTTATGCGAATGTTCAGATGTATTCACTCTTTTTGATCCTAAGTCTATCGAATTCTTACTATTCTTCACGTAATTATTATTGTTCTTGTACACTTAGTTTACTATAGTTTATTCGCATTCGTGCATCTGAACGTAGGTTTACGCAAACCTATTCAGTGGATTTTCCTTCTCGCTGACGTCACGATTCCCATCATCGGCACGGACCTACTTAATCATCATGATTTACTCGTAGACGTCCGCCGAAAACGACTGATAGACGGTACAACTAGACTATCTATCAGAGGCATCACCTACATAGGCCCCAGCCTATCACTCGTTAAGAAGAAGGCAATCTTCAATCCAGCTTTTCAACCGATGTTTGATAAATATCCGGAATTTAATTGCCCGTCTAACGATCTGCCGTGTATAACCAGCAATGTTATGCACCACATCAAAACCTCAGGACAGCCTGCGATATCTAAAGCACGACGACTGGCTCCTGACAAACTACGACTGCCAGGCTTTGTTACTTTTTCGCGTGTTATTCCTCAGTTCATTTTTTACTCTATGGGCGGCTTTTCAATAGGTCTCTCGAGGACAGTACTAAATATTTAGTCCTATTTTTTCATTGAAGATAACTTTTCCGGCTGTGATTGTCCATTATAGCTAGTGTCTACTTAAGTGCTTCTGTTATCGCATCTTCGCATTTATAGTATTTGTTAAGCGTGTCTTCATACTATATTTCAGGAGTTTTATCCACGTAAACTGCTAATTGCGTACCGAACTAAACAATCTAAATCTCCAACACCCTAAAAAGGACCTTACAGACACTTTGCTCATTCTCTTATATTTAAGAAGTTCAACTCTTTTCTAAATTCCAATGGTTCAAACTAAGCGTCAAACTCCACTGTCTGCTTCAAATCCCAGTAAAAAACACAAACCGAATAGAATGAATAGGCCTGCAGGAAGTGTGAAGACTACATCCAGTGATTTAACAACTAAACACAGGTCTGCTGCAGTAGATACGTTAAGTCCGGACGTTGAACTCCCCTTACCTGCTTGCGTAGTAAACAACATCATGGATGGTATACACAGTGATTCTACATGCAATGATCTAGGCCTCGTAGACACCTGCGATATGAATTACACGGCAAATATTTTGACTCCTAGCACTATTTCAGTTTCTTGTTCTACACCTTGTTGTGAAGACAAAATCGCAGAATTATTTTTCATTATTAGGGGGCTTGAAGTTAAGATATCAAAACTGGCAGTACCTAGTGAAACCGACAGTAATGGTACTTCACCTAGTAAGTTACCACAAACCGCAAACCTGATAAACTACGTTGCAACTGAAGTATATCAACGTGTAGTGCGCGAGAAGAACATAATCGTGTATAATATACCGGATAATGCTCAGATTAACAAGGTCAAAAGCACTATTCTGAATGCGTGCTCTATGAATAATGTCTCGTGCAGCTGTCATCGACTAAGAAAGTCTCATAAAAATAAATCTTGCCCACTTGTGTTGAAATTTGACTCATCCTCTAATGCTGACATCTTTTACAGTAGGCAAACACTACTGAAAAATACACGTTACCATACGATTAAATTAGCTCGTGACAAGACACCGATCCAAAGAATGACTTATATGACCGATTCGAAAACTGTAAATCCTAGCTCCTCTACAACACCCCTGGGCACCCACACTTCTGTTGAGGCAGAGCAAAGGGGTGTGGATCTTTTTATACAAAGTACACCGTATTCGGAAACGAACTTGCGTGAAAATGTAAGGTCCAAAAATAGTTCAGTGTATAGTCGTACACTAAGAAAGAAATCGACCGTAGATCTAGATTCCTCTGATAACGATCCCTGTACCCCGGTGACAAACTGCAGTACATCACACCCAGTATTCACCAATCCAAGTAGTCTCAATTCCAGTAAGTTGAAGAATGCGGCTACCAGTTCGTCTACACAGACAACGCAGAATAAGAGACTAGTGGCACACACTAATTCACATGCTCACAGCTCGATACCACACCTCTCTCCAGAAACAAATATCCACAAAACCAATAGGTACAAAAACCGCAAAACAGAACCCGAACCTCGTAGCTACCTGTCCAAAAAAGTAAACCCTCGCACCACCATAAACCAAAAGATTGATACACTTAACTATAGGACGTCGAATAGTGGTGACGTAAATCGCAACAATTCGAATAAGTTGAGCTTGCTTGGTAGGCCACCTTCACCTATTTACATGCCTACACCCGACAGGGCTGACTATCCAGCGATCAGCAGTTTTGCTGAAACGACATTACCATTTTTTATACAGGTTCACAACATGACCTTAAACATACTACAAATGCTCACCACTCTCCACAGGTTTCGGCCCCCAATATAGATATGACAGCTGATACAGCAATGTCTAATTACTGCCTGGAGCTCACCTTACATGACTCTGGTAATTCCCTTCTTCTTCTTCAACAACCCTCTATCTCCTTTTCTTCTGACAGCAAATCTTCTTTACGCCCAAACTTACATGAAAACAAAAATGTAATTCACCCTCTCTGCACTTCTAGCTTTCCTAGGGCATCTACAGGCATAGACATTTCATTGTCGTCTGAGGACACTATGATTGAATCTCACCACCAGCTACTTCAAGACATAGCTAAAATCCTAAGATATGACTCCGCTAATCCTAACATAGTACTTATCAATGCCAGGTCAGCTGTAAACAAGATGGCATACATCCAATCCCTGCTACTGATTAGCCAACCCACAGCACTATTGATCACTGAAGCTTGGTGCACAAGTGAAATAAATGATGATTTCTTTCACTGCAAAGGCTACTCATTTTTCAGGAAGAACAGATCAGTTGGGCGGGGTGGAGGATGCATTATCTATGTTAAATCTGACTGCAGAGCTGTGCACTACGATGACCCTAACCTTAATATATGCGATACATTATGGGTAAAACTCTACATAAATAAACAGCAAACTCCGTTATTAGGTTGCATCTATCGCCCACCCAACCATGACAGTGAACTGCTAAGTGAAATAACTGCAGCCTTTCATTACACTTCGAAATTAAACTTTACTTATAAAGTGATTGGAGGGGATTTTAACATGCCTGAAGTTTCATGGGAGCCCATCAATGCTCCCCCCTGCTACAGCAAATTCTTAGATGCGGTTGAGTTATGCGGGTGGACACAACGTATTCTAAGGCCTACCCGAAACCACAATATACTGGACTTGGTTTTCTTGAAAGACATTGCCTTATCCACCATTGACATCAGCCAACCATTTCCTGGTAGTGACCACAACACAACAATCTGCGCTCTCGATAACAAGCCTCATTCATCAAAATGCTCTACGCTGCGCAAGACATTCATGTGCTTCGGAAAAGCTAGGTGGGATGCATTTAACTCCTTCATTAGAAGCTTAGACTGGGACCTATTCTTTTCTAGTAGCAGACTAGACACTATCCTAATAGCCTTCTACCAGAATGTAACTGTATGCTTTGGTAAACTTGTTCCTAAATGTAAAGAGAGCCCAAGACAAAACATAAAGAATTTCATTCCCATAAAAGTAAAGGCTAAGCTGCGAAAGCTGCACCGACAGTACCACAAAGAAAATGACTTCTCGTGTCTTGTAAATATACAGAACATTTATCTCAGATTGAAAGAAAATAACGACAAAGTTCTACTCAGACAAGAAAGTGCAGCCCTTAAAGATAGCTCTAAATACACTGCAATCTGTAAGCTTTATCGCAAAAGGTTAAACTCTCGTAAAACAGATATACAATTCATCTTAGAAAATGGTGAAACTGCTACTGACCCTAAAGTAATGTGAGCTTCTAAACTCCTACTTCTCACGGTCATATGCCTATGATGACAACACGTCGCCACAACCTCTATTCCACGTACGTTCACAAAAAACTTTAGAAACTATCAGCTTTACTTTGGATAATATTAAGAAAGCAATCACGTCCCTTAAAAGTTCAAACAACCCTGGTCCTGATATGATTCCCTCAACGTTTTTAAAATACGGTGGTGAAGACATCCCTATTCTCTTTCTTAAATTGTTCTCTATCTCTCTATCAACTGGAACATATCCAGATGCATGGAAAACCACGCACATTACCCCTAGGTATAAGTCAGGCTCCCGTTCAAGTGTCATGAGTTACAGACCCATTAACCTAACTTCTGTTATTTCAAGGGTTCTCGAAAAGATCGTGAAAAGTGCCATTTTTGACTTCCTCTCTCAAGAGAAACTTATCACTCCTTATCAACATGGTTTCATGAAGTCACGTTCTTGCACGACATGCCATTTACAATTTTTTGATCACATCTCACAACTGAAAGATTCCAGTATGATCACAATTACTGTATACTTAGATCTTAGTAAAGCCTTTGACACAGTAAGCCACCGACTGTTAATATCAAAAGTCCAGTCTTACGGGATCCAAGGTTCTTTGTTAAGCTGGCTCAGTTCATTCCTAAGCAATCGGATGCAAATGGTCAGGTTAGGTTCCCACACATCCAACCCCGTCCGGATAACAAGTGGAGTCATACAAGGTAGTGTTCTAGGTCCACTGTTATTCCTGTTATATTTCAATGATATTTGCGACTTTATTAGACATGGCAGACCTTTCCTATTTGCTGATGACATCAAAATATTACACCGCACATTCAGAAATGAAGTGTCATGTGTATTTGATAGGATTCAGGATGATATTGATAGGATTCAATTGTGGTGTAACACGTGGAAATTGAAGTTTAACGTTGAAAAATGTGGTGTGCTATGCTCCAAAGGCATTTCATCCGAACTTTCCACCTCCCTACACAACAATCATATTCCTCGTCTGCCGCTTACAACAGACTTGGGTCTAAAATACACTCCAGAATTTAGCCTAACGGAATACGTTAAATTACAAGTATCAAAAGTTAAAAGGCTTTTTTGGGTTTTTATTCCGAAACTTTAAAGCGTGTGAATCCAAAATTATGCTGTACAAGTTATGCATAAGGCCCTTACTTGAATTTTGTCCTCCTGTCATGGACAGTGTTTCCGTAAAAGACAGGCGCAAATTGGAAAGCCTACAAAGGGCGTTTACTCAACGTCTAGTAGGTGAAAATCTTTGCATTTCCTACTACGACAGATGCAACATATTTGACTTGGAACCCTTATGGGTCAGACGACTGAAGTTTAACCTAAAAATGACATTTAGGATCGCTAAAGGGCTTATATATTTCCCCCACAATGACTTTACTTTTAGTTCAACTAAGAAATATAACCTCAGAAAAAAATCTTCATCTTTTGAAGTGCCTCGCTGTCATACAAAGTACAGATCAAATTCTTTCACTGTCAGATACCGCTGCATTTGGAACCGTCTTCCAACTGAAATTAGAAACAGTCCTACCCCAAAAACCTTCTCATCTCTGCTGAACAAATATTTTATCAACACCGGGTTAGAAGGCGTATGTGACAGACTAAAAATCAGAGATCTAATACGGCACTCCTCTGACCCTCACTGTTAGCTCCCGAAATCTGTGATCTCTATGTTTGACTCTACTTTCACTATGATTGTTTTCACAACCCCAGTCACCTATTCTCAATCAGCCTTAAATTTTAATTATTTCTTCATTCAAATATTAAAAAAAAATTTTTTTGCATATATCACTGATAACATGGTATTATGAGTATTTCAACATGCTAAGAGTTCAGTCTCAAGTTCCAGATGCAAATCAACTGAAGACAACTGGTATTAAAATGTCTCTGGAGACTGCCTAATGCTACATGTTAGCACTGTCTGCCTATACGCAAATTAAGGCCCGAATGTTGGTAGTCTAAATAATCAACTATACGGTGAGTCCTAAATAGTAATGAATCCTATCTTACTGTTCTATAACTATAATCTTGTGTAGTCAAATCTTTCGGAACAAAATATTATAACTTACTACCACTTATATGTTTAATGCTGCACGATTATGCACTGTTTTCCGAAATTACATTTGTTTATAAATCTAAAATGTAGACTCTGATAGTCTATTTTCCCTATACTTTTATTATTGTTTCTCTCCAAAATGCTGTAACAGATGAAACATACATGACGGTCTTCTGAAAGTAGTCACTCATGCCATGACTTCGAATGAGTTAACAAATGAATATTTCTTTCAAAAAAAAGAAAAGCTTGTGGCATATTATAACAGAAATTAAAAGATATATAACTAAAAATGAAGCATTTTGCCAGGGCCTTGCACAAAAAAGGTGGGAGGGTGGTGATTGCTAGTCAGCGGATATGATGGTGGGGACATATGAGAACCACCCTTATCTGTGGGACAGCACTCTATTGCTAAGGCTCCTGAGTTCGAATGGCTTCTGCAAAATAAGAGAATAGATAAAATTTTAAAAAAACAGAAGTTGAAAATTTGCCTAAAGCTGAAGTTTAAATAACAAACTCCTCGAATGCAAGTACATGGTATGAGTCCCCTACTTCAGAAGGACACCTAAATGTATACTTCAGAAAAACAGTAGTTATTATTTAGCCCTCACTTTTCTTCTACATAGCTCACGCACTTTGACTTTGTGTTTAACTCCTATTCAACCTATATAAGTAGGTAAAATTATCATCTTTTTTCACTGAAACTTTTTTTCTTTTCGCAAGAAAGACTAGAATTCCATCACTAGAAAATCTCAGGGGGAAATAGTATATTTTAAATGAAGAAAAAACAAAAAAAATGATGAACCCCATGTTTTTTATATATGTTCTGAATAATTAACACCTATTATATATACTTCTGCTTCTCTCTGTCGGTTTCCTTGTGTCTTCTTCTCTTTTCAAAGGTACTGCCTTAAACGAGGGCAGCTATCCTCAACTAATTCGGAATATTGCTAGCCCACCTGGTGAATAACGGAACCACCTCTATCATCAAATCTGCTGACAAGTTCAAAGTTGGTCTCATATACAACTGGAATTATGGTGTACCCACCGGTGAATTTGAAGTTTTGTGGACTTTTAAACACTCTATGAATCATTTACTTACAATTACTGTTCATTCCGCATCTCTTATATTTCACGTCAGCACCTGTACAAAATATGCTACTTAACTTCCACAATTAACGTAATCGTTTATAATTCCCGCGTGAAATTGACATACCGTATTTTTTTCAATTACAGTTTTGATTTGATGCTATATCTCATGAATTATTCAGTTGAAAGCATATCTCGAAAATTACCTATTGCCTTATTTGTACATTTCTTTTAAAATATTTCTCTCAAATTTGCCAGTATTCAATCTATTTCTAGATTAACAAATCATATATATTCTATAAGTTCTAATTAGTGTACATATGTTTATGCCCGTAAAATTGGCTGGTTTGTGTTCCCGAAATAAAAATTATTATTATAATTACTGCTACAGTGTTTTCTTATAACCTTGAATAAGAGAAATAAGTTGCACTTCACTCTCCTTAACCATAAGGGTTCTAAGTACAGTCGAATACATCTGTCAAGGTATTCTATTTGCTGATCATAGCCTAATACGCGTTTCGTCAGGAATCTTTGGACACTTTCAACCTTTTTTCTGTCTGCTTATTTAAAGCTACTGTATAAGTGGGCACAGTATTCAAGTTTGGGACGAATACATATCTTAAATACAGCCAATCTGGCCTCTGCAGTGTAAAAGTTGCGTAGCACAAAGCCGGTGAGACGTTTACAATCACATGCCACTTTATTTGCATGTTCAGTAAAGGTAAGATTTGGGTATGTTACCCCGAGATCTGTGACGGTGTTCGTGTTTGAAACAAGGTCACCGTATATGTATAGACATATGCTAGGTTTCCAACGTCCGAAGTATGTTATCCCAGACTTAGCTGGATTGAACGTTAACTGCCACTTTTCACTCCAGTTACATAGACTATTTAGGTCTTGTTGGATTTTACTAGCAATATTTATATCATTATAGTCAAAATCATATACAACTTTGAGGTCATCTGCAAAGAGGTACGGCTTGCCATACTTGATCACAGAGGCAATATAATTTATGAATACAATGAATAGGGTAGGACCAAGAACGCTACCTTGTGTCATGCCGCTGGTTATTGGTTTGGATGTAGATAAGTGATGGTTGATTTGAACCAACTGTTCTCTTCCTGTTAGAAAGGAATTTATCCACTCGAGTAGCCTTCCACTTATTCCATAAGATAGGAGTTTCAATATGAGTCTCTTATGTGGGACCTTATCAAAAGCTTTCCTAACATCTAGAAATAGTGTTGCTGCCGAACGACCTTTGCCTACACACTCAGTTATGTGGTCGAAATGATCTAACTGGCAAGTGATGCACGACCTTCTAGTTAAGAAACCGTACTAGAAAGGAGATATTAGGTCATGCAAAAGTAAATACTGAAGAATTTGCTTGTTTACAATCTTTTCCATCACACGTGAAACCACGGAAGTGATGTTGATGGGGCGGTAGTTATCTATGTCCGCTGTAGGTCCGATTTTGTGAATGGGTACAACGTAATATTTCTTCCAGCTAATTGGATATGTTCCACCCCTTAGCGAAGTTGAAAATATCTTGAGGAGAAGTAGGTCCATGTCATTTCCACCATTTTTTAAGAGGACGGAAGACATTCCATCTGGGCCGGGAGTATTAGTAAGCTTAAGAGTTGCGATAGCTTCATCGATTTCTTGGGCGTTGAAGACTATATCGCTTCAACACTATTCTGTTTTACGAGGGAAATCAATATCCTGGTCGTTTTCTAGAGTGAATGGTTTGGCAAAGTGATCATCTGCAAAGATAAATGGTTTGCCAACTAAGAGACAGCTGCATATGTCGTTGACATATAGAGTGAATAGAAGGGGGCCTAAGACGCTACCTTGAACTACTCCAGAAGTCACTGGACTAGGCTTAGAATTTACGGACCCTTTTTGTGTATTTGGTGCACAACCCTACCCTATGGAGGATAAGAATAGATTAAGTCGAATCGAGTTCTTAAAGAGCTGTAAAATGTTAGGTTTAGTGGAATATAATGAGCAAGTGAAGACGTTATTAGAAAATGAATGAGATGAGACATTGTTAAGTGATATTTGAAGATACGACATAGGAAAGCATGTTAATTCATAGGATGCCCCATAAATCTGTTGCGAGGGCAAAGATAAACTTTAGACACCAATAACTACCAATCAGCGAACGACGCCGATTTATCCATTGAGATTCACGGTAGACGTTAAATGCCACGTTCTAGTAGCGCTGTTAAAATTTCACTTGGAAATTTTTTGTCAATAATTTTTAATAAAATTGTGTTATATATTATTATTATATTATCTGGATTGATGGGAATTCCCATTTTCTGGCGAGTTATTTTGGTGACCGCGTCATGTAATCTGATTGCGACACCCTCTAGCATATTGGTTACAACGGTCAGTGTTTCAGGCGAACTGTAGCAAAATATCGCTATAGTGAGAAAGACAAGATAGTTGAAGGGTAATGTCATCTACACCAATAGTCTAATTTATTTAGATGCTGCACCTTTCGACATGGTATTATTAAATTGAGACTTCACATCTCAGGATATTAATTCAGCCTATTTTCGTGTGAAGAAGAGTCCTTTTTGACAAACGAATTCTATCAGTACTTGGAAATCACCTGTAAATGCTAACAGAACCTTCTGTGGGAATAGAAGCAATCATGTAGGTGTGTCTCACCGTATGTGTGTTTTGACAGCAATTATCGTAAGTTAAGAGGTTTCTTCTAAGTGTATTTCATGTATATTAGCACTGTTTAGTGTAGCGTAATAAGAGTTATATGGACTCAATGCATAAAAAATCTCAACGTTATTAATATTGTGCCATTGCTAAGCTGACTGCTTGGCTGATTATCGTATGCCTAGAAGCACGGGTTGCAAACGAAATGAAGTCGATTTTCCCGAGCAACCTGGAGGACTACTGTTCAATTCAACAATGATGCGGCCTGGGTCAGAAAATAAGTGTATTTATGTATATATCAGATATTTAGCTGTTTAAACAATAACTTGTAGACAATCTAATATTTGACATTATATCATACTTGATCGTGCCTGTAAAAATGGCATGCATTTTCATGTAAATTTATGTATATATGAAAAGATAAATTATTATTATTAAAGTAGCTTACACATTCCACTGTGATGACTTCGGATACTTTCAGAATGCAGTTCAGAAAGAACTAGATAGAGTCACTGCATGGTCCTCCACAGAAAACCTAAAATTCAACCTCAAAAAATGTGGTTGGATCTGTTTCGGTGCACCCTCAATAAATATCAAACTAGTACTTGAATCTCTTGACTTGCCTAAACTCCAAAGTGTTGTTGACCTAGGACTCAGGTACTCTAGTGACTTGACATTTTCTGAGCAAGTGGCGACACAGAGGCGTGAATCGATGATGCTCTTAGGACGCATGCTCAGGAATTTCCACAACTACGAAGGAAAACTATTATTATATAAAACTTGTGTCAGACCACTATTTGGATATTGTCCATTTATTCTCAGCAGCACTCGCGTAAGTGACAAACTCAAAATAGAAAGTGTCCAAAGATACTTCACGTCTAAACTACTGGGATTTGACTGCGAAAAGGACTACACATCAAGGTGTATAACTCTAGGTATCGACCCACTCTGGATGAGACGACTGAGCATTAACCTAACATTCTTCTTCAATATATTGCATAAAATATCATTCTCAGACAGTAAGGAGATACAGTTCTCACCGGAAGGCTCTTACAACCTTCGTAACCAAACGTTCACAGTATCTAGGAAAAACTGTAAGACAGCACTCCGTGCAAACTTCTTCACAGTCATGTACTCTAAGATCTGGAACAGTTTACCCCTAGAAATAAGGACCTGTCACTCTACTATAACCTTCAGACGCTTGCTATATAAACTGCTTCATCCCAATGACTATGCCAATCACACCGCACCACTTAGTTCCAAAACGCATCAATTATTAGACCGCTATAACGCCTAGACTCATTACTAAATATTATGACACTAAATAAACTCTAAGACTTCGCAAAAATACATGAAAGAACAACTAGATTATAGGTAGTGTTTACTATACAATGATATACATTTATAAACATTTAAATATACATAAGATATTAATGTTCTCTTCATTTTTACATACTTTATCTTTCTGCTATTCTGCTGCTGAGCGAAATCTTCTATCTACCTTCTGGTCGAGGTCGAACAACCTGATATTTAGAGTAAAATTAATCTGGACACCATACCATTTAACTCATAACTACTGAAATTCCATGAACAATCCCATGCTACCACTTGAAGACGCTGGCCAATATTCTGTACAAGGAGTATTCTTGATCTGATATAAAGAAACATCTGGTTTTCAAGCAGTTTTCAATGTATTACTCAACTCACATGTACAGTCTGCCATGCTGACGCAAATGGCGCAAATGGATAGTTCTCGAATGGACATCGGCCTCCCCCGAATCCAACATGACCTTATTTAGTTTTCGTATCCACGATCAAATTTTTTTCTATTATAAAACTACGATTAGACTGCTGAAAGAAATGGAGTAAATACATCACTGATCTCAACATAATACATCAATGAACATTAGGCCAAGGATGCTATTCACGACAAAGTTATAAAGTAGAATTGACTTCAAGCCTTAATTTTCCCAGATATTTGTATTACATTCATCTGATGTCTGGGTATTTTGTTAATGCGAAAACAATATTTCTCTATCTCTTTATGTGTTACACAAACAGACTATTTTGCAGACTGTTCTGACTGACTCTAATGTTAGAAAGAACAACCAAAGTGTAAGTTCAGCAAACATAGAAATATGTGTAATTTATTTAATAACTTATCCATGCCTGTACAATTGGTATGTTCCTGCATGCACAGGAATAAATATATATTATTACAATACGAATACACTCATTGTCTGACCCAGGCCGCATCATTGTTGAATTGAACAGTAGTACTCCAGGTTGCTCGGGAAAATCGACTTCGTTTCGTTTTCAACCCGTGGTTGTAGGCATACGATAACCAACCAATATTGGGGTAAGTACAACGTTTACAAGGGATAGTAAGCTGTTTAGAAAAGTAAAGGTGCTAAGGTGAATCATTAAAGTGTAATGAAATGGGCAAATGCAATGTATCATTAATAGATACATTCATAAAAGAAATACAATGGGAGACTATAATCCATAGGCTGACAAAGTTCATTTGCAATGTATAATGCTACCCATATAGGTCTTACTGTCATGATGTCCACTTTTGGTTTTAATACAATTATCCACAAGCCGGTTGTTTTAATTTCAAACCTTTTTGTGTATTTGGTGCACAACCCTACCCTATGGAGGATAAGAATAGATTAAGTCGAATCGAGTTCTTAAAGAGCTGTAAAATGTTAGGTTTAGTGGAATATAATGAGCAAGTGAAGACGTTATTCGAAAATGAATGAGATGAGACATTGTTAAGTGATATTCGAAGAAACGACATAGGAAAGCATGTTAATTTATAAGATGCCCCATAAATCTGTGCAGAGCTCATGTGATCGCATCTCAGCAATAGGCTGACCGAATGGTATATGTTTAAAGGTAGAAGCATGATCTGTCCAGGCGATCATTATTATCTTTTTCAAGATAAAGATTCAAGCCCTCATAGAAATCTCGAGCCGTCAAATTGCATATTGCTGTTCCCGCAGAATGGGGCGATTCACCTTAGTGTCCACCATCAATATTTAATGGTGAAAAGGTTAGCTCTAATTGTGAGTTTATGGGCGTTAGCCTTGAGAAGATAGTCATGTTTGTGTAGTTCATACGATTTATTATTAGCCCACGTTATGGATGAGTTACTGCTACAGTGCTTTCTTATAACTTTGAATAAGAGAAATAAGTTGCACTTCACTCTCCTTAACCATAAGGGTTCTAAGTACAGTCGAATACATCTGTCAAGGTATTCTATTTGCTGATCATAGCCTAATACGCGTTTCGTCAGGAATCTTTGGACACTTTCAACCTTTTTTCTGTCTGCTTATTTAAAGCTACTGTATAAGTGGGCACAGTATTCAAGTTTGGGACGAATACATATCTTAAATACAGCCAATCTGGCCTCTGCAGTGTAAAAGTTGCGTAGCACAAAGCCGGTGAGACGTTTACAATCACATGCCACTTTATTTGCATGTTCAGTAAAGGTAAGATTTGGGTATGTTACCCCGAGATCTGTGACGGTGTTCGTGTTTGAAACAAGGTCACCGTATATGTATAGACATATGCTAGGTTTCCAACGTCCGAAGTATGTTATCCCAGACTTAGCTGGATTGAACGTTAACTGCCACTTTTCACTCCAGTTACATAGACTATTTAGGTCTTGTTGGATTTTACTAGCAATATTTATATCATTATAGTCAAAATCATATACAACTTTGAGGTCATCTGCAAAGAGGTACGGCTTGCCATACTTGATCACAGAGGCAATATAATTTATGAATACAATGAATAGGGTAGGACCAAGAACGCTACCTTGTGTCATGCCGCTGGTTATTGGTTTGGATGTAGATAAGTGATGGTTGATTTGAACCAACTGTTCTCTTCCTGTTAGAAAGGAATTTATCCACTCGAGTAGCCTTCCACTTATTCCATAAGATAGGAGTTTCAATATGAGTCTCTTATGTGGGACCTTATCAAAAGCTTTCCTAACATCTAGAAATAGTGTTGCTGCCGAACGACCTTTGCCTACACACTCAGTTATGTGGTCGAAATGATCTAACTGGCAAGTGATGCACGACCTTCTAGTTAAGAAACCGTACTAGAAAGGAGATATTAGGTCATGCAAAAGTAAATACTGAAGAATTTGCTTGTTTGCAATCTTTTCCATCACACGTGAAACCACGGAAGTGATGTTGATGGGGCGGTAGTTATCTATGTCCGCTGTAGGTCCGATTTTGTGAATGGGTACAACGTAATATTTCTTCCAGCTAATTGGATATGTTCCACCCCTTAGCGAAGTTGAAAATATCTTGAGGAGAAGTAGGTCCATGTCATTTCCACCATTTTTTAAGAGGACGGAAGACATTCCATCTGGGCCGGGAGTATTAGTAAGCTTAAGAGTTGCGATAGCTTCATCGATTTCTTGGGCGTTGAAGACTATATCGCTTCAACACTATTCTGTTTTACGAGGGAAATCAATATCCTGGTCGTTTTCTAGAGTGAATGGTTTGGCAAAGTGATCATCTGCAAAGATAAATGGTTTGCCAACTAAGAGACAGCTGCATATGTCGTTGACATATAGAGTGAATAGAAGGGGGCCTAAGACGCTACCTTGAACTACTCCAGAAGTCACTGGACTAGGCTTAGAATTTGCAGATCCCAGTCTAACTACTTGGGTCTTATTGTGAAGGAATGATTCAAGCCATCCTAGTAATCGGTTACGTATTCCTAAGGAGTTCTGCTTATTTATTAGAAGCAAATCGTCAACGCTATCAAAGGCTTTGGATATGTCGACGTAGATTACTAGTACTAGTTGTTGTATGTCTCGGCTGCTAGCTATATAGTTAAACAAGTCAAGGTGACATTTGATGCATGATCTAAATTTTAGGGGTCCATGTTGGTTGGGACTCAGAATATTGCAGCTGAGCATATGTTTTAGAAGTGCGTCGGTGGTATAGCGGTTAGGAAGCTTGCCGACCATGCAAATGGTCCGGGGTTCGATCCTCGGCCGACGCACTCATTTACCTCGCTAAGCCAGGTGAAGAGGAACGGTTGGGCATGAGGCTGGCAACCCAATCCTGTAAAATAAACACTGTTACGGAAAATTCGAGAGACTAGCTTGAAGCGTTACGTTCCACTGTGGAACGTGAAGGAAAAATATATGTTTCAGAATATCATCTTTAACTATTCTTTCAATGATTCTAGATACCATGGGTGTAATATTGATTGGCCTATAGTTGTTGACTTCAGTTTTTGATCCGCATTTTAAAAAAGAAATGCCAGAACCACCTTGTTTATAAAGATACGATGGTATGCCGTCAATACCAGCACTACTAGAGTTCTTAAGAGTTTTAATGGCTTGGTTAATATTAGAATAAGGGAAATGAACTGTACTGATTTGTTTCGGCATTGAAGAAGAAGGGAGTTACACTGTAGATTTAAAACCGAGAAGTGGAATTGTGAGCTTAAAGTAGTTAGCTGCAAACGTCTCGTTAAACGGTTCACACGTGTCTGTATGGTTGCTGTGTAGTTTACTCTTGTTTATAAGGAGAGAAATTTTATGGCTTTGACGATTCATTCGTTTCTTTGGGATTTCTGTGAGAGCACCTACTCTGGTGGTGCTGGCTGGTGCGGTGCATTCTTCATTTCTCATACGCAAGTTATGAGCTTGCGAGATGGAGCTAAGAGTACTAAGTGTTGACCCTAGTGTACTAAAGTCGTGTCGCCTGAAGTAACTAGTTGACAGTCTCTTCAGTTTCCTACGATCCTTTGGCTTTATGAATGACTTTCTATGTGGGGAAAACTTTAGTGTTTGAAATGGGATGACAGCATCTAAGCATGTGTTGGAGTTATAGTAAAAGATGTCTAGAGCTTTCGAGAGGCTATCAGTATAGAAGTACTCACTCCATTCTGAGGATCTTAGCATTGATTTTACTAGAGTCCAGTCTGCCTTACTGTAGTTCCTGTAAGTTATTTGTTGTAAAGCAGGGGGTAGCAGATACATGAGACACTTAAAAATCTTGAGGAGAGACACAAAATGAAGGCACAACTCGAAGAAAATGTAGCACTAGGGACACCTCTAAAACTAAGGAATTCTGAAAGATCTTGCGAAGACGACTGACGAGGGATGAAGACAACAATGTTAGCCACTTCGAGCATGAAGGTATGATTTATAATGATTCCCAGATTATTCGTGAACTCCCTAGTCAGTGGTTCTTCAATAACACCAAAGCGCAATCGTCCACACGACCTGCAAAATTAACTACAACTTAGGTGAAATCAACTTTAATAAGCGGACATACGCGGTATGTTCAACGTTTGCGTTACATTTTTGCGTGATTCGTCACATAAAATTTATCTTGTTGTAATCCTTGCACAAGTACTCTACCTCATCAATACCTAAAACCATTAACTCTCATATCAAATAGTTATGGTTAATCAAAGTAAAACGCAACGAACTGAATCCCCTATAAAACTGATAACTAATTTTACGTCTTTGATTGCTACATCAAGCAACACACTCTCTACAAACGGTTATAGTGAGCCACATAACCCACTTGTATGTCGTAAGCGTCGAGCTGAAACTGAGGATAAAACTGTACTGACAGCTAGTGTTAGCACTACTCCCAAAAATTCAGTACCCTCTGCTCATACAGAAACCCTCCCTTCACCTTATGTACTTATCGAAAAGCTCCAGCCTTCAAGCTCTGCTTCAGTACTATCTTCTGAAATAGAACTTCTAAAGTTGTCTATAGGAGAACTTAAGGCCGAGTTAAGAGAAATAAAAAACAAGTCAGTAAATCCTGGAATTTCTGAAACCAATACCAAAATATCCAAATTGTCAGATCAGATCAGCGATATCAGATCGCAGGTCTGTGAACTGACACCTTTAACTATTCTCATGAGAACTGTAGACCTTAACAAACTTGACACGGAATCGGTATCTAAGGTGGATAACCTCATTAACTCTGCTACTTTAGAAGTAGCAAAACGACTCGATGCTTAACTTAATGCTATTGTCTACAACGTTCCGGAAAACGAGGCACTAAAAAAGGTACAGTGCATCCTACTTAGTTAGGCGAAAATGCCCAACTCCAAGACTAAGTGCTACAGGCTGAAGAAGAGTCAGCATTAAAAGTGTTGTCCTATTCGTTTTCAGTTCGAAACACCAGCTGAGGCCAGAAAATTCATCCACTCCCAACGCACCCTATCACAAGCCAGAAATTAAAAACTAATAAAGGTTGCGGTGGACAAGACAGTTATAGAAAGGCGCGTATATAATTATCACACTGAGTCTAATTGTGGAATAAATAATAAGAAATTATACCCTACCCTTTGAGAGATACCGTAGAATCCACCGCACCACTCCTCTCTAACCACACAGAATTATCTTCTCAGAGAGCGACACCAACCGAAAGGCCACTAAATTGTAATCAAATAGCCAATAAAACTATACCACCTATCACCGTAGATATAGACATGTCACTAAATAATCTCAGAAGAAAAGTCAAAATCATCCGAAAGTCGACCCTGCCCTCTCCTTGCCATAAGTCCATTGGTAGGAAAAGGAGAATATGACCCCAAATCATGCCAACAACAACAATGGCAGTATAAATAAACCCACACTTCCCACAGTCAATACTGTTAGCACTCACAACGTGCGAAATAGCACCATGGCTGTGGTGATTGACAATTTCTATCTTTGTATTGTTTAAATACTTACTTTTGTTTGTTAATATATTTATTATATGATTTAAAATATATAATTCCGCCAAATACAAATTCCTAAATTCATCCCTCTCTGTGTTTTGGTTGAGTTCCTGTAATTCGGTCATTGCGAAATACAATATTTCTATCACAAATATTAATCACATTTTGGCGTCGCGATGGAATTTAATAATCTTGAAAAGTTTCCTATAAATGGTTCACCGCGGGAAATCTCCGATTATCTTGAATGTTTCGACGCATGGTGCACGTCGAAGAATGTTTGTGATGACAAAATTCCAGCTCATTTTATTACTGCTATTGGGCTTGTTGCGTACAGCCTAGTGAAAACTCTGTCATTTCCAGATAAACCAATTTCTCTGTCTTATGATAAACTCCGTGAACTTCTAACAAATCACTTCCACATAACAACTTTCGAAACACGAGAGAGGGCTCAGTTCAACAAACTTGTTCGTGCTCCCAACCAGAAGATTAGAGACTTGATTCTTCAACTTCAGATACAAGCTTCAAAGTGCAACTTTGGAGATCAGCTCCATACTCAACTACGTGATCGTCTAATTGCTGGAATCAATATTCCTAAGTTAGAGAAAGAGTTGGTACAGATACCTTCCTGCACCTTTCAAACTGCCAAGGATTTATGTATTACGTATGAAGATGTCAACAGTGACTACCCAGCTACCACTACGTCAGAGTCTGATGTCATGCTGTCCAAAGTTGATAATAAAAGTGTTCATAGAAAGAAATCCAAACTGCCGTCCACATGTAATAGAATGCAGACAGAAAGCAAGAACATCAAACCGTGTTTTTCATGTGGAAAGCTTCATCTACGAAGCACTTGTCGTTTTCGGAGTGCTAAGTGCCATAAGTGTGGTAAAATTGGGCACATCAAGTCTGTTTGCAGAAGTTCAAATACTTACGCTACTCATGATTATCCAAAACTGTCTGGTAAAATGAAGTCAGTGTCTCTTCCAACTTTTCACAAATACTCATCACACCGACCGAAAGCTGCTACATTGACGTGGTGGTCGGGCTTCAACACCGCAATGACCCAACAAGCTATACTGGCTGGAACTTATGTTCCTGTAGGTCCTACCATACCAGAAAGGTTGTTTTGGATAGCGGTTAGACTAAAAGCAGTTACCCAATCCAATCCTATGATTCCGAATAAATCACAAAATATCATGCCGGATCGGTCGGGGCCCGGATTAACAACGACCGCGCTTTCTGCTGCCGTGTCACAGGGCAGAAGTGATAAATACGCTACTAAGACACACCAAATAAAAAAGAACAAACAAAAACAGGCCGTGTGTGACTGGCCTCAAGCAGTTGTCGCCTGGGCTCTGCGGTCACGCAACCAACTTCCACGGTGTGGGCAGCCGGGAAGTAACAATCGCCCTCACAATCCGAAGTGCACGCGAAACCTCTCTAATCCTCACTCACCTTTGTCTTCATCTTCATCTCTATTATCCTGCCTTCCTTCTACTAATGCAACTCCTCTACTTAATGGCTCTTCACTTCCTCTTCACTCTGTGTGCACTGAAAACGACGGAAGCCAAAAAACCACTGTCGATAGTCTCCTAAAGCCACGTCACCAATTTCATATAGAGGCATTTAATGTTAGGACACTTTGCCAAATAGGACAACAGGCATCTCGAGCAATTGTTGTATGTTGTGTTTCAGAAACACGCACACAAGACCCAAGTGTGGTTATTCACCTAACCCCACCTGGCCAACAGGATGAATCTGCAAAATTCACCTTGAGGGTGTCAGGGGATGCGACGGCTAGCTCACGAGGATTAGCTGGTGTTGGGATAGCTTTGAGTACTAGGGCAGAAAAGACATTACTTGACTGGATCCCGGTAGATAGCCGAATGTGTGCTGTCCGTCTGAACGGATCAGTGAAAAGGAGAAAGGACTGCACTACTCGCCGATGCCTTTTCGTAATCTTCGCCTGACTGCAGTTCAGATGAAACGAAGGATGAGTTCTACCAAAAGCTGTCTAGTTCGCTGCGAAAGGCTAAACGCTCAGATATGGTCGCTTTAGCTGGTGAATTTAATGCTCAAGTAGGGAAATTGTGTCAATCTGAGAAGAATGTCGGTGGCACATACGGAATTCCGTGCCAGCGAACCGACAACGGTGACCGTCTCCTACAGTTCTGTTCAGATAATCACTTGTTTCTTGTAAGCACTAACTTCAAACACAAGGAGAGATACTGTTTGGCCTGGCGACCTCCATCATCAAACCAACGCTGGACACAAATAGACCACACAGCAATAAGCTATCGTTGGCGTGGGTCGGTAGGGGATTGTCGCTCCTTCTGGAACACGTGTGTAGACACCGATCACGCACTGGTCCGCGCTCGTGTATGCTTACGACTGAACGGACGTAGGAAACAGCTGGCGATAAACCCATCACGTCCCCAGCTCGATCAGGAAACTAAGTTCCTATTTGAGGAAGAACTAGCTAAACACATATCTGAGTTCGACAGCTGCGCTCACCCTGAAGAAGCCTGGAAGAATATTCAGTCAGCCATAGATACAGCTATAAAAGCTGTAAATAAGGTAAATCCAAAGGTGAGTAAAAACCATTGGATTTCGACTGCCTCATCCGAACTGATAGATGCTAGAAGACTTATTCCGGCGAGCTCCGAATTCAATGAGGGGCGAAAGCTGCACAAAAGGAAACTCACGAAAAGTCTCCGCAAGGACCATGAACAGTGGTGGTTGACAAAGGCGAAAGAGATGGAAAAAGCATCGGCGATAGGCAACACTAGGCAACTCTTAAGACTCATCAGGGAAACGGGTGGGAGAAGGCAAATCATAAGTGAGACTATTTCTGAGAGAAATAGCTCCCTAATTAGCTCTCAGGATAGACGCCTCGAACGCTGGAAAGAACACTTTGAGGAACAATTTAACTTGCCTACAGCTACAGTGAGTCTCCTCGCCATCCAGCACACACCCTAATGGGATAAAGAAACTGGCCCGCCGTCTGTGAGTGAGGTCACCAAACTATCTGTAATTTGAAACGAGGCAAAGCGGCAGGACCCGACGGAATTATTCCGGAGGTGTTTAAATATGGGGGTGACATACTAGTATATAGTTTAACTAAGGTACTAGGTAACGTCTGGGAACCAGAGACGGTTCCATCAGACTGGGGTAAGTCACTTATTATACCAGTATTCAAGAAGGGAGACAAGTCCTCACGTGATAATCACAGAGGAATCAGCCTAACGAACATAGTCTCTAAAATCCTAGGCTCAGTAATCATGAACAGATTAAGCCGAACTCGGGAGGAACAAACGAGGGAAAATCAAGCGGGCTTTAGGCCAGGTAGAGGGTGCATAGATCATATCTTCACTCTCCGACAGATCCTAGAACATAGACACGCTTTTAGGCGTCCAACAATTGCCATATTTCTTGACTTGAAGGCGGCCTTCGACTCCGTGGATCGAGAGGTACTATGGCAATGTTTGACTATGAAGGGAGTGCCAAGAAAGTACATTGCACTAATCAAGGCACTCTACTCAAACTCACGTAGCTGTGTAAGGGCTTATGGGGAATTGTCATCCGAAATGATAACAACCAGTGGTGTCCGTCAAGGATGTCCACTTTCCCCTTTTCTGTTTAACTTCATCATAGATATGCTAATGGAAGTATCCTTAACTGAACTTAACGACTTGGGAATCGACTTGTTACCAGGGAATAGTCTGATAGACCTAGAATACTCAGACGACATAGTCCTGTTAGGGGAGGACGCTGACAAAATGCAGAATCTTCTGAACACCTTGAGCAGCAATCTTCGTATGTTTGGCATGCGATTCGCCCCTGTGAAATGTAAGATGCTGATACGGGACTGGACTACGTCAACTCCTAGCTTAGTGATAGGGAGTGAAGTGATAGAACATGTTGACCACTTCACCTATTTGGGAAGTTGTGTCAGCACCAACGGATTGATTGGTGACGAAATCACAGCACGGATCCAGAAAGCTCGGGCTGCTTTCGCTAACTTAAACCGTCTCTGGCGTAGGCGTGACACCCGGCTGTCAACCAAGGGACGTGTATACTGCTCAGCAGTTCGCTCCGCCCTTCTCTATGGCGGTGAGGCGTGGCCATTGAGAGCGGAAGACATGAAGAGATTGTCTGTTTTTGACCACAGATGTTTACGATCTCTTTCTCGCCTTAGGTGGCATAATAAGGCAAGTAATGTTGACGTTAGGCGTAGAGTGTTGGGCGAAGAGGGAAAATCACTCGAAGAGGCTATGAAGTTGCATAAATAAATAAATAATAGGATATTCTCATTTTGTACATGAGGGACGCCAGTTTACAGGCATCATCAATATGACAAATTACATATACGATTAGTAAACATATTTAATAATAGTAATTTAATAAAATGCATTTTTTCCTACCTGTGTAGGACACACCAATTGTACAGGCATGGATAAGTATTATTTAAATTACATAAATTTGGTTCATGGTAAAATTATGATGTTGCAGTCATTTTGTCTATGGGAACAATATGATAACTAGTCATTCAATGGAACACATCAAGAGATATAGAAATATTGTCTTCGCATTAACAAAAAAAACCCAAGTATGTTTTGGATGGATTACAAATACTTGGGAAAAAAATGAAGCTTGAAGTAATTCCCCCATATAACTTTGGTGTGTACGGCATCGAGTCTTATTCTTGATTTATATACAAATTTGATAATAATTTAAAATAAGTGATACACTTGTATACTTTTGTCAGCTTTTTCTTCGTAACATCACAAGTGAATATAACTCAAGGTAGACTAATAATAATGACAGTTTATATTTTCTTATAAACGGGTGTTTTCAAGAAATGCAAGGTATTTTTGCAGACACGATCAGCTATGTTGTAAGTTACAATCGTGAAGTGTTATAAATCAATACTTCTTTATTGGTATGAAGGTATATTTCACAACTGTAATCCAGGTTGCGTCGTTGGTGAAGGCAATGCGCAATTCACGAGGGAATTGTAAGATATGGGATCAATAATGTTTGCAGATCATTTGTCATTGTAAATGGGCAAATATCTACATTCTTCATTCTCATTCAGAAAGTTAAATGGAAGCTGAAATGGTGAGACAAAAGAAGACAAACAACAACAACGCAAAAGAAAGCAAGTGGAGTCCTTAGGGAGTGATGAATATGTATATATACATTTATATTCTGTTTAGTAATTATAGTTATTTTGGTGCACTAACTAACTATTCCCGTGATGCTAACTTTTATATTGTGTGAACTAATATTATTGTCCTGTGTAAAAATGTCTATCATGTACTCCCAATAATATAGAAATTTATAATTGTAGTTTGTTGTAACTACACGTTTAATGAACTTAGAATATCTATGTTGGGCGAAAAAGTGGGTGTAGGATCCAGACGCAGAAGTGCACTGTCATCTTTGAGCAGTCTGGTGACTGAGGAGATGAACACTGCGAGTGTGTTTGCATCGCGCACATCAGCTGCTAGTCTATTCCAAATGACTGAAAACTTATTTAAGAAGAAATTATACCGCATGTAAGTCTGACAATTCTCTATAGCAGCTAGGTTGTGATGATTTCTAAGATTGTAACTGATGACGGTGGTAGGTTTAATTTTTGGCTCGGAGTGCTCGAGCAGATTAGTTAGCTTGTAGTAAAAAATCAGGTTTGGCTTAAGACGTCTTTTCCAGAGTGGTTCTAAACGTAGTCTGTCGCAACGTTTATAGTATTGGAGACCACTTTCTAAACCAAGAATTCTTAAGGTGAATTGCCGTTGCACTCCTTCTAACTTAAGCTTGTCATTTTGTCTGAGTCCGCTAAGAATAAACGGGCAGTATTCTAAAATAGGTCGGACACATACTTTATATAATAAAACCCTAGTTTCACAACAAACGAAATTGCGAGTTATGCATCCTAGGAGCCTTCGTGTTTTACGTCTGGCATAATCAGTTTGTTCAGAGAACGTTAAGTTACTAGAGTATCTGATACTGAGATCTACGACTGAGTTGAGCTTGGCTAGTTTACGCCCATTTATTTCAAGATTCAGTTCAAGGTTACTGTTTCCGATACAAATCCAGCCGCATTTATCAATGTTGAACTTTAGACAGGATTCAGTACACCATGTTGCGAGACTACTTAGTTCAAGATGTATTTTGTTTACCATATCGCTTAGTTCATGAGCGTAGCAGGAGTAAACGACTTTGAGGTCGTCAGCATATAGGAATGATTTACCTGAGGTGAAGCAGTTGCAAATGCTGTTAATGTATACTGTAAATAAAAGTGGACCTAGGACACTACCTTGCACAACCCCACTTGTGATCTGCCTAGGATGAGACAATACAGATCCAACCTTGGTTATTTGTACCCTATTGCTTAGAAAGGATTTTAACCAGCTCAGTAATGGATTGCGAATCCCACATGAATACAGCTTCTCAAAGAGAATACTGTGAGATACCATGTCAAATGCCCTAGATATGTCGAAGTAGAGAACAACAACTAGCTTACGTGCTTCGCGACTACTAGTGATGCAGCTGAAAAAGTCGAAGTGGCAAGTAACGCAAGACCTATTTTTGAGAAATCCGTGTTGAGACCTTGTAACAAGATCTTCCTTAAGTAGATAGTCTGACAATTGATCTTTGACAACTTTCTCTATGATTCGAGAGACAACTGGGGTTATATTTATAGGTCTGTAATTGCGGACGTTTGCCTTATCACCGGATTTATAGTGTGGAATTATGAAGCTAGTTTTCCACTCATTAGGGTAAGTGCCAGTGTCCATAGATATTGAGAAGAATTTAAGGAGTAGTAGGGGTATATCACACCTACTGTTTTTGAAAATTATAGAAGCAAGGCCATCTGGTCCCGTGCTAGTGGAAGGTTTCAGGCTTTTAACTGCTTGTTCTATTAATTGGTTGATGAACACTATGCTTCCGAGGAAGGAGCTAGTAACCGGGCCGGTTTCACCAGGAATGGGCGTTTCTAAACTGAAGTTTGCAAACCACTCACTGAATATTTCACAGATAGTGGCAGGCTCTTTGTAGATAACTTTGTCATGAAGTAAATAGGGGATGTCCCTAGTCGACTGCATTCGTTTTTTAAGAAGTGTTGTTAAGTTATAAACTTTGGAGGTGCTTTCAAGTGCCCTTAATTCTTCGTCGAGGTCCTTTTGAGGGCGATGGCGCTTGATGGATTCAAGCGACTCGTGGATTGAGTGCAGTAGTGATATATCCTTAGTGGAATAGTACTGTTTCTTCAACTTCCTCAACTTATTGCGGCATGCCCTCGGAATGTAATCAGCTTGGTGTCTACTTAATTTCACTACCTTCTTAGGAGCAACAGTATCTAGACAAAGGATAACATTCCTGTAAAATAGGGACACTACAGCTTCCAGGTAGTCAGTGGTAAAATATTCATCCCAGTGACAGAGTCGAATGAGTTCTTGGACTAATCCCCAGTCTGTATGTTTGTAACTACGACAAATCAAGCTCCCTGAATCCTGTTTGTTTCCCGTATTTAGTGGTGAGAAAGGCAGAGAGCAGAGTACTATTCTGTGGCTACTACTGGAAAATCTGTTACCAACATAGGTGGAGACTGGGATTGTGTCATGACAAAACACGAGGTCCAACATGTTGTCACCACGAGTAGATGTCTGGACGTGTTGCTGCCATCCATAACAATCGACAGTGGCAAGTAATTCGTCGAAGCGTTGGGGGCCGGAACTACTCAACCAATTGACTTCTGGAAGATTGAAGTCCCCTGCAATTATTTTGTGATTAGTACTAAACGATGAGGCGTGTGCGAATGATTTAGCTAATAACGCATCAGTTTCTTTGGTTGAGCTTGGTGCTCGATAAACACAGCCTATGGGAAGCTTGTACTTATCTCCTTGTAAGACGACCCAGAGTGAATCAGGTACCTCGTTCAGTATTTCACCTTCCACCTTACTGGCTACGAATGAGTTATGTATATATATGAGACATCCTCCACCACGCTTGCAATCTCTATTTGCACGGTGTACAGCGTAGTCATCTATGCCTATATGCACATCAAGTACAGAGTATGAGCACCATGATTCAGTAATCAGAGCTACAGTAGGCTTGGCGATAAATAATAATGCCCTTAGTTCAGATATCTTATTGATTAAGGAACGTGTATTAATTAGCAATATCGTGAATAAGTAACCTCGCCTAGATTACTAGGTCACTAGTATTCTAGCCGGTCCCAAGCCCGGATAAAGAGGGAGGGTTGGGGCGTGGTGCTAGCAACTCCACCCCCAAAACTTAACCAAATTGCTACGAAAACTTCAACGCACAAATATATTCAAAATTCTAAAATTACAAATAGTGACCTTATTTTTCGCTGGAATCGGGGAAGTGAAATGACGCGGGCTGGTGAAAGCCTTCGGGAAGCCAGTCAGCCGATGTGCCTTCTTTCGATGAAAGCGAAAATAAGGATGGGGACGTGGAATGTTCGTACAATGTACGAAGCTGGGAAGGCTGCTCAGGTAGCCGCAGAAATGAGGAGATATAAAATAGAAGTGTTGGGAATCTGCGAGAGCAGATGGAACGGATGTGGAAGGAGCCAACTATCAACTGGAGAGACAATAATCTACTCCGGTCACCCAGAGGACAATCACGAGCACACCGAGAGAGTAGCCATCATGATGTCACCAACAGCGGCTAAAGCTCTCATGCAGTGGGAACCAATCTCCTCCAGGATAATGACAGCCAGGTTCAACTCAAAAGGAAAAAAGGTTACCATCATTCAGTGCTACGCGCCTACAAACGCCTCAGAACATGAGAAGAAGGAGGATTTCTACAGTCAACTACAAACAGTAATGGACAACGTCCCAAAGAGCGATATCAAAATCCTGATGGGCGACATGAATGCGAAACTGGGAGGAGACAATACAGGAAGAGAACTCACCATGGGTCGTGAGGCCCTCGGTGAAATGAACGAAAATGGCGAACTCTTCTCAGACTTCTGCGCCTTCAATGATTTGGTGATTGGTGGCAGTGTGTTCAAACACAGGGATATACACAAGGCAACATGGATTTCACCAGATGGACACACCAAAAACCAGATAGACTTCATTTCAATCTCAAGGAAGTGGAGACGGAGCCTACTGGACACAAGATCGAGGAGAGGAGCAGATGTGGCTTCAGACCACTATCTGGTACAAGGGACTTTCAAGGTGAAGCTGAAAGCCTCGAGGATAGCTGGGGATAGGCCACAATGCAAGTTAAACACTCACAAACTGAAGGACACAATCACACAGGACATTTTCACTGCAACTGTCAGAGCAAAGCAAGAAACACTACGTGGCATCACTGAGGAATCATCCGTGGAAGACCATTGGAACTCTCTGAAGGTAATTTTCAACGAAACGTGCTCAACGGTTTTAGGAAGAAAGAAGAAACAAGACAAGGAATGGCTCTCAACAGACACTTGGAAACTAATAGAGGAGAGGAGAAAGGTGAAAGAGAAAATGATTCAATGCAAAGATGGACAAGAGAAAGAGACGTTGAACTCAACTTACACAGCACTGGACAAAGAAGTGAAGAAGAGTGCCAGGAAGGACAAAAGACAATTCTACGACAACCTGGCTACTGAAGCTGAGAATGCAGCAGGCAAAAGGGACCTGAGGACACTATATCAGATAACCAAGTCTCTATCCGGGAAGAGATCAACACAAGTGAAACCTATAAAAGACAGCCAAGGGAACCTAATTACCAAAGAAGAAAGACAGATCAAACAATGGGCGGACCACTTCAAAGGACTCTTGAACCGAACACCACCTGCAGCCCGTCCAGTAATACCAACAACAGCACGTACACAACTGCAAGTTGACACCAATCCTCCAACGAAAACTGAAGTCATGAATGCAATCAAGCTTCTGAAAGCTGGAAAAGCAGCTGGACCAGATGGAATACCCCCGGAAGCACTGAAAGCGGACCCAGAAACGACGGCAGATATGCTGACTCCATTATTGCAAAAGATCTGGAAAGAGGGATAGGTGCCTGCTGACTGGAGGAAAGGTTACCTGGTGAAACTACCAAAGAAGGGCGACCTGGGACTCCTCAAGAACTGGCGAGGAATCATGCTCCTGTCGACGCCAAGTAAAATCCTGAGTCGCATCATCCTGGAGAGAATCAAGGACGCGCTGGATACAGAACTCCGACCAGAACAAGCTGGATTCAGGAAAGGCAAATCATGTTCTGACCAAATTGCAACTCTACGCATTATCATCGAACAAAGCATGGAATGGCAATCAAATCTCTACCTCAACTTCATAGATTTTGAGAAGGCCTTCGACAGCGTTGACCGCGAAGTAATTTGGAAACTACTCGAGTACTACGGCGTACCTCAAATATTCATCAACCTCATTCAACAACTGTACGACAACGGCACATGTCAAGTGATCCACAACGGAAAACTCAGCGAGGCGTTTGGAGTAAACACAGGAGTCAGACAAGGGTGATTATTATCACCAATGATATTCCTAATTGTGGTGGACTGGATTATGCGTCAGACAGTGGGAAACGAGAAGACAGGGACATCCTGGACCGACGTGAAGAACCTAGAAGACCTGGATTTCGCGCGTGGATGATTTATGTTTGATGTCACACAAAATCGAAGACTTACAAGCGAAAACCGACAAACTGGTCGAAGAAGCAGCAAAGACAGGATTCCAGGTGAACATAGACAAGACGGAGGTCATGAAAATAACCAACCAACAACAGCAGCAGCAACATCCAGTGCCAATCACCATCAACGGGAGGGATTTGAAAGAGGTTACTTCTTTCACTTATCTGGGGAGCATTGTCTCAACCACAGGAGGAACGGACGAGGATGTCAAATCGAGAATCGGGAAGGCGAGAAACACATTCATCAACCTGAAACCAGTCTGGAAATCTTCGTCACTCGGCATCAACAACAAAATTCGGATTTTCAATACAAACGTGAAGTCAATTTTGCTTTACGGATCAGAAACTTGGCGGCGGGTCACAAAGAATATTTTCAACAGCCTGTTGCAGACCTTTATCAACAACTGTCTTCGCTCCATACTGAAGATTAGATGGCCAGAAAGAATCACAAACAAGAAGCTATGGGAACAAACGAAACAGGAACCAATCGCCCAACAAATATGCAGGAGGAAGTGGAGATGGATTGGACACTCGCTGAGGAGGCCGTTGAGTGACATCGCGCGTCAAGCCCTCGAGTGGAACCCGAAAGGGAAGCGCCGAGTGGGACGTCCAAGGGTGACATGGAGGAGATCGTGTGAGGAGGAGATGAAACAGTATGGAATAACATGGACGCAAGCGAAAAGTACAGCACAAGA
The DNA here is from genome assembly GCA_944472155.2 of Trichobilharzia szidati. Taxonomy (NCBI): domain Eukaryota; kingdom Metazoa; phylum Platyhelminthes; class Trematoda; order Strigeidida; family Schistosomatidae; genus Trichobilharzia; species Trichobilharzia szidati. The sequence goes on from CALYDE020000743.1 coordinate 32,723, forward strand.
CAGAAGCAAGTGGAGACGTGCAGTTGAAGCCCTATGTTCCACTAGGAACCCAAGGGAACAATAATAATAATAATCGTGAATAAGTCACGGGATACTACAAACTGGCTTAAGATATCACCATAACCTAACTCTGTTTGTGCGTCAACAACGCAAGAGTTTATGAATGATACAGGGGTCGGACTGGGTGTCTGTACATTGGGGTTAGAGTGCAGTGAGGTGGTCCTAGGTGCCATGGGTTGTACCAGTGATTCGGGACACGTGGAAAATTTACCATTTGTTCCTGGATATAAGGATAGTAGATGTTGGGCCTGGGTTGACGGTTAAAAAGCATAGCGTCAAATGGTCTACCCATCCACGTGCTATCCATCATACCGGTACGCACTTTCGTGTTGGTTTTATAACTTAAAGGAAATTGAGAGGGAAGGTGCTTTGGTTGCAGGACTTTGGGGGTTCGGGGCCTGACTTTCTATAAGGTGGAGCATACTGAAAACCACCAGATATACTTGTGTTTCGAGAGGAACTTTTCGTAAGAGGTGAGGGATTTTTGACAGTCTTACTCTCAGCAAGCTTATTGAATACAAAGTATTCTTCCCCATCATTAGTCTCAACCCGGCGAAATTTGTTCATTGTGGTGAGGTCACCACGTTTGGGTAAGAATTTCTTGGAACGGCTTGCAACAGTTCTACCTATTTTAACATCTTTTGGTGAGACGTTATTTACAGGGGTACTGGTATCTAAATCAGTCCCTAGTTCCATTGCCATGCGTGGTTGTTGTGTGGTCTGCTGAATGCTAATGTAACTGTTGCTGTGCTCGGTCGTTTTTGGGTAATTCTAAGCTAGAGGAGGTGACCAGGTTATTACTCCGCATCATTCTGCGCTGACACGGTGTTTTATCTTGAGCTATGGTTATAGACTTATAACTACTGTTCAGTCTTAGGTGATCCTGGCATTTAATAAACTTACTAGAATCAAGGGAATTACTGAACTTAAAAATAATGGGACAGTTAGCCTGGTTAGACTTTTTACGAAGTCTTTTGCATTCACATGGAACACTGGCCATGCCGCAACAAATCAGGATTTTGTGTTTAACAGTCTTCAGAGGAAGAGAATCTGGGACATTGTAAACTATAGTCTGATGAGAAGAGGTTATACGCTTCATCACCTCCGCAGCGAGGCAGTCAATCAGATTTTCGGCCTTATTTAGGGTGTCTGGAGACATTTTAGGATGCTTTCTTAACATACAGGCCATTGGGTCTAAATCCGAAAGCTTGCTTTGAGTTACATCCAGTAAAGACTTAACCTGGCCAATATCAGAACTGCTCTCCGTGATATTTGACATTGGCAGTGACATTCTATCAAACTGACCTAATTTTTTCTGAAGTTCATTTACTTGCCTTTGGATATCTTTCACAAGGAGGTCTAGTTTACAGATCTCAGAGTTCTCTAACAGAACATCTTTCATCTGTATCACAGGAGTGAGAATTGCACTCAAGCCATTTTGTGAGCAAGTAGATAATGCTGTATTACAGGGTGGTAATGCAGTTATAACCGAGGTTGAGGCACTATCTAAAACAACTGTGTTTCTACGAACACGTTTTATAGAAATTTGGACCATACTTTCAAGGATTATATGACTATAAGCAGTAAATGAATATCAGAGCAAACACGTCCAAAAATGTCACCAATTGAGATGGTTAGGTCACGTGCTGCGCATGCCTAACCATCGTCTACCCCGACGGGTATTACTAGCTGATATAGGTGCAGGTTGGAAAAGAGTAAGTGGTGGCCAAACAAAAACATGGCCTCATCAATCCATGAAATCCCTGACAGTTAAACTGAGTCAGGTAGGGAGATGCAGACTTCCGGGTTGGCGCCCTCGGGACTCTAAGAATCAATGGCTGGAGACAATAGGTGACATGGCTCAAAATCGTTGTCAATGGCGCAGATGTATTCAGTCTCTTTAACCTTCATATTCCTTTCTACCATTACTCATTCTGTTTCACTCTTATACTTATCTAAATTCTATTGATTCTCTTCCCTCATTTTCCTGTCTACCTTTGTGTGCCATTTGGAACGTGGCAACTCGAACTGCTGCACTTCGGTGCCATGTTGTATGTTGAATCCAGCAGCAGCAGCATCTAGTGAAAACCTCCACTACAAGTTCAGGCAAGTCCCACTGTTTTATAATTGATACTGGGGGTACTGAATCTATAATTTCTAAGAAAGATTTACTATCGCTTTGTAAGCATGCTCAGGTAGACCCTACTACTAGTTCAATTACAGGCATAACTGGTCACAAACTACCTCTTATTGATGCAACTATCATTTGTTTGAAGTCAGACAGTGGTAATTTTGTGAATATCCACTTTCTTGTTGGTGAATATGGTCCATCTTTATTGGGATCGAAAGCCCTTAGATTGTTAAATGTCGAAATCTCACTTTGCACTGAGTTGTTTGATGAACATTTGTTCGGAGAATTAGTTTTCCAATGTTCAAAGAGTGTAGGTGGCATGAAGATTCAGCCCATCCATCTTGAAACAGAGGGTGATCCTATCTTCCTAAAGCGCCGATTAATTCCATATGGTTTGCGAGATGCAGTTAAGAAAGAGTTGGACAAGTTGGTTGAGGAGGGCATACTTATGCCAGTTGAATCTTCGAATTGGGCTACCCCCATTGTCACACCACTAAAGGCTGATGGAAAAACGCCGAGAATTTGTGGTGACTATCGTCTTACACTCAATAGTCGTCTTCTACAGCAAAGTTGCACTACGCTAGAAAGCGAAGATATTCTCTACAAGCTACATGGCTCAAAATACTTTTCCAAAATAGATCTAAGAGATGCTTATTTGCAAATTCCTCTTGACGAAGCTTCTAGTGCATTAACAACCATTAATACTCCATTTGAATTGTTCAAGTATAAGTTCTTGCCTCTTGGTTTAAAGGTTTCTCCTGCAATATTTCAAAAAGTAATAAATCAGATGATAGATGGATTAGATGGTGTTGAGTCTTACCAAGACGACATTAAAGTTCATGGTCCGAACATCGAATTGCATAATGAACGTCTTTTAAAACTGTTCAGGCGTTTCTGTGAGAAAAATGTTCTTGTTAATCCATCTAAATGTCATTTTACTTTGTCGTCTGTATCATGCTTGGGATACACAGTAGACTCTGAGCGTTTCAGACCTGATGCTAGTCGTTTGGCACCTATAATTCAAGCACCGTCGCCTAATAATATGTCGTCGTTGAGATCATGGATTGGTACTCTTCAGTTTTACTCCAGATTCATTCCCAATCTCACTCAACTGTTATCTCCACTTTTTCATATTGTCTCCAGTAAACAATTTAAGTGGGAACAACAACATGAAGATGTCTTGCGAAAAACTTTGGAGTTTCTTAATAAACAAGCTTTCGTAAGACCTTTTTCATCGAAAGATAAGTCCGTTCTCACTACATATGCTTCTCCTACGGGCATAGCTGCAATACTTGAGCAAAATGGACAACCTGTTATTTGTATTTCAAGACGTCTAAGTAAGAGTGAACAAGGGTACTCACAAACCCAGAAAGAGGCTCTAGCAGTTGTATGGGCAATAAGACGCTTGCACAAGTATCTCTTTGGTACTAAGTTTCACATAGTTACTGATCATCAGGCTTTGAAATTCATTTATAACCCAGAAAAATCTTTGAATAGATCATCTGCTGCTATGGTTCAAAGATGGAGTTTAGAACTAAGTGCATATGATTACACTATCGAACACAGATCGGCTAAGGATATACCTCATGCAGACTTCTTATCTCGTTATTCATTATTTGAAAATTCTGCTAATGACACTGATTGTTTGTTAGTCCAACCGTTACCTATGGATAGAGTTCGACTTATAAACGATACTCGGAAATATTACGGGTGCATTATAAATGCAACAAAAAGAGGTTGGAATATTCAGTGTAAGCGAAGATTTCCGGACTTTTATAAGCGAAGAGATGAGATTTCAGTCCATCCTGAAGGATTTCTATGTCTGAATGACAGGATTATTATTCCTCCGACATTAAGATCTGCGATTTTGGATGATCTTCATTCTGCTCATCTGGGAGCTGATAGGTTGAAATCATGTTGGTGGCCGGAAATTGATGCTGACATTAACTAAAGATCGAAGAGCTGTTCCGGCTGTTTGCATAAAATGTCCTATGGGAAATCGTCATGGAAACCGTGGCCTACGTCTTGTGAGGTTTGGCAGCGTATTCATGCAGATTACCGTGGTCCATTCTTAAATTCATACTATGCTTTAATTATTGTGGATTCTTATTCTAGATGGCCAGAAGTTATAATTACAGATAGTCCTAATGCGAAATTCACTCACAAAGCGTTGAGAAAGATTTTTAGTCGAGAAGGAATTCCAGATGTCTTAGTTACTGATAATGGTACTCATTTCACTGAGAAGAACTTCAATGATTGGCTTAAACACATAGGTTGCCGTCATCTGTACACAGCACCACGTCATCCTCAGTCAAACGGTTTGGCAGAAAATTTCGTACGAACATTAAAGAGTGCCATAGCATCAATGAGTCCTAAGAATTTTGATGAGCTAGAGACATGTGTAGATAACTTCCTACTTCAACATCGCAATGCGGAGCAAACAAGTACCCATGAAAGTCCTGCTAAACTGTTCAAATCTTGAATTCTCAGAAAGCACCTAATGTCTACGACTTCTGATGTACATTATTACAGAGGGAATGATTATAGACCTTCTGTTGCAATCATACTACAAAAATGGGAAATCGTATGGTGAAAATATTAGACATCGAAGATCAATCAATTCATTACCTCTCAATAACTTCACTCACACATGTGATGTGAGCCAATATGCATACGACTATGAAAGAACCATGAGGTACAACTACCAAGGTAATCTTAACACAGGGTACCTAGGTCAAGCAAACTATATATCACCAGTAAATGAACACAGAAGCCCACCCATGGATGCTAAAAGTCAAAACATGCAGCAGGATTATTTTCGGATGCAGCAAACAATAGCCCCACTCGCTGCACAATTCATCCAGGAAAAAGTACACACACTGACTGTGTCTCACCTCAGAGCCCCTCCAAAAATAACGTAGGAATAGTAACAAGTAACCAAGTTAATCTCTCCCCCAATAACTCTGGTTTACTAACGATTATGCTCCTGAATGCTAGATCTCTCCTTGACAAAATAACATCGCTTCGCTGCCTTGCATACATAGAACGGCCAACACTAATAATGGTTACTGAAACCTGGCTTACTACTGATATACCTGACTCAAAGCTAGTAATAGACAACTACGACATCTATAGGAACGATAGAGTTGACAAAAGAGGAGGCGGCTGCTTAATATATGCCTCTAAATCCACTAACTCCAATACTTTCAATAACCCAACTACTGACAAACTCCCTGAATCTAAGTGGATAAGCATCCACACAAACGAAAATAAAATTCTCGTGGGATGCATATACAGACCCCCTAATAGCCCTGAAATGACTGATATAGCTATTGGAGAAATACTAGAGCATGCAGCTACGCTGGACTTTGACTACAAAGTAGTCTGTGGCGATTTCAACTTACCTGGAGTAAACTGGGATACCTGTACAGGACCTGGAATCCATGACGAGCTACTACAAGCTAAGACGTAGGCGGATGGAAGCAGTGCATACGCCTCCCTACAAGAAATGAAAACACTCTTGACTTAATCCTCTGTCATGAAATAGAGCCCATCTCGATAGAGGTAGGAAATAAACTTGATAACAGTGATCACAACATATTGTACTGCACGCTTCCCCTCCGACTAACAACTAAACACACACCTAAAAATTCCCCGTTGCACTATCAGTATAGGGACTATAAGAATACCGATTGGGAATTCCTATCAGATCTGCTGAGAAGTTCTGACTGGGAAGAATACTTCATTAACAATAACTTAGAAGTATCACTTGATATTTTCTACAAAACAATTGGCTCAGCAAGAGACATAATCGCGTTCCTAAAATCTGCTCTAAAGACACCAACTCCATTTATAGACCGCAAAATGCGACTAAAACTAAAGAAATTGAAAAGGAAATACCATGTATTTAAGGAATTTAATGCGTTAAACCAAATACATGAAACTCTTAAACGGCTCGAAGATAAACACAAAATGATGTCACAACTTGAAGAAAATAAAGCGCTTGTGGGTAACTCCAAAACTCAGGAACTTTGTAGGATATTGCAGAAACGTCTAAAAAGCAGTAAAGAAAATACTGTAAGCAGCTTGGAACATAAGGGTATAATATACAATGATCCCCAGGTTATAAGTGAACTCCTCAATGAGTGGTTTTGCAATGACGCCAGAGTGCACCCGACCCCAAATTTCCAAATGACCTGCAAAAGCAACCACAAATTAGGCGGAATAGACTTTAATATACAAAATATAGACTCAGCGATTAAGACTTTGAAGTCTAATGGTAGTACAGGAACAGATGACATACCATCTGTCATGTACAAAAATGGTAGCACGGAAATGGTAGTCTTGTTACTTAGAATATTTACTCTCTCGGTAGAAACTGGAACTTATCCTGAAGTGTGGAAAACCACATACATATTACCTAAGCACAAAGCAGGGGCCAAAACCAGTGTATGCAACTATCGACCTATCAATATAACACCGGTAATATCCCGAATTATGGAGAAAGTGGTTAAAGACCAAGTGTCAGACAGCTTACTAGAACATGAACTTATCAATCCATCACAACACGGATTTCTTAAAAAAAGATCATGTGTGACCTGTCACATAGACTTTTTCAATGAAGTTACACGAAGTAGGGACAACAGAGAACTAGTAATTGTGCTATATTTCGATATAACAAAAGCCTTCGACAGAGTTCCCCATAATCTGCTAGTCAGCAGGTTATGCTCACTAGGGATATGTGATCCTCTCCTGAGCTGGATAAAATCATTTCTCTGTGGCCGAAGTCAGACAACGAAAGTTGGCTCGATAATCTCAAGGCCTCAACCAGTAAGTAGTGGTGTAATCCAGGGAAGTGTATTAGGCCCACTCTTATTCATAATATATATAAACAGTATCTGTGAATGCTTTAGTGTAGGTAAACCAATACTATATGCAGATGACTTAAAAGTGACGTATAAATGCAAGAACACAGATCTTGGAATAACAGTAAACGCCACACAGCAAGAATTAGAAAAAATGGATAGATGGTGTGACACCTGGCAACTCCAATTTAATGTCAAAAAATGTGGCTGGCTCTGCATAGGTTGCAACAATTTAGAACTTGACCTGACAATTCAAGGCCATGCACTTCAACGACTGGAATATGTACTGGACCTAGGGCTGAAATATTCACATAACTTATCATTTTCTGAACATATCTCCAAACAAGTGTCAAAGTCACGCAGACTTATCGGCCTTCTACTCAGGAACTTCTACAGAAATGAGTCTAGAATTCTGTTGTACAAGGTTTGTGTGCGTCCTTTATTTGATTACTGTTCATTCATGTATAGTAGCATACGCATAGAGGACAAATTGAAAGTCGAGGGAGTGCAGAGGTACTTCACGTTAAAATTACTCGGAACCGGAAATGGTACGAACTACTCCACTAGATGTGATACCCTAGGACTAGAAACACTATGGCTAAGACGCCTGAGACTAAACTTGACACTTTACTATAAGCTTCTAAACCACTTCGTTTTTACCTCTACTAATGGCACTCGACTTTCAGATGACAATGGCTACAAACTAAGACACACTAAGGGTACAGTAGCTATCGAACAATGTAAAACAGCCACCAGGCAAAAGTTTTACTTGATTAGGTATGCACAGATATGGAATAAACTGCCAATGGCAATGCGTCAAGCAAGTACATTGGCCTCCTTCAAAAAGGTGCTCAATGACAAACCACAAGAGTTTGCAAACGATATTAGTTCTAGTTCCTATCTGAGAGCCTCCGAAATTATAGGTCCATTTAATGTATAAGCTTAAATACTACACCTGTTGTTTTTTGCCTATATTTATAATTCTAGATAAAACATTAACGGTTAACATACGTATCCTCAAACAGACAAGAAATCTCGTTTGTAAAACTACTACCCAACACAATAAGTGGAATAAAATGGACATAAACCGACAACATGAAAAAGGTATAACTCACCACAACATCACATGGACAGATGAACGCTCGTTGGGTACCATATATCCCTCACCAACTGCAACCCACCTTTCCTTGGATAATGTGATGAACTTATACCCATAATGTTGCTGAGCAGTTAATATTCTCAACTCCTGTCGGAACAGCTGAAACTCATAAACCTCCCTAAAGCTAAGAAAATACCCGTAATCAGTAGAAATCCATTAATTAATGCGTCCGAAGCTTATGTACTTACTCCCAACAATGACATTGCAGATCAAATGAGATAAACACATCACTGATTTCAAAATAACACATCAATGAACTGTAATTCCAGGACTCTGCACAAAACAAAGTTATGTATGGATATTTACTTCAAGCTTTATTCTTTTCCCAGGCACTTATAATCCATCCACCAAAGACCTGGTGTTTTGTTAATGCGAAGACAATACTTCTGTATTTCCTGCTGTGTTGCACTCACTGACAATCTAGCAGATTTTTCCAACTTTGCACAGAAATGATTGTATATAAATGAAAAGGCTGTTTTATACTACTGGGATTAACATTTATCAAGTGTATGTATAATCTCCAGCGAACATGTAAAGCATATCTTGCTACTGCCTGTAAATTGCGATTGAATAATATGATTCTATTTCTGTAACAATTTGATGATGCCTGTACACTGGCGTCCCTCATGTACTGTACTATGAGAATAAATTATTTATTTATTTATTTATATGTCGAAGTAGATGACTAGAACTAGTTGTTGTTTGTCTCGGCTGCTAGTTATATAGTTAAAGAAGTTAAGGTGACATGTCGTGTATGATCTGGATTTTAGGAATCCATGTTGGTTGGGACTTAGAACATTGCAGCTGAGCATATGTTTGAGGATATCATCTTTAACTATTCTTTCAATGATTCTAGATACTATGGGTGTAATATTGATTGGCCTATAGTTGTTGACTTCAGTTTTTGATCTGCATTTGTGTTTGGGTATTATAAATGTGGTTTTCCATTTATCTGGATAGGTTTGGCTCTCTAGGAACATTGTAAAGATCTTAAGTTATAGAAAAGAAATGTCAGAACCACCGTGTTTATAAAGATACGATGGTATACCGTCAAAACCGGCACCACTAGAGCTTTTAAGAGTATTAATGGCTTGGTTAATATTAGAATAAGGGAAATGAACTGTACTGATTTGTTTCGGCGTTGAAGAAGAAGGGAGTTCCACTGTAGATTGTAAACCGAGAAGTGGAATTGTGGGCTTAAGGTAGTTAGCTGCAAACGTCTCGTTAAACAGTTCACACATGTCTGTATGGTTGCTGTGTAGTTTACTCTTGTTTATAAGGCTAAGACGCCTGAGACTAAACTTGACACTTTACTATAAGCTTCTAAACCACTTCGTTTTTACCTCTACTAATGGCACTCGACTTTCAGGTGACAATGGCTACAAACTAAGACCCACTAAGGGTACAGTAGCTATCGAACAATGTAAAACAGCCACCAGGCAAAAGTTTTACTTGATTAGGTATGCACAGATATGGAATAAACTGCCAATGGAAATGCGTCAAGCAAGTAAATTGGCTTTTGGTGTGGTTGTGTTCTCTGAGCTGGATGGTTTGGTTGCGAAGCTTTCATTGCTCTGCTGAGCAACATCTTCAGCGCATACTTCGATGTGAAGTGAGCTTTTAGAATTCTCTATGAGTTTATTAGTCATCTCTTCTAGTAACCTTGAACGTGATTGGTTGTTTTCGTGTGACATTTCATCCTCTAGTTTGCTTGTCTCGGTGCTGGCTGCTTCTTTGGTCTGAATGTCGTTAGTCATTCCTTCTGCTAACCTTGAGCGTGATTGGTTGCTTTGTGTGACTTCTCACTTTCTCGTTCACTTGTTTTGGTGTTGACTGTTTCCTTGACCTGAAGTTTGACTTTGTTTTTGTGTGAATTTCTTCGTATGGATTGGTATATTTTTTCAATCTCTATGTGTCTATTGATTACTGATTCATTTGAATACCAGGCCTCTAGGAATTCTCTGGCATTTTTGCAGTTCCCTTTGTCTAAGATTTGAACATTGTCCCAGTCAAATTGGTGCCCGTGGTTGTCTGCATGTAGTGATATGAGGGAGTGTATGTCGTGTCTTTTGACAGCTAGTTTGTGTTCGTGAATGCGAAGACGAAGAGGGCGTCCACTTTGACCAATGTAATGTTTGTCGCAGTCGTTGCAACTTATCTTGTTGATGACGTTAGTTTTGTCTTCTTTTGCCGTTGAGTCCTTTGGTTTACATAGAACTGAGTGTAGTGACTTTGTTGGTTTATGAGCGACATCGATTCCAAAAGGTTTGAATAGTCTTGCAGTGATTTCGGAGATATCTTTTATATATGGTAGGACGACTTTCTTTGTGTTTTCGCTGGTGGCCTTTGATTTGGTTGGTTGAGCTGGGGGTGGATGTCTTTTGATGAAGTTTCGTGGGTATCCATTTCTTTGGAAGACGTCCATAAGATGATTTTCTTCAATTTTCCTCAAGGCGGGAGTGCTGCAATGAGTCCTGGCTCTCTTGAACAATGTACGTATGCAGCTAATTTCGTGTGATGTTGGGTTGTTACTGTTGTAATTGAGTATTTGATCCGTGTGCGTTGGTTTTCTGTATACTTGGGTTTCTAATTTTCCTGTAGTTGTTCGTTTGATTAAGACGTCTAAGAATGGGATTTTGTTTTCATATTCTTCTTCTCTTGTGAATTTGATGTCGTTGAAGGTGTTGTTTATTATGTTGTGGGTATTGTCTAAGTTTTCTCTTTTGATTATCACGAATGTATCATCTATGTAGCGTATCCAAATTTTCAGTTTGATCTTTGGCAGAATTATGTTTTCCAGTCTTTGCATGACGGCTTCCGCAATCAATCCTGATATGGGTGATCACATAGGTGTCCCTTGAATTTGTTCATACATTTGGCCGTTGAGAAGTCACACAAAAACAACCAATCACGCTCAAGGTTAGCAGAAGGAATGACTAACGACATTCAGACCAAAGAAGCAGCCAGCACCGAGACAAGCAAACTAGAGGATGAAATGTCACACGAAAACAACCAATCACGTTCAAGGTTACTAGAAGAGATGACTAATAAACTCATAGAGAATTCTAAAAGCTCACTTCACATCGAAGTATGCGCTGAAGATGTTGCTCAGCAGAGCAATGAAAGCTTCGCAACCAAACCATCCAGCTCAGAGAACACAACCACACCAAAAGCCAATTTACTTGCTTGACGCATTTCCATTGGCAGTTTATTCCATATCTGTGCATACCTAATCAAGTAAAACTTTTGCCTGGTGGCTGTTTTACATTGTTCGATAGCTACTGTACCCTTAGTGTGTCTTAGTTTGTAGCCATTGTCATCTGAAAGTCGAGTGCCATTAGTAGAGGTAAAAACGAAGTGGTTTAGAAGCTTATAGTAAAGTGTCAAGTTTAGTCTCAGGCGTCTTAGCCTTATAAACAAGAGTAAACTACACAGCAACCATACAGACATGTGTGAACTGTTTAACGAGACGTTTGCAGCTAACTACCTTAAGCCCACAATTCCACTTCTCGGTTTACAATCTACAGTGGAACTCCCTTCTTCTTCAACGCCGAAACAAATCAGTACAGTTCATTTCCCTTATTCTAATATTAACCAAGCCATTAATACTCTTAAAAGCTCTAGTGGTGCCGGTTTTGACGGTATACCATCGTATCTTTATAAACACGGTGGTTCTGACATTTCTTTTCTATAACTTAAGATCTTTACAATGTTCCTAGAGAGCCAAACCTATCCAGATAAATGGAAAACCACATTTATAATACCCAAACACAAATGCAGATCAAAAACTGAAGTCAACAACTATAGGCCAATCAATATTACACCCATAGTATCTAGAATCATTGAAAGAATAGTTAAAGATGATATCCTCAAACATATGCTCAGCTGCAATGTTCTAAGTCCCAACCAACATGGATTCCTAAAATCCAGATCATACACGACATGTCACCTTAACTTCTTTAACTATATAACTAGCAGCCGAGACAAACAACAACTAGTTCTAGTCATCTACTTCGACATATCCAAAGCCTTTGACCGCGTTGACCATTTGCTTCTAATAAATAAGCTGAACTCCTTGGGAATACGTAACCCATTATTAGGATGGATTGAATCATTACTTAACAATAAGTCCCAAGTAGTTAGACTGGGTTTTGTAAACTCCAAACCTAGTTCAGTCACTTCTGGAGTAGTTCAAGGTAGCGTCTTAGGCCCCCTCCTATTCACTCTATATGTCAACGACATATGCAGCTGTTTCTCACTTGGCAAACCATTCATTTTTGCAGATGATCTTAAAGTAGCTTACACATTCCACTGTGATGACTTAGGGTACTTTCAGCAAGCTGTTCAGGAAGAACTAGATCGAGTAACTGCATGGTCCTCCACAGAAAACCTAAAATTCAACCTCAAAAATTGTGGTTGGATCTGTTTCGGTGCACCCTCAATAAATATTAAACTGGTACTTGAATCTATTGACTTGCCTAAACTCCAAAGTGTTGTTGACCTAGGACTCAGGTACTCTAGTGACTTGACATTTTCTGAGCAAGTGGCGACACAGAGGCGTGAATCGATGATGCTCTTAGGACGCATACTCAGGAATTTCCACAGCTACGAAGCGAAACTATTATTATATAAAACTTGTGTCAGACCACTATTTGGATATTGTCCATTTATTCTCAGCAGCACTCGCGTAAGTGACAAACTCAAAATGAAAGTGTCCAACGATACTTCACGTCTAAACTACTAGGATTTGACTGCGAAAAGGACTACACATCAAGGTGTATAACTCTAGGTATCGACCCACTCTGGATGAGATGACTGAGCACTAACCTAACATTCTTCTTTAAAATATCGCATAAAATATTATTCTCAGACAGTAAGAAGATACGGTTCTCATCGGAAGGCTCTTACAACCTTCGCAACCAAACGTGCACAGTATCTAGGAAAAACTGTAAGGCAGCACTCCGTGCAAACTTCTTCACAGTCATGAACTCTAAGATCTGGAACAGTTTACCCCTAGAAATAAGGACCTGTCACTCTACTATAACCTTCAGACGCTTGCTATATAAACTGCTTCATCCCAATGACTTTGTCAATCACACCGCACCACTTAGTTCCAAAACGCATCAATTATTAGAACACTATAACGCCTAGACTCATTACTAAATATTATGACACTAAATAAACTCTAAGACTTCGCAAAAATACATGAAAGAACAACTAGATTATAGGTAGTGTTTACTATACACTGCAATACAATTTAAATAAACATTTATGTATGCATAAGACATTAATGTTCTTTTCATGTTCACATACTTTCTCTTTCTGCTATTCTGCTGCTGAGCGAACTCTTCTATCTACCTTCTGGTCGAGGTCGAACAACCCCATATTTAAACTGAAATTAATCTGGACTCCAGACCATTTAACTCATAACTACTGAAATTCCATGAACAACCCCATGCTACCACTTGAAGACGCTGGCCAACATTCTGTACAAGGAGTATTCTTGATCTGATATATAGAAACAACTGGTTTTCAAGCAGTTTTCAATGTGTTACTCAACTCACATGTACAGTCTGACACGCTGATGAAAATGGCGCAAATGGATGGTTCTAGAATCGACCCATTTGATGCAGTAAAACAATCTAACATGACCTTATCTAATTTTCGTATCAAAGATCAAATTTCTTTCCTATTATAAAATTACTATTAAACTGGTGAAAAAATGGAATAAATACATTATTGACTCAAAATAATACATCAATGAACATTAGGCCAAGGATGCTGTTCACGACAAAGTTATATAGGAGAATTGACTTCAAGCCTTAATTTTCCCAGATATTTGTATTACATTCATCTGATGTCTGGGTTTTTGTTAATGCGAAAACAATATTTCTATATCTCTTCATGTGTTACACAAACAGACTATTTTGCAGACTGTTCCGACTGACTCTAATGTCAGAAAGAACAAACAAACTGTAAATTCAACATACATCGAAACATGTGTAATTTATATAATAAATTATCCATGCCTGTACAATTGGTATGTTCCTGCATAAACAGGAATAAATAAATATATATATACCTTAGATATCGATTCTGTGTCAAGTTTGTTAAGGTCTACAGTTCTCATGAGGATAGCTAAAGGTGTCAGTTCACAGACCTGCGATCTGATATCGCTGATCTGATCTGACAATTTGGATATTTTGGTATTGGTTTCAGAAATTCCAGGATTTACTGACTTGTTTTTTATTTCTCTTAACTCGGCCTTAAGTTCTCCTATAGACAACTTTAGAAGTTCTATTTCTGAAGATAGTACTGAAACAGAGCTTGAAGGCTGGAGCATTTCGATAAGCACATAAGGTGAAGGGACGGTTTCTGTATGAGCAGAGGGTACTGAATTTTTGGGAGTAGTGCTAACACTAGCTGTCAGTACAGTTTTATCCTCAGTTTCAGCTCGACGCTTACGACATACAAGTGGGTTATGTGGCTCACTATAACCGTTTGTAGAGAGTGTGTTGCTTGATGTAGCAATCAAAGACGTAAAATTAGTTATCAGTTTTATAGGGGATTCAGTTCGTTGCTTTTTACTTTGATTAACCATTTTCCTCGAGTTGTGCCTTCATTTTGTGTCTCTCCTCAAGGTTTTTAAGTGTTTCATGTATCTGGTGTAATGCACTGAATTTTGTATATAAATAAAGTTTTCTTTTCAGTTTCCTTAGATGTCGGCTACGACCTTATATAGTACAAGGAGCTTTCCAGATCGAGCTGAAAGACTTCAAAGCGACTGGAGACAGATTATGGTTCAAGGAAATCACTCAAAAATTGAAGGACGGGTGTACGAGAGACACCTTTACTGAAGCCATTGGAATGCAGCGGTACGTAATTCCATAGAATTATTGGCAACATCATTCACTACTGAAGGCTTCAGGTCAAGCATCCAGGCCATTTGGCACGCTGTCATGTTATGTTCGTCCGTTCGTGCACGATCCCTAGCTAGTTGAGCAATCATCTCGCACTCCGATTTGGTCCTGAAATATAATTCCTAATTTGGACGGTCGTTTCTGATGTAGACTATGAGCGAATCTAACTAATGCGCTGGCTAATCTGTCCTAATCGCACGTCAACAACAACAACAATACCGCCGGGCACGCAAGACAAAGAAAAAAGACTGGACGTTGATGCGAGAGCTTTTACTGTCTCTAACAACAGTCGAAATGTTAAACAACAACTCCGTATTTATACAGTTAGGAAAATCAATGTCACATTTTAAAATTATTAACAAACCATGGAAATTCAGTAAATAAAATCAATAATCACGCAGATGCGGGAAATCAATGATAATAATATATATATTTCCTATCAATGTAGGACACACCAGTTGTACAGGCATGGATAAGTATTATTTAAATTACATGAATTTGATTTATAGTGAAATTACATGGTTGCTCTCCTCTCTGACATCAGTTAGTGAGCACATTCTGATAGTTAGTCGTTCAATGGAGCACATAAAGAAATATAGAAATATTGTCTTCGCATTAACAAAAAAACCCAAGTATGTGTCGGATAAATTACAAATATTTGGGAAAAAAATAAAGCTTGAAGTCAATTCCTCCATATAACTTTGTTGTGTGCGGCATCGTATCTTGTTTTATGTTCAAATTGTGTATAAATTTAAAATGAGTGATTTATTTTTATGATTTTGACATCATTTTTTTGCAAGTAATGCCAGATGTGAATTCAACTGAATGCAGATTAATATTGGTCATTGTCAAGCAGATTTGTTGTACTGCACTCAAGTCACCCATAGCCCGCCATTTGTCACAGCATGGTTGCTCCGTACGAGTAAGTTGATAAACACGTAGAAAGCTATATAAAAACCATTTTAGATCGCTGACAGTGCTTGTATAAGATGCTGTACAGCGTCTAGTTATGGTGACAGTGGATTTCATCAAGGATGCTGAGCCATTACTAGCCGAACATTGAGGGATAATATATGAGTAAGTGACTTCAATTGTTTCTCAGCTTCAGTCGGAATGTAGATCAATGCAACTTGTACTACAAAGTAAATACAACAGAAATGTACCAGAGGACAAAGAAAAACCAGGTGGAGTCTAAAAGATTTGATTATATTCGTTGTACATTGTAATTTGATGAACAAAAATATGTTTCTACTATGTCTTTTTATGCATTTATGCTATTAGTTTATTTATAGTCTTTAGAGAAGTAAGGGTATTTAAGCGCGTTTAGGTACTGTAGTAGACTAATAGTTGATTCGTTCTAGGGATAAATAGTTTATTTATATAGTCGGTAGAGTGAAATAGTGTGTACAGAGGGCGTTTGAAACTTAAAACTGTATTGCAGTTCCTGACTTCTAGGGGCAGATTGTTCCATATTTTAGAATACATGACTGTGAAGAAGTTTTCGCGGAGTGTTGACTTAAAGGCTTTTATTGTCACTGTGCAATTTGGGTTACGCAGATCGTAAGAGCCTTCTTGCGCGAATTGTATGTCCTTAATGTCTGAGAATGATATTTTGTGTAGGACCTTATAGAAGAATACTAGGTTTATAATTAGTCGTCTTGTCCAGATTGGGTCAAGTTGTAGAATCATGCACCGTGAAATGTAGTCTTTCTTACATTCGTAGCCTAGTAGTTTCGAGGTAAAATATCGTTGGATACTTTCAATTCTTAGCTTTTCACGTGTGTGAGTGCTGCTAATAATAAATGGACAGTATTCTAGTAGTGGCCTCACACAGGTTTTGTACAGAATGAGCTTTGCTTCATTGTCGTGAAAGTTCCTGAGTATGCATCCTAAGAGCATCCCCGACTTTTGAGTCTGTGATGCCACTTGCTCAGAGAATGTTAGGTTACTCGAGTACCTCAGACCTAGGTCAACGACACTTTGGAGTTTGGTTAGGTTAACCGATTGAAGCGTTAACTTTATGTCGATTGAGGGTGCACCGAAGCAGATCCAGCCACATTTTTTGAGGTTAAATTGGAGATTCCATAAAGATGACCAAGCAGTCACTTTATCTAGTTCTTTTTGTACAACATTCTGGAAGTACCCCAGGTCATCAGATTGGAATGTATAAGCTACTTTGAGGTCATCTGCAAAGATGAATGGTTTCCCATGAGAAAAGCAAGCGCATATGTCGTTAATATATAGGGTAAATAGAAGGGGTCCAATGACACTACCTTGTACTACACCAGAGGTGATTGGGCTAGGTTTCGAAGTTATAGATCCGAGTTTAACTATTTGGGACCTATTGTTAAAGAATGATTTAAGCCATCCTAATAGCGGGTCACTTATTCCTAAGGATTTCAGCTTGTGCACTAGTAGTAAATGGTCGACACGGTCAAATGCCTTTGAGATGTCAAAGTAGATGACAAGTAATAGTTGTCGTCTGTCACGACTGCTGGTCACAAAGTTAAAGAAGTCTAAGTGGCATGTTAAACAAGATCTGGATTTTAGGAATCCATGTTGGTTCGGACTTATAATATTGCAACTAAGCATATGCTTCATTAGGTTTTCTTTAACTAGTCTCTCCATAATTCTAGAAGCTATAGGTGTGATATTAATTGGCCTGTAGTTACTGACGTCTGTTTTCGAGCCAGATTTGTGTTTAGGCATAATAAACGTTGTTTTCTATACATCAGGGTAAGTTTGGGTTTCTAAGGACATTGTGAATATTTTAAGCAGGAGTAAGGGAATGTCAGGGCCACCATATTTATAAAAATAGGATGATATGCCGTCAGTACCGAAACCTTTTGAGCATTTTAGGGTTCTTATGGTTTGTTTAATGTTAGTATAGTTAAATTCAATAGTGCTAATTAAGTTTGGTGTGTGTGGAGATGGAGTTTGTGCCACATTAGTAGCAGGGTGTATATTGAGTAACTGGACTGTGGGCTTAAGGTAGTTACCTGCAAAAGTTGAGTTGAATAATTCACACATGTCTGCGGAATTAGTACATAGCCTACCTTTGTCTATGAGGAGGGAAATGCTGTGATTTTTGCGATTCATTCGCTTCTTTAAGATCTCCGTGAGTGCATACACTCTAGCAGGACTGGCTACTGCGATGCGTTCTTCGTTTCTCATACGGAAATTTCGAGCTTGTGAGATGGAACTAAGGGTGTTAAGTATTAAACCTAGTGTGCCAAAGTCGTGGTGTTTGAAGTAACTTGTTGAGAGTTTCTTCAGTTTCATACGATCCTTTGGTTTTATGAATGACTTCCTATGTGGGGACAGCTCAAGTGTTTGCAGTGGAATGACAGCATCTAAGCATGTGTTCGAGTTATGGTAGAAGATGCTCAGAGCTCTCAAGAGGTCATCAGTAGTGAAGTATTCGCTCCATTCGGAGGATCTTAGCACTGATTCTACTAAGGTCCAGTTTGCCTTACTGTAGTTCCTATATAGTACTTGTTGTGAAGTGGAGGTATGAGCTGCATTGCTATTCAGTGGAAGTGGCAGAGCACACATTACCGTTTTGTGGTCACTACCTGAAAACTTAGAACCCACTAAGATTGAGAGGGGGCTTATATCGTGACAGAATATTAAGTCTAGTACATTGTCACCTCTTGTAGGGATAGTGACAGTTTGTTTCCAGCCGAAGATGTCCAGTGTCCCTAAGAGCTTGTCGTATTTAGTTGGCCTTTTTAATATGTCCCAGTTGATTTCGGGTAGGTTGAAGTCTCCACATATGATCTTATGCTCGTATGGAAGAGTGGATACCTGCTCCAGTACATTTATAAGTTGTGTCTCGTAATCACTAAAGGTGCCAGGTGCTCTGTAGATACATCCTATTAGTAGTGTAGCACTTTTGAAGTGTACGTTGACCCACAGGGTGTCGTGCATGTCATTGAGTTCCTTATTTTCTAGCTGTAATACAGTAAGTGTGTTCAGGAAGTACATTAGGCAGCCTCCTCCCTTACCACTCTTCCTGTCACAGCGAAAGTGTATGTACCCTTCGATGCTTATCTCTTCGTCTGGTATATTGGAGTGACACCAGGATTCGGAAATAATGATTATAGGGCGTTTGTATACCAGCGTGTGTGCCCTGAGCATCGGTAGTTTGTTAAGGATAGATCTAGCATTAATAAGTATTAAGTAGAGTTGAGATTTGAAGTAGTGTTTGAAGTGTTTAAGCTCGTCAATAAGGTTCAAGTGTGGATCGGCATCCGCTGTTTCCGCGTGGCATA
Organism: Trichobilharzia szidati; assembly: GCA_944472155.2. Taxonomy (NCBI): domain Eukaryota; kingdom Metazoa; phylum Platyhelminthes; class Trematoda; order Strigeidida; family Schistosomatidae; genus Trichobilharzia; species Trichobilharzia szidati. Next base: position 52,132 of record CALYDE020000743.1, read on the forward strand.
TCAACCCTGTGTTGCAACTAGTTTGTCCACCTATGTCTGTCAAGTTACTATCCGTTTTTTTAGTGGGTAATGGGTTTGATTATTAGATAAACTACACAATGACGTGGTTCTAGGCTTGGGTAGGTTGGAGAGTTGGGTTGAGGTTTTTATTTGGCATATGCTTGTACAGTCTTTGGGTGTGACTAATAGTTCCGTATGTACTAGCCCATGTCTGTTTTCTTCCCGATAGGGGGCCAACGTTGGTGGTATGGGTTCAGAAGGGTTAACATCCCCACCAGCTGTTTGGTTAGCGCTGACAGGGATGTGTTAGATAAAAAATCTTTGGTACCTTGTGATGCCCATGACTTGTTAATCTGCCTATTGTGTGGGGACATTCCAGGAGACCTTACATGGGTGTCGTTATATGCATAGCTGCACTGTGGTTTGTTTCCCAAAAGGCTTGTTCCGTATAATCTGCCAAAGTTGGTTCGTGTGTCATACTTTGAAGACCAAGAGTGGTTGGTGGCTGAGATCTGAGTGTTGTCGCTTATATAACACATTTATTTTCGAATATTAAATGAAAATTGTCCATTCGCGGAAACGAATGGACTATTTTTACAATATTCAAGTTGAGTACACGCACAAAAATACATGGAAAATTTCTTTAATATTACATAATTGTAAAAAAGAAAGAAAGAAAAATAGAAGGAAATTTGCACAGCAGCCCATGTTATTTCCAATAATATGTACTTTTACTGCAAGACTATCAGTTTTATGTATTTTTATGTGTGATTGTTCATGTCATGTGTCCATGTGAGACATCCATGTGTGGTGCAGAAGTGTGATTTTAATATCTAATATCTATGAAATCATTAAATGTAATACAAGAATCTTTTCAATTTTGAGCATTTGGATGTTGCTTACATATGTGAATCATAGGATATCAGCGACAGTTGTGTGTAGCAATAGTCTTTAACATCGGAGAGTTTTATAAGGACAATATGCTCTTTGCGTGTACATAGTGTGGAGCAATTAGAAGATATAGAATAAACAAAATTGTCACGTATTTTAGGAAGTTCATAACAGTACTATAGGTTCAATGAGTATATATATGTGTATGAGTGTTACAATTTGTCTCGCAGTGTATTACAACAGATAGTAGTACAGTAAACTTTCACAGAGTAGTTGGATATGACAATAAATTTACAACATCATTGGTTCAATTGTCTTCCACGTCTGAGTCTATACGTTCCACGCATATAAGTATCATAGATTTTCAAAGAGCCTTTGATGGTTGAGATGCAGAGGTTCGAAATGTCGAAAGAGGTGAAAAACAGTCTGCGAAGGTATTTTGCAGAGAGTTGACTGATCATCCCTCGATAAGAGATTACAACAACAGGAATTTGCAAGATTCTTTGAACTGTATGTCCCATTGCAGACAGGAACCGTTGGCATGCAGCAACCATCGTTGGAGTTCCGTATTTTGACATCTTCGACGCATGGCTGATATAAATGAAGGCGTCGCTGCAGATTGTTACGTCGAGAATGTATGCTACTCCGTCTAACAAGATAATCAGATCAGGTTTACAGAAAGATGTGGGCGTTGGAACACATGGCTCGACGTAAAATCTGGTATTCATTTTGCGCAATTTGTTAGCGATCAGCTTGAGGACGTAGTTGTGTCTCTTGCATCTGACGTCATGAGTTAGAGCGCAATGCTGAAGAATATGTTGAAGATTTTCCGGTTGACTACACCCGCCTCTGCAGTTGATGTCCGCTCTAGGACGTCCACGCGTACTTCTCGTCTTTGTGCCCAAGAGGCCTCCAGGCAGTTGAACGGCTCGTACATAGAGTTTGGGCAAGACCATTTCGGGGTTGAGAAGCCATTTGTGAGATTCAGGGCATTTTGTTGACTCAGTCAAACCGTAACCATCCGCCGATGAGTGTAGCTGTTGTGCCCAGCTTTCATGGGCTTCTTCTATTGATGTCACTATTTGTCTATGGGCCTGCATCGGAAGGTTGCAGATCCTAAGAAAAGGTGTGAAGGTTTCGGAGGACGCGATGCTGCGTATGAGCGGATTCCTGTTGTTGAGTAGCGCCTCGATTCTTTTGCGCCTATGAATCGGAATCGTTGTTGAGAGATTCATAATTCCCAGGCCTCCCTTTTTGATATCCGCGTGGAAAAATGCAGTTGGAGCGTCTTTCGGGAGGTGAAGCCAGCGGCGGACAGCTGCACGAATAAGTTTGTCCATCGTTTTCAGGGTATTCTTGTGAGTGATACTGAGAGTCAGTGAATATAGTAGACGAGGAATCAGATTGTTCTTCAGGATTCTCATTCGTTGATGAGGTTTAACGGGGTCGCTTTTCACATTGTCTAAGTATTTGTTGAGGACGCCGACATGATCGAAGCAGCGCCTGCCCTTGTAATTGAAGGGAACACCCAGATAGGTAAATTCCTCTGTTGGCGAGATGGCTGGAATTGACAGGCAGTTGATATTGAAGACAGTAGGAGAAACGGCAACGATTCTACGCTGTCTGTCAGCAACTATGTTGATTGTGCGGCTTTTGTCAACGTTGATCGATAATCCCGCCAGCTCCAGCGAGGCAGCGATACAGCTGAGTTTGTTTTGAAGAGCCGCAGCATTTGGAGCTAGGATGATGAGATCATCAGCATATGCTATGTAGTGCAGAGGATGGCCATCGACGTAGATGGGGTCATGAGCTTCAAGAACATTGAGTATCTCGTCCATAGTCATGATGAAGAGAAGCGGTGACAGAGGGTCACCCTGTTTGACTCCTCGTGTTGGATGACAATTCACTTCGTGGAAGAGACTGTAAGAGTTGGAGTAGTAGTTTGTAAGATATTCTCTAAGCATTGGGGGCGCACCGAAACTCTCAGCCACCCTTAGAATTGTTTGATGTAAGACGCTGTCGAAAGCTTTCGAGATGTCGAGGATAGCTAACGCGCAACTTGTGTAGTTGGAGTGCGCTTCTCTCAAGATGGCGTGAAGTAGATTGGTTGCTTCGAAGCAGCCATCACGTTGCAGGAAGGCAAACTGTAGTTTTTCCATTGGGAATGATCTGGACCATCGCTTGGCGATAATCTTGTGCAGACAGCGCGTAACAACAGAAGTGATGGAAATAGGCCGGAAGTCGGTAGGGTTATCGGGATGTGATGTCTTCGGAATGAAGGTGACCCTGGAAGCTGACAAAGGTGAAGGTAAAAAAGACGTCAGCAAAAGAGTGTTAAAATACCCAGCCAGACTAGAGGGGTTGATTTTCTGGAGGTCCCTGGCGGTTATGCGGTCGACACCTGTGGCGGATTTGACCATTTCTTTTAGTGCCCATTTGATCTCTTCAGTTGAAACTGGGGCGACCAAGTCGTTGTTAGTTGGAAGGTATTCCTGGACCGGTCTAGTGTCTGGTAGGGCTGGGCGTGTGAAGGTGTCTATCCAAAATTTATTGAAGCCTCCTATACTGGAAGGCTGACATGTAAACGGGTCTCTCCATCTGTCATCAAGTACCGTGTTTGCAGCGTCTTTCGGCGAACGGTGGAAGAGCGTTTGCATGTGGGCATATAGAATGCGTCGCCTCTTCTTGTTGTTTAAGTTCGGTGGGAGACCGGAGACGTATCGCTGCTTGGATGGTTTCCATTTTGTAGGGAACAGTTGGTGGGCCTGCTTATCCAAAAGTTGACGTGTCTCCTCAAGAGTAATATCATTCGCATATAGTTGCAGAATAATTTGTCGAGTGGATTCAGTGTCCAGCCGCTGAGATGAATTTGCCAGTTGTGTGCTGATGGCAGCCAGGGTGTTAGCGTGTATATTGTCCATGTTGAGGCTTCTATGAAGTGTCAGATTCACCAGGGGACTTGAACCATCTTGAGTGAGTCGAGTAGTTGGCATAATTTGTCTTCGAGCTTTATGTTCAGAGGTTGCAGTGGGTGATGATGTTCGGTTGAGCGAGAAAGCGCTGACAGTATAAGTTGGGACTGATTCGTCAATATCAATAGTATGCAGAAGTGGACGGATAATTGTCACAGCAGTGGGAGAATATAAAATTGTTCTATCGACAGTACTTATTGCATAGTGGTACTGCGGTATTCGCATTGGTTGGGTGGATTCCTCGATTACAGTGCAATCATTATTAATGACAGCCAATTGGAGGGATCGCTGTTCTTCAAGCTGAGTTGGCGTACAGGAATTCGATGAGATTGTGATAGCTGGATCTGAAGTTGCTCTGCATGGACTTATAGGAGCAGAGATTGATCTGTTGACGGTGAACGTATCAGTGAGTGAGGTAACTGGCTGAATTTGGAGATAAGACGTATTTGGAGTTAGGACTATTGTTGGCAGAGATGGGTTGAGTGTACGTCTCCATTTTAGCCTGGCTAGACGTAGTCTAACTGCATCAGCGGTGCGGTTGCCAACGGCTTCGGCGACAAGAGCGAAGAACTGTATAGGCGCAAGTAAAGGTGAATCGAGACATTTGGCCGTTGAGATCAATCGAGCATCTTCTTGAGTGGACCAGGTTTGAGGTCTTGGACGTACATACAGTGCTGATCTAATAGCATAGTTTTCATGTGATGATGCAGGTGAGGATGGCATCGAGTAGGAGTCAATGGTTGATGCGGAGCGCGACGATGATGGGACAAATGTTAACCATTTGAGTGTTTGTAGACGGCGTCTGATGGCTTCAACTGAGCGATGTGGCAGATGGTCGTGTAGGTGTTGATACAGTTCAGCTTTGCTGTTGAATCGGTCGACTGCTGCATCTGCTAACATCAGTAAAGTGAGTTCTTCATTTTGGGACCAATTTCGTCGTGTTCGACAGTCGTTGAGGAGGCGACCGAGAAGGACCTCATTGTATTCGGCGGGGTGGATTTGACTCAGATGTTGAGTCAAACCTCTCGGAGAAGCGAAGTCTGAAGGACAGTATATACACAGGAATCTTGGAGATACGATTGAGGATAGGGATTGATTGGACCACATGGAGTGAGATGATGACGGATTGGATGTGAGAGGCGAAGGATGAGCTGCTGGCAATTGGGAGATGAAGGAAGGAGAACCGGAGGCTGTTGTTTGAGGGTCAGCTTGAATCATGGCAGAGGCCATGGATTGTGATGAGGGTTGGCTTGATATAGCTGACATGACTGGAGATTGCGGTATCGCAGCCTCGAGTTTGGAGGACAACCAACGATGGACTGTTAGTTGTGCCACGGACCGTTCATAGGCCCTCACCCGTGGCTTGACAAATGGTTAAACCAAAATCAAACAAAGCAAACAAAAACGAAATAAAACAGAAATAAAAACAAACGAAAAGAAAGGTACTGTTATACGATATTCCACGTAATCACTTTGGGATTGAAGCAAAAAGAACGGAAGCCGAAAATGAATGGGGAGGAGGTGATATGAAAGAGTCCTCTTTCGAAAACAATAAGAATGAGATGCAGCGTGAGAATGACTATCGAACAAAGGAGCACGGAGAGAAGGGTCGAGAAATACCTAGAGCAACGGAAGAGGTGAAGAAATGTGGCAGTTACAACACTTCGAGAAAGGCAACGAAATGAGTATAATGATGACGCAATGGCAGGATGTCGACAATCAAAAGTCAAAACTGTCAGAGATACGGTGTCAAAATGGGTATCAAACTACAGATCCCGATGAGAGGAGTCGAAAGATGCCAAGAACAACGGTAAAAGAGGAAGAAATGTGAAAGTTACAGCGATATGAAATAGCCAGCGAAATAGAAGTGGAGATGACGTAGTGGAGAGTGGTTACTTTTGAAGACGAAGACTATGGAAGATGAGATGATAATATAGCTTTCAATCGATAGAACTTGAAGAGACGAGCAGAATGAGTACAAACACGGGGGGTGAAAGTAAAAGGGTGCGGAAGTTACAGGGGTTTAAATTTGATAGGTGGGTGGGGCGGGATGACGTAATGGGAAAGTTGATGAGTTACAGAATCACAGAAACTACAGGAGATGGGCTGTTGATATGGGTATCAATCGACAGGTCTCGACGGGAGGAGTACAATTATACCAAGATCAACCTCAGAATCTGTAAGAATAAAGAATTACGCGGGTACAGAAGGAATTACAAGAAAAGGCCACTCCCAAAGCCAACTCGAGAACGATGGGTGCTATGGTGATAGGAATAGCACGAGTCGATTCCTCGTGCCGAGAAACCTTGGGAGAGGCGTCGGGAACCAGCAAAGAAAAAGCCCAGGCCGGAAAAATAAAGACAAACAAAATATTCAAGAAGAACACCATACACCTATACACCAGCATACAAGCAGGTAGTATAGGCGTGCCCACCAATCAGAGTGGCTGATTAGTAGCTTAGCTCGCGATCGATAAAAAGTGAATAGAGCCTGTGGAAACGGATTTTGGCTGAATTTCAGTCAATGCGCAAAAGACAGCAAAATTACAGCAACTGAGATTGAGTGAAAGTTCGTGCCTGAGGCATAAAATATTGGTCTCAGTAGCAAGTTTGAACACAAATACCGAAAAGCAGAAAGAAGCCAGGACAAAGCGGTTTGCTGGCAATGACAGAGCGCTGAGAGTACTACGAAAAACCGCAGAGTGATCAGAATATGTTGAGGACAACGAGGAGATATTTCAACGTAAACTTGGAAAACTGCGTAAATTTCCAGAGCAAAATTAACGAAAGTTGAGAATAATAGGGCCTATTAGGAATAGAAGCTACAGAAGGATGTGGTGAAATTTGAAGATGTACAGAGAATAGACAGTGCAGATTTATGGAAATTAGGTCAGAGGCTCAGAGGGGTGAAAGGGACGAAGGTACAATTAGACAAACAGGGGGAGGAGCACAATATTTTTAAAGGTTGCGAAAATGTGGTCGAAAGCTACCCCCCGTTAAAAAGTTTGGGAGAAAGCAAAAAGCTGCGGGTTTTTTGTAAAAATAAAGAAATAATGTTTACGATTTGGAATCTGAGATGTATGTACAAGTTTAGCTTTGGAAGGAGGCAGCAGAACTCTCCTGTTAGGGGGATACTATGCGAAGAGGGGGGGCTCACAACTTTTACACAGGCGATAGGAGTATGAGGCTTTTCGGTCTACAGGGTGAAGAATGATGAAAGAAGTTGTTTTGGATGGTTCATGATGAAGATATTTGGACAGAGAACAAGAATACTGAATAAATCAGAAATATTATAGGTGGTATTATGAGCAAAAGTGGAAAAAGGTCTCGTGGATGGAAATAGAAAGGTAATGACGAGACAAAAAGTGGCCTCGGTCTTACTAGATAGACCAAGGGAGATTAAAAACAAGGACCGGTGCTATCACTGTCACTAGATCAGAAAATCCTTTGTTGAGTATAAAGTACTTCTTCGGCCGAAATGGCTAAAAGTACCAAAAACAAAATGATTTGGAAGAGAAATGGGCAAATAATGAGGATAAAATAGGTATCAAAAGATTCAGCTCGGCGAGCTGCAACCGATTATTACAATTTCAGAAAGTTAGAGTTAGACGAAAAAGAAATAATAGGTGAAAATAGTGGGAATTCACCGTTTTTCAGTCAGATATCCAAAAAAATCGTAAGTTGAAGGAATTCCTTGGTAAAAAGTATATGAAAAGAACAAGTCTGAGGACTAGTAGCACCGTGTCAAAAATAATGGAGAAATAAGCTAGAGTTCAGATGAAACTAACGAAAAAGTAAATTCCGAAAATCAGGGTTTAAGGTAGATTCGGACTGTCACACAACTGAGACGACTGGTGATGAAAACGTCAGATTTCCAGTGTAATCAACACTAAGTCAATAAAAATAAACTATTAAGAACAAAATCGACAACTATTAACAGATAACAATCCTCCTTTTAGAATAATAGATACTTAAAAGGGGGCAACTTCAGTAAAGGGTGGAGTTCGTTAGAAAAAAATCAGAACTGTAGATATATCACTGAATAGATAATATAACACGCAAAACTTCGAAAAATTGCACAGACTCACCAAATTGAACCAGATATATCCCATAAAATATACATCCAAAACCTTCAGATGGCAGGGTCAGTGATAACAGAGTTTATATAATACTTCCAAGGAAAAATAGTATCTCACAAGTATTCTTATGTGTAGAATGTGAAAATTTAACAGTTTCCGGAAAAATTGTGTGTAAATAGTTTGTATACGGTTTGAAGGAATTAGAACGAAAATGTAGCGTCTCAATTCCAATTGCGTGATAGCGTCACTACACCAGCTACCAGTGTGACTTGGCACAGTATGCAAGTAGGTTGTGTCGTTGTTGTCCTTGGACTCTATGTCCTTATTTTTGTTTTTAGTTTGGTTGCTAGCATGGTTTTGAATATTATTTACCTTGAAGCGTGAGATATTCTTGGGAGTCTGAATATGTTGGGGAATCTTCGCAACAAGTGGCGTATTTCGGCCTGTTTTGTTACCGAGTTCCATTTGCGTTGTCACGTTTTGGTTAAGAGAGGATGTTGTCAGCTTACAAGAGGGATTGATTACCATCTTATGGCTGTCCATAGACATATCTAGATCCACCGTAGAGGGAGGAGAGGTTACTTTAGGAGTAAGACTATAGCTCACAAGTCTTTCGTTTGGTTTCATTTTCTCTGGAGCTATTTTTACGGGATTAGAGAGGGGGGAGGCTATGAGTTCTACCGTGTTGGTAGTGTGTATATCTATTTTAGTGGATTGAGGTGTCCTGCTATTTGGTTTATTAAGGTGATTGTAAGCACGCCTTTCAATCACTGTCTTATCTGCTACAACTTTTATCTGTTTGTAGCTTGTGTCCTGTGATAGGATACGTTGTGTGTTGGTGAATTTTTTAGCCTCTGTCTGCGTTTCGAACTGAAGGCGTATAGGACAGCAGTGGTCGTGCTGACTCTTCTTCAGTCTGTGACATTTTGTTTGGGAGTTAGGCATTTTCGCCGCCCTAAGTAAGATGCTTTGAACCTTTTTCAACCCCTCATTATCCGGTATATTGTAGACAATCACACTTAGTTTAGTATCAAGTCTTTTGATAACCTCTGTTGTGATGAAGTTTATCAAGGTGTCCATCTTAGATACTGATTCTGTGTCAAGTTCGCCAGGGTTTATGGTCTTAGTCAAGATGTTCAGAGGGGCAAGTTCACAGACCTGTGATTTTATATCACCAACCTGTGTTGATAGTTCAGATAAGTTGGCCAAATTTTCTGAAAATCCTGCATTCATATCTTTTCTACACCTTATGTCCCGCATCTCAGTCTTCAGTTCTTCTACAGCCAGCTTTAGTCGTTCTATTTCCGAAGTAAGTGTTGGAGCTGGACTTGGAATCTGAAGTTTTGTGACACGTACATAGGGTGAAGTGAAGAGGTTTATGTCAGGACCAAGTGCTGAGTTTGTAGAAGCGATGCTACTGCTGTTTGTCAGCAAGTTTTCGCCCTCAGTTTCAGCCACAGTAGATGGTAGTGAACCGGCAGCTCGACGCTTGCGGCGTATTGGCAAGCTGTGTGCCTCATTTCCATACTTTGTGGGAGTTGTGCTGCTCGTCGCTGCGAGCATATTTATACTATTAGTCATCACGTTGACAGGTGACTGAGTTCGTGGCTTTTTTGTATTTATAACCATAACTGATTAGTGAAAGAGTTATTGGTTAATAATAATAATAATGTATTTCATATAAATTTACAAATTTACATGAAAATGCATGCCATTTTTACAGGCACGATCAAGTATGATATAATATCAAATCGTAGATTGTCTACAAGTTAATCGTATTTCAACTGTTAAATATTCGATACATATAATACACTCATTTTCTGAATTAGGCCGTATAGTTATTGAATTGTACAGTTGTCCTCCAAGTTGAGCGGGAAAATCGACTTCGTTCCGTTTTCATCCCGTGGTTGTAGGCATACGATAACCAACCAATATTGAGGTAAGTACACCTTTTACAAGGGATTGGAATCTGTTTTAGAAAAATTAAAGTGCTGAGGTGAATCATTAAATTGTAATGAAATAGGTAAGTGCACGTATCATTAATAAATGCATTAATAAAGGAAACACCCTAGGGTAACAACATTCATTTGCAATGTATAATGCTACAGATATATCACAAACTATCATGATATCCACTTTTGGTTTTAATACAATTATCCTCATGCCAATTGTTTTTATTTTATACCTTTTTGTGCATTTAGTGCACAACCGTACCCTTCAGAGAGTAGGAGTATAATAAGTAAAGAAGAGCTATAAGATGTTAAGTTTAATGGAGTAAAATGAGGATCAAGTAAAGACGTTGTCAGAAAATAAATGAGATAAGACATTCTGGAGTGGTATGAAAAGATCTGACGATAGACAGCAAGTTAATTTATAAGATGCCCCATAAATCTGAGCAGATCCCACATGGTCGCATCTCAACAATAGGCTGGGTGAATGGTATATATTTAAAGGTAGAAGCATGATCTGTCAAGGCGTTCATTGTTATCTTTTTCAAGATAAAGATTTAAGCCCTCATAAAAATCAGAAATATCTCGAGCCTTCAAATTTTTTAATGCTGTTCCTGCAGAATGGGACGATTCACCTTAGTGACCCCCACCATATCTACTGATCATGGAACTGGAGAAACACTTGTGCGAGTCTCACAGTTAAAATAGAAATATAAGGCGAATCAAGCTAAAATGTGACGCAAACGTTGAACGTACCGCCAGCCCACAATTCCACTTCTCGGTTTACAATCTACAGTGTAACTCCTTTCTTCTTCAACGCCGAAACAAATCAGTACAGTTCATTTCCCTTATTCTAATATTAACCAAGCCATTAATACTCTTAAAAGCTCTAGTGGTGCCGGTTTTGACGGTATACCATCGTATCTTTATAAACATGGTGGTTCTGACATTTCTTTTCTATAACTTAAGATCTTTACAATGTTCCTAGAGAGCCAAACCTATCCAGATAAATGGAAAACCACATTTATAATACCCAAACACAAATGCGGATCAAAAACTGTAGTCAACAACTATAGGCCAATCAATATTACACCCATAGTATCTAGAATCATTGAAAGAATAGTTAAAGATGATATCCTCAAACATATGCTCAGCTGCAATGTTCTAAGTCCAAACCAACATGGATTCCTAAAATCCAGATCATACACGACATGTCACCTTAACTTCTTTAACTATATAACTAGCAGCCGAGACAAACAACAACTAGTACTAGTCATCTACTTCGACATATCCAAAGCCTTTGACCGCGTTGACCATTTGCTTCTAATAAATAAGCTGAACTCCTTGGGAATACGTAACCCATTATTAGGATGGATTGAATCATTCCTTAACAATAAGTCCCAAGTAGTTAGACTGGGTTTTGTAAACTCCAAACCTAGTTCAGTCACTTCTGGAGTAGTTCAAGGTAGCGTCTTAGGCCCCCTCCTATTCACTCTATATGTCAACGACATATGCAGCTGTTTCTCACTTGGCAAACCATTCATTTTTGCAGATGATCTTAAAGTAGCTTACACATTCCACTGTGATGACTTAGGGTACTTTCAGCAAGCTGTTCAGGAAGAACTAGATCGAGTAACTGCATGGTCCTCCACAGAAAACCTAAAATTCAACCTCAAAAATTGTGGTTGGATCTGTTTCGGTGCACCCTCAATAAATATTAAACTGGTACTTGAATCTCTTGACTTGCCTAAGCTCCAAAGTGTTGCTGACCTAGGACTCAGGTACTCTAGTGACCTGACATTTTCTCAGCAAGTGGCTACACAGACGCGTGAATCGAGGAGGCTCTTGGGATGCATACTCAGGAATTTCCACAGCTACGAAGCGGAACTATTATTATATAAAACTTGTGTCAGACCACTACTAGAATATTGTCCATTTATTCTCAGCAGCACTCGCGTAAGAGACAAACTGAAAATGAAAGTGTCCAACGATACTTCACGTCTAAACTACTAGGATTTGACTGCGAAAAGGACTACACATCAAGGTGTATAACTCTAGGTATCGACCCACTCTGGATGAGATGACTGAGCACTAACCTAACATTCTTCTTTAAAATATCGCATAAAATATTATTCTCAGACAGTAAGGAGATACGGTTCTCATCGGAAGGCTCTTACAACCTTCGAACCCAAACGTTCACAGTATCTAGGAAAAACTGTAAGACAGCACTCCGTGCAAACTTCTTCACAGTCATGAACTCTAAGATCTGGAACAGTTTACCCCTAGAAATAAGGACCTGTCACTTTACTATAACCTTCAGACGCTTGCTATATAAACTGCTTCATCCCAATGACTTTGTCGATCACACCGCACCACTTAGTTCCAAAACGCATCAATTATTAGAACACTATAACGCCTAGACTCATTACTAAATATTATGACACTAAATAAACTCTAAGACTTCGCAAAAATACATGAAAGAACAACTAGATTATAGGTAGTGTTTACTATACACTGCAATACAATTTAAATAAACATTTTTGTATGCATAAGACATTAATGTTCTTTTCATGTTCACATACTTTCTCTTTCTGCTATTCTGCTGCTGAGCGAACTCTTCTATCTACCTTCTGGTCGAGGTCGAACAACCCCATATTTAAACTGAAATTAATCTGGACTCCAGACCATTTAACTCATAACTACTGAAATTCCATGAACAACCCCATGCTACCACTTGAAGACGCTGGCCAACATTCTGTACAAGGAGTATTCTTGATCTGATATATAGAAACAACTGGTTTTCAAGCAGTTTTCAATGTGTTACTCAACTCACATGTACAGTCTGACACGCTGATGAAAATGGCGCAAATGGATGGTTCTAGAATCGACCCATTTGATGCAGTAAAACAATCTAACATGACCTTATCTAATTTTCGTATCAAAGATCAAATTTCTTTCCTATTATAAAATTACTATTAAACTGGTGAAAAAATGGAATAAATACATTATTGACTCAAAATAATACATCAATGAACATTAGGCCAAGGATGCTGTTCACGACAAAGTTATATAGGAGAATTGACTTCAAGCCTTAATTTTCCCAGATATTTGTATTACATTCATCTGATGTCTGGGTTTTTGTTAATGCGAAAACAATATTTCTATATCTCTTCATGTGTTACACAAACAGACTATTTTGCAGACTGTTCCGACTGACTCTAATGTCAGAAAGAACAAACAAACTGTAAATTCAACATACATCGAAACATGTGTAATTTATATAATAAATTATCCATGCCTGTACAATTGGTATGTTCCTGCATAAACAGGAATAAATAAATATATATATACCTTAGATATCGATTCTGTGTCAAGTTTGTTAAGGTCTACAGTTCTCATGAGGATAGTTAAAGGTGTCAGTTCACAGACCTGCGATCTGATATCGCTGATCTGATCTGACAATTTGGATATTTTGGTATTGGTTTCAGAAATTCCAGGATTTACTGACTTGTTTTTTATTTCTCTTAACTCGGCCTTAAGTTCTCCTATAGACAACTTTAGAAGTTCTATTTCAGAAGATAGTACTGAAGCAGAGCTTGAAGCCTGGAGCTTTTCGATAAGTACATAAGGTGTAGGAAGGGTTTCTGTATGAGCAGAGGGTACTGAATTTTTGGGAGTAGTGCTAACACTAGCTGTCAGTACAGTTTTATCCTCAGTTTCAGCTCGACGCTTACGACATACAAGTGGGTTATGTGGCTCACTATAACCGTTTGTAGAGAGTGTGTTGCTTGATGTAGCAATCAAAGACGTAAAATTAGTTATCAGTTTTATAGGGGATTCAGTTCGTTGCTTTTTACTTTGATTAACCATAACTATTTGATATGAGAGTTAATGGTTTTAGGTATTGATGAGGTAGAGTACTTGTGCAAAGATTACAACAAGATAAATTTTATGTAACGAATCACGCAAAAATGTAACGCAAACGTTGAACATACCGCGTATGTCCGCTTATTAAAGTTGATTTCACCTAAGTTGTAGTTAATTTTGCAGGTCGTGTGGACGATTGCGCTTTGGTGTTATTGAAGAACCACTGACTAAAGAGTTCACGAATAATCTGGGAATCATTATAAATCATACCTTCATGCTCAAAGTGGCTAACATTGTTGTCTTCATCCCTCGTCAGTCGTCTTCGCAAGATCTTTCAGAATTCCTTAGTTTTAGAGGTGTCCCTAGTGCTACATTTTCTTCAAATTGTACCTTCATTTTGTGTATCTCCTCAAGATTTTTAAGTGTTTCATGTATCTGGTGTAATGCACTGAATTTTGTATATAAGTAAAGTTTTCTTTTCAGTTTCCTTAGATGTCGGCTACGACCTTATATAGTACAAGGAGCTTTCCAGATCGAGCTGAAAGACTTCAAAGCGACTGGAGACAGATTATGGTTCAAGGAAATCACTCAAAAATTGAAGGACGGGTGTACGAGAGACACCTTTACTGAAGCCATTGGAATGCAGCGGTACGTAATTCCATAGAATTATTGGCAACATCATTCACTACTGAAACCTTCAGGTCAAGCATCCAGGCCATTTGGCACGCTGTCATGTTATGTTCGTCCGTTCGTGCACGATCCCTAGCTAGTTAAGCAATTATCTCGCACTCCGATTCGGTCCTGAAATATAATTCCTAATTTGGACGGTCGTTTCTGATGTTTTGCCTGGCTCTTGGTCTACACCGAAAGAATAATAGAGAGGTTTTGGGTATTAGATCGTGAGTTATTATAAATCGTACTATCCGTGAACGTCAACACCCTCGGCCTCTAAAAGAGTAAATCCAGAGACATAATAGAAATCTCTAAAAACTTCGTGGAAATAAACCAGTTTGGATATCTCAGGCAATAAGAGACAAAAAAGAAGCTGATAAAGGAAAGAGGGGTAGTGAGAGAGGAGAGTGAACAGTGAAGAAATGGACAACGAAAGGAAAGCTGAGTTCAATCTACAGCGTACCGAATACAGAAGTGAAGAAGAGTGTTAGGAACGACCAGATACAACTTTACTATTCGCTGGCAATTGAAGCAGAAGAGGCCGGACGTAAGACGGATATTACGACATTACGTCGGTAGCCAGGTTAGCATATCGAAAGAGATCAACATAGGTGAAAAAAAATTTAGCGAAGGAAACCTAATTATCACGGGTGGAAAGAACTGGAAGTGGTCCTACGGGAGGAGGTTGACCGAGATTCTGAATAGCTCAGTGGTAGCGTCTCTGACTACACCACTGGTTGAAGTCAGTTCGAATCTCAGAAGGGTATTGAGTTTCTTCGAAATTGCGGACAATCCTTGATAACGAGAGACAACCAGCGTGAAATCTAGTTCCAATGCTTCCCACTAACTACTTCCAACCAACCAAATAGTTATTTAGATAAATTTCAGGCTTATTATTATGCAAATAGTACGTAATATGTTTATTAAACCACTTCTAACAAAATGATTTCCATGCCTTCAGCTAATGAATCGGTGAAATAGATTAGTAATGCAAAAATACTGATACAGTGTCACTTAAACTGCAGTTCTCACATCCTCAAATCAACTAAGTGAATTGAGACAATGTAATATTCTTCCTGCGGTACATTCAAGTACATCGTTACTCAGGTGCTCTGTAATGGAATAAAAATCGCCATATAGACACTAAATAAGTTTCTTTTTCTTCATTTTTCAGAAAGAAACGCTGACGTGGCCTTACTGGAACAGGAGGAAGATTGTTTGTCCATACTTGTTATAAATGATGATAACTAACTCTGTACCCGGTAATTCTAGCCTGGCTTGGTTCAAATAAACATCTCCCTCTCGCTTTCTTCGTCTTCTTCCTTCGTTCGTTGTGGCTGTTGCTGTGTGTGTTACGAATTGGTGTCGGTGTTTCATCTACACAAAACATGGCAAATCAATCCCAGGATGATCTTCCCAAGCTGTTTCCGGAGGAGAGTGCCTCAACATTGCCAAGTGTACCGCCGCTTCCCCGCTCACCACTGCTGCAACTGTCATCAGACTATCCACGTTGGAAGAAATGGATGCAGGCGTTCGTCGACGTCACTCCAGTGGCCCACCGTTTCATCCACGTCCTCAACACCTTATCCGAGGACGCCTCCGCCCGAGCAGACGCTGCTGGTTTCAGCAACACCAACTCGATGCGCACAAATTGAGAGATCCTCGATCAGTGCCTTGATCTGAGGCAGGGCCCTCAATATGCCCTTCCCAAACTGCTCTCCCGCCGACAACTACCGGGAGAAAGTTCCCCGGATTATCTTCACGCCCTCCAGCTACTGATAGCTGGACTTGATAGTCACGAGGACCTCGCCAGCAAAGACCAGCTAGTGTGCACTCGCTTTGCTGGGGGAATGATGCCCAGCGACCTGCGCGTTAACCTTCGCCACCAGCTTCCAACCAGCATATCCGAGTTAAAGCGGATTATCCCTCGGTTCATGGACAGTGAGGACGACTACGCGTCCACACCTAGCAGCTCTGTATGCCCATTGCCAACAGCAACTACTGCAGCCGCCGTGACACCCGTTCGCCATGACCGTTCAAGAAGCCAATGGCGCCCAAATGGGGGCGCTATCCGCCGCTGTTACTATTGTCAACGTTTCGGGAAGAAGGCCCGCAAGTGTGGTCACAATCACCCGCCAAACCGCGGTAAGTCCCCTGCTTTTAATTTGTCTACATACGCTTGTACCTGGCAACCCTCGATGTTATGGGTACATATTAATGGAGTGCCCTCTATAGTACTCATAGATACTGGTGCGTCAGTCTCCTTCGTAAAGGCTTCCTTCCTTCGACGCTTGCCTCAGTACTCACCCCCAGTCACTACTCACTACAATGTCTTGACGACGGCTAACGGTGCTAAACTGGAGGCCTGACCTGCAACCGATCTACAGCTGCGCCCTGGAGACCTAAATAGGCGCCATCAGTTTCTTATCTGGCCCCAGATTACATGGGACCTCATCCTGACGTCACACCACACCCTGGATGAACCCCATTTGGTTCTGTTTCATATCCGACTTCCGCTTGCTGTAAGAGAACAGCTATGGGCCAAGTTCAACTTTAGACACCAATAACCACCAATCAGCGAACGACGCCAAATTATCCAATGAGATTCACGAACGTAGTTTAATGTTGTATAGCGCTTGATTCATTTCAATGCGTGTCCTTACAAGGTGACGTTTGCAATTCGAGGAGGTTAGTGTCTTTCAGTATTGCCTGGACTTAGTTAAGTACAGCATTATTTTGGTATTAACAGATACTAGGGACCAACTTTGCGTTGGTAAACGGTACTCAGAATGGAATTTCTTCCGTTGTCCGTTGTGTGTGCCAACAATATTCTGAACAACGCTCAGGTAATAAAAACGTAGAAAGCAGCATTACTGTTCATTTGCAGTGCTTCAATGCAATACCTTCGAGAAGAGAAGGAAGAAGAAAACAGAAAGAGAGGTGCAGAAGCAGCCAGCAAATGATAATAATTTAAGCAAACAATATGCGGTAAACGCAGGGTTTATTCCCCTATTTTGTTACTAATAATTTAGAGTCATTGAGTTTTATGGTGTAACATACTAACAGTTAGTTCAAGTTTGTGGTAGTAAGCAACAACAAAAAATATAGAATAACAATTTTTTTTAAAAACATAAGGGCAAAACGAATAATGATTTTTACACCTATATAGGGTACTGGGAATAGAAATTGGAGGAGTTAAATCCAAACGCCGAATTACATAAAATATGTAGAAGGAAAGAAAAGCAAAAAGAATGATGATACTTATTTATGCTGTTATTCTGATTTATACAGTTAGATGTCCTCCTGAAGTGGAGAGATCGTACCATGAGCTTGTTTTCAAAGAGTTTATACACAAGCTTTGTCGTACATGCAGCTTTTATTTTATTATTATTTTTTTTGAAGTCATTCACACTCAGGAGCCTTAGCAATAGAGCGCATTCCCACAGATAAGGGTGGTTCTCTTATGTCCCCACCATCATATCCGCTGAATACCGGTCACCACCCTCCCACCTTTTAATCTGCTAGGCCCTGGCGAAATACTCCTTTTGTTTTTAGAAAAAGAATTTTTATTGCTAAGTGTCATATAGACAGTTTTTGCCTTTTCTAACTAACTCAACGAAACTCATGGTATGAACGATTACTTTCAGTCAACCATTTTGTATGTATCATCCCTAACGGCATTTAAAAAATATATATGTACAATAAGAAAGTAAGGAAATCAGAGATTTGCAGTCTACCTTCTAGATTTTGGTTATAAACATATGAAACGAAGGGGCAATATGAAATGGTACGAGAAGAGAAAAATACATAAAGGTACACAGTTATGTTTATATATGCATAAAAAGAGGCAGTAGTTAATTATAATAGATGGTTCAGAAGAATACTACTACAAAGGATTATAATAACAGAACCGTAAAATAAAATCCGCTAATATTTAAGACTCACAGTGTTGTTAAGCTGATTTTTTAGACGATCCCGCATAGGGCTGGAATTTGCGTAGACGTAGATGGTATTTACTCAAAACATTAGCTAGGCACCAGAGGAGATTTTAGTACCAGCCATATCCAGGTTGTTTACAACTCAACATTGAGGTAGAACTTCTACCACACTGAACTGCCCAAAATACAGTTTTGCCAGGGATATTCACCATAATATTTGATTAATTTGACACTCAGCAGCTGGGATTAAATGGAGTTGAATGACTGAAAAGGTATGACATAGGGTGTGAGGGTAGTTCATATAAATTCAGTGCAGCTTTCGTGGTATGTCAGGCTGTGTATTCCACTCCGGGTTTGTATGAAAGGATTGTGCATATTTTGTGATGATGCCTGCTAGACAAATAATTGAATCAACTAAAAAAGAAGGAACTGAGAACAGCATTAGTGCAACGTTGATTACTTTAAATGTGTCCGATAATACTGGCCGTTTCTGTCAATGCTTTGGGTGAACAAAGCTGTTTAGGTACGTAATTCAAATGGGAAAGAAACAATATCACGAATTTTCAGTATGTGACAAACTGTTTCAAGACTGTTTTCAGAGAAATATTTATTTGCTAGATAGGTGAATCGTTGTATTGTGGAGCTATTTTTGATTTCACTTGGCAAGAAGTTCCACGTTTGCCTATATTTGACTGTAAAGAAGTTGGAACGAGATTTCGTTCGACAAAGAATATGACTTAGAGAAGACCCATTGCTGCGTAGTTCATACGTCGAAGAAGTAAAGTTAAGGTTATTATTGGGGAAGTATACTATTCCTTTGAGGATTTTAAATAGGAGAATGAGGTTAAGTCGGTGGCGCCTGAACCAAAGGGGTTCGATCTTAAGAGTTGTGCAACGATAGTTGTAGGGAACTTTCAGACTTGTTCCTAGGATTCTACTTGTAAATCTCCTTTGAACACTTTCAATCTTTAGTTTGTCCTTAACAGAGGTGCTGTCTAGGATAAATGGACAGTACTCAAGGAGTGTGTTTTATAAAGTAACATTTTAGATTCTTGTGTTTGAAAGTTATGAAATATAAATCCAAGTAATCTTCTGGCTTTGGAAACTTGGTTGGTGACATAGAGAGAGAATTTAAAGTCAGCGGAGTAACGAAACCCGAGGTCAAGTACTGAAGGAAAGATAGTGATAGGCTTGTCGTACATAGTTATGTGTGGTGTGATACGTAAGCGAGCTGGGCATAACAGTCCACACTTCTCCACATTGATCTGCATCATCCACGACTTACACCATGGCTCAATATTATCAATATCCGATTGGATTTTATGAGACAGATTTGTCACTTCTTGGGTGGTACTATGATAGACTATCTTCAAGTCGTCGGCATATAAGAAAGGTCTGCCGTGCTTTATAACATCACAGACATCATTTAGGTATATTAGAAAGAAGAGAGGTCCTAGTACACTACCTTGAATCACGCCACTTGATATATGAGTGGTACTGGAAAAAGTGTCGTTAATCTTAACAGACTGGGACCGACCACACACAAATGAATTGCACCACTGCAAGAGATTGCCAGATATACCGTAAGCCTTAAGTTTTTGCAGGAGTAAATTATGACATACTTTATCGAAGGCATTCTTAAGATCAATATACATAATGAGCACAACGAATTTTTGGTCTGTAAGTCCAGTTATAAAATCGAATAGTTCTAAGTGGCAAGTCATACATGACCTGGACTTTATAAAGCCACGCTGAGAAGGTGTTATGAGGTTTTCAGTCAATAAGAAGTCAGTGATTTTGGAACTGATTATCTTCTCAAGTATCCTTGACAAGACAGACGTTATATTGATCGGCCTGTAACTCTTTACATTATATTTTCAGCCGGATTTAAATCTAGGAATAATATATGTCTGGTTCCATTTGGAAGGATAAACTCCATTCACAAGGGACGTTGAGAATATCTTAAGCAAAAGGAGAGGGAGATCAGAGCCACCATTTTTTAGGAAGGATGAGGGAATAGAGTCAGGTCCAGGAGTATTGGAGAATTTCAATGAACTGATTGCACTTTTTATAACATCAACAGTCAAGCATATATTTGACAGTGTTTTTTCTGTTACAGAGTCAAATTCGATGCATGCGGAAATATCGTGCGTGTATGAGTCAGAAAAGTGCTTGTTAAAGATTTCAGCTATGCCTGGATCATCCTTAACAGCAACATTATTATGAAAAATGTAAGGAATGTAGCCTTGTTTTTGTTGCAGTCTTTTTTTGGAAGAGTTTACATAGAGAGCTAATTTCGCAACTACTTTTAAGGGCGACAAGTTCTTCTTTGTAAATTTTACTGGCATTACCTGATCTGATTTTATCATATACCTTTAGGATGCTAATGAGCGAGGAGAAGTCCATAGATTTATTATAGGTTTTACGGAGTCTTCCTAGCTTGTTCCTGGTAGCATTCGGTATATATAGTTGATTTACACGGTTGCCTTTGGATGTATACCAAGCGATAGATTCGTTGAAGCAAACTGATATGTTGGAGTAGAAACTGTCAAGGACAGTATCAATGTCTACCGAGGAGAAAAAGGTATCCCAGTCCTGGCAACGAATAAAAGACCGCGTTGTTTCCCACTTAGCCTTTGAAAGGTCCCTGACTTTTACTGTCCGACGACGGCCTTTGCCTGACCCATTTGCTGCTAGGTTAAAGGTGGAAATGACCGTGTTGTGGTCGCTACCAGGGAATAAAGGCCCAACTTGAGGCTGACGGGAAGGATGTTGTGTGTGAAGATTAGATCCAAGATGTTGGATTTACGTGTGGGGTGATTCACATTTTGTGTCCATCCATAGAATTCAACCGAATTTATAAAACGATCAGTGTATTTAGGAACATTCAGCCTATTCCACTGGATACCAGGCATGCTAAAGTCGCCAGATATTATTTTATAGTCAAAGTTTAGGGAGGAGACGTGTTCGAAAATTTCACACAAATGGTTCGTTGTGTTAGTATCAGAATTGGGCAGGCGGTATATACATCTCAATAAAAGTCTTGTATTTAAGTTAGTGCTGAGTGTAACCCATACTGCGTCTGTAAGTGAGCAACCCAAATCATCAACTTCTACAGCGTGGAATTTGTTGCTAACAAAGATAAGACAACCACCACCATGTCCTTCTTCTCTGCCATGTCTAAAGTGTGTGTATCCTGGTGATTCTAACAGTCTGTCATTGAAGTCAGATGGTAACCAGGTCTCAGTAACTAACAGTACTGAGGGCATACAAAGTGAAAGTAAGGAGTGAAGGTACGGAATTTTATTGCAGATAGAACGAGCGTTTATAAGGAAAAGAGTAAATGATCTTTGATCAGTGGTAAGGGCTGAGGCAAAGTGAAGGAGATGATGATGTGATTCAGCCGAGGTTAAATGAAAATTAGATGACAGTCTGACCGGTACATCGAGTGTTCGGTCCATAAAGTCTTCATCGTTTTCGTTAAGGTTATGTGAAAAAGAAGATGGTTTCCATGGTTGATCGCTCAGTTCACGACCGCATGGAGATAGGCATACGGAAACTGGGGTATCCTGGGTGTCTGAAGAGGTCACATTTGAGAGTAAGGAAACAGACTGTTTGATATCAGGTTGATTGGTGGCATTACTGTCGGGTGCGGAAAAGAGAAAAAATGGTGAGGGGATTGATTAGTTGGAAAGTTGTAAAGACGGTTTTGGTGTCGGGGGAGTGTGTCTCTTGGGTAGTAGCGTTTACTGGGTGGATCCCCAAGCAGGCTATGCTGAAAGTTTAGGCGATTGAGTCCATGTGGCTGTGCACCAGGAATATGGGCATAGTTAAATTTGGTATTACGCAACCTCATAGTAGAAGTTGGGTAGCTGCAACTGGTTGTATTAAATGTGAGGCGAGCAAAAAATGGTGAGGAAAGGGGAATAAGATAGGTTGACTAATGTCAGTTCTATTTGATGCCATAGACGTCCTTTTGGGAGATTTAATCGCATGATTAATAGGAGACGCTGAATCAGGCTTGACGGAGTGTATGGCAGGCATAGGAAGTTTGTTCCTTACATTTTTACTCAGAATCTTAGAGCTAGACAATAATAATATTATATTCTCATTTTTTACATGAGGGACGCCAGTTTACAGGCATCATCAATATGATAAATTACATATACGGTTAGTACACATATTTAATAATAGTAATTTAATAACATACATTTTTTCCTACCTGTGTAGGACATACCAATTGTACAGGCATGGATAAGTATTATTTAAATTACATAAATTTGGTTCATGGTAAAATTATGATGTTGCAGTCATTTTGTTTATGGGAACAATATGATAACTAGTCATTCAATGGAGCACATCAAGAAATATAGAAATATTGTCTTCGCATTAACAAAAAAACCCAAGTATGTTTTGGATGGATTACAAATACTTGGGAAAACAATGAAGCTTGAAGTAATTCCTCCATATAACTTTGGTGTGTACGGCATCGAGTCTTATTCTTGATTTATATCCAAATTTGATAATAATTTAAAATAAGTGATACACTTGTATACTTTTGTCAGCTTTTTCTTCGTAACATCACAAGTGAATAGTACTCAAGGTAGACTAATAATAGTGACAGTCTGTATTTTCTTATAAACGGGTGTTTTCAAGAAATGCAAGCTATTTTTGCAGGTACAATCAGTTATGTTGTAAGTTACAATCGTGAAGTATTATAAATCAATACTTCTTTATTGGTATGAAGGTATATTTCACAACTGTAATCCAGGTTGCGTCGTTGGTGAAGGCAATGCGCAATTCACGAGGGAATTGTAAGATATGGGATCAATAATGTTTGCAGATCATTTGTCATTGTAAATGGGCAAATATCTACATTCTTCATTCTCATTCAGAAAGTTAAATGGAAGCTGAAATGGTGAGAGACAAAAGAAGGCAAACAAAAACAACACAAAAGAAAGCAAGTGGAGTATTTAGGGGGTGATTAATATGTATATGTACATTTATATTCTGTTTAGTAATTATAATTATTTTGTTGCACTAACTAACTATCCCCGCTATGCTAACTTTTATATTGTGTGAACTAATATTATTGTCCTGTGTAAAAATGTCTATCATATACTTCCAATAATATAGAAATTTATAATTGTAGTTTGTTGTAACTACACGTTTAATGAACTTAAAATATCTGTGTTGGGCGAAAAAGTGGGTGTAGGATTCAGACGCAGAAGTGCACCGTCATCTTTGAGCAGTCTGGTGACTGAGGAGATTGTCGCGGTAAATAATTCCCCAAAATTATTAACCACAGAAATCATCACTCAGCATTGGATGCTGACCATCGCTGTTTAAGTCGACTTGTTTAGCTGAAGGCTTACGGTCAAGCATCCACGCCTTTTGGTACTCCGTCGTGTCACGTGCGTGCACGATTACTAGCTAGCTAAGCATTCACCCCTACCCGCAATTTTGTCCCGAAATATACTACGTACTTTGGACGACAAAATCTGGTCTTTTGCTTTATCTTTGGTACTCGAAGAACGAACACTATAGAGGTTGTTGGTATAAGATCTTGCGTTAGTGTAATCCGTACAACTCGCGAACGTCGATACCCGCAGCCACTAGACTGGTGAGCCCGATCACGAACTACATCTTCAATTCACACGCAGATAAACCCGGTGAGTTCGTTCTTTTTTGTGTTTATTCTTGTACTATATTGTTATCGGCATACGTTTCGTCATGAGTGATCCTAGCCCCAAGGTTATTCAGATTCGCTCAACCGCCAAAACAATCCAGCTAGTACCATATTGGCCAGATAATGCTGAAACGTGGTTACAGATTGCTGAGTCTGATTTTTGTGAACATGGCATAACTGATCAACGTTCACAGTTCCTTGCAGTTATTCACGCCCTACCGCGGGAATTCAGCAAGTGCGTAACTCTGCAGATGTGTAACGCAATAGAAACCAATATAATGCCACTAAACAAGTTTCTTTTTCTTCTTTTTCAGAAAGAAACGTCAACGTGGCATCACTAGAGCAAGAGGAAGATCGGTTCTCTAAACTTGTTATAAATGACGATAAGTAACTTGTACCCCGGGCTATTCAAGCCTCGATTTGCTTGAAATAAACGTATCTTCCCTGCCGTCTTTGCCTTCTTCCATCGTCCGTCGTGCCTGTGGTCTGAGTGTTATATTGGTGTCGGAGGTGCTCAATTCGACAGTCAACATGGATTTACCCAAGCTATTCCCAGAAGACAGTGAACACACCTCGCCCACTGTGCCAACGTTGCCCCGCCCTCCAACGTTGCAGCTGTCCTCAGACTATCTGAGATGGAAGAAACGCATGCAGGCATTTCTCAGCATATCTCCACCAGCTCACCATTTTCTTCATGTCCTAAATGCTCTCTCTGAGGATGCTTTTGCTTGTGCGGACGCTGCAGGTTTCAGCAACACCAAATCCATGCCGGCAAATTGGCAGATACTTGACAACTGCTTCGATTTACAATTGAGCTCAGATCATGCCCTCCTGAAGTTTTTCAGTCGTCGACAATTAATTAGAGAAAGTCCCTTAGACTATTTCCACGCTTTACAGTTGATGGCAGCTGAAGTCGACGACAACGCTGATCCCAGTCACCGAGACCGCATGGTGCGGACACGCTCCGTCGAAGGGGTTTTGCCTGGTGACCTAAGAACAGACCTACTCCCCCACCCCCCTGCAAGCACAACTGAGCTGCAGCGTGTCATTTTGCGTTTTATGGACGCTGAGCGCGACACAGTATCGTCAGCCAGTACTTCTTTCTGTACCATTTCAACGGCATCGACGGCAGCCGCCCTTGCCACCGCCCCGCGCAACCCAACGCGTCCCCAGAGGCGTCCAGACGCAGATACCACCACAACTCAATGCTACTATTGCAGACGCTACGGAAGAAAAGCTTGTAAGTGCGGGCACAACCGTCCCCAGGGTAACAGTAAGTCCTCTTTTTACAATTTGTCTACATTTTCATGTAATAATGAACCTCTTACTGTGTGGGGATTTGTTAGTGGTGCACGGACTAAGATTTTATTGGATACTGGGGCATCAGTGTCCTTGGTCCGGACATCCCTTCTACACCGGCTGAGCCACTATCCATCCCCTATCCCCATTCATAATGTGCTGACCACAGCGAATGGCACTAAGATCAATGCTCAAGAGGCCACCAACATACAGCTACGCCTGGGGAGCTTAGTAGTTCACCACCGTTGTCTTATCTGCCCCGATATTACATGGGACCTGATCCTAGGCGTCGATTTTCTTACTGCTCACTCCGCTGTCATAGATCTTCCCCACAATCAGGTCACTCTTGATGCAACGTCAATAGCTTTAGACAGTCCTCAGCAACCACTGCTTACTCCACCCACCCTTACTGTTTCGTCTGTCTTTAAACAAGTCTCCCTCACCCCATCAGTCCCAGCGACCATCCGGGACCAAATGCTTACTTTATTTGGGGACTTCGTGGACATTTTTGACGAGGGGAACAGCCATGGACGTACTAATATTGTGCAGCACCGTATTAACACTGGTAGCCACTCACCTGTGCGCCAGCCTCCCAGACGCATCCCTGTTCATTATCAGCCCCAGCTTGAAATGTTGTTACAGGACATGCTAGACAAGATGATCATCGTACCTTCCTCGTCCCCATGGGCGTCACCTATTGTGTTAGTTAAGAAGAAAGATGGATCCCTCCGTATGTGTTTCGACTACCGCAAGTTGAATGCCGTGACGAGACGTGATTCCTTCCCGATTCCTCGCATTGACTCTACTCTCGACGCACTGAGTGGCTCGAAATAGTTCTCCACGTTAGACTTAGCATCTGGGTATTGGCAAGTTGAGGTACACCCTGCCGACTGCCCAAAGACTGCCTTCATCCTTCCGACTGGGTTGTATGAATTCCGCACCATGCCCTTTGGTTTGTGTAATGCCCCCGCCACTTTTCAACGGCTGATGCAAGTCGTCCTGGATAGGTTAGTTCCACACCAATGCTTAATATATCTTGATGGCATCTTTGTCCACGGAGAATCTCCCGAGGAACACATAGATAACCTACGTACTGTCTTTCAACGCTTACGCACGGCTGGCTTAAAGTTAAAACGTCTAAGTGTACCTTTCTTCAGCAAGAAGTTATTTTCTTGGGCCACCGTATCTCCCCACATGGCATCCAGACAGACCCAGCGAAAACTCGCCTCATCTCCGACTGAGCCGTACCTCAGTGTAGTAAAGACGTTCACAGCTTCTTGGGTTTAGCATCGTACTATCGCCATTTTGTCCCCGCATTCGCCACCATAGCATCACCTCTACATCGCTTAACGGAACAGGGTCGAAAATTTTTATGGACTAGTGAGTGTCAAAATGCCTTTAACGAGTTGAGGAAACGCCTCACGTCATCACCCATCCTCGCATTTCCTGACACGTCTACAACGGCTGGCTCCTTCATATTAGATACTGATGCAAGTGCCACTGCCATTGGAGCTGTTCTTTCCCAAGTGGCGCCCGATGGTCGAGAACGGGTTATTGCATATGCTAGCCGTAAGCTTGACAAACGTGAAACCCGGTACTCCACGACACGCCGAGAGATGCTGGCCCTCGTTCACTTTCTCAAATACTTCCGTCATTATCTTCTTGGGCGCCCATTTCGAGCACGCACTGACCATCGTGCCCTCCAGTGGCTGCAAACCTTTCGCGAACCCGAAGGCCAGGTCGCTCGCTAGCAGGAACGGTTGCAGGAGTTTGATTTTACCTGTGAGTACCACCCTGGTACCGCCACGCTAACGCCGATGCACTCTCCTGTCTTCTGTCTGATGTTTTCACGGTAAATGCTATACTAAATACAGGTCTCGATGTTGACTGGGCAGCACTGCAGGCGGCTGACGCCGATATTCAACTTGTCTACTCCCAACAGCCTCACGGGAACGGTAAACCGTCGAATAAAGAACTACAGAACCTGTCCGATGCAACCGAATGCATCTGCGGTAAGTGGGGGATACTACGCCTGATTGATAACGTTTCGTATATAGTTGAACCGCCATCGTCACCTCTCCTTCTCGTGCCACGTTTGAAAGTTCCGGAGGTAATACATCTTGTACACCAGCAACTAGGTCACGCTGGCCAACGAAAAACCGAGCACGCTTTTGGTGGCCACTTCTTCACCACGACGTGACTGAATTTTGCCGCAAATGTGCCACGTGTGCGCAGATTAAACAACCCCAAGCATCCCCCCGAGCACCGTTAGTACCGATGCTTACCGAGGCGCCTAACCACCGAGTTGGGGTAGACGTAATGGGGCCAATAACAACGTCGAGACACGGCAACCGATACATCCTTGTCATGGTCGATTACTTCACAAAGTGGTGCGAAGCCGTCCCCTTGAAACAACAAGATGCCTTTACGATTGGCCGCGCGTTCATAGACAATTGGGTGTCCCGCTTTGGTGCCCCTCTTTATCTACACTCTGACCAGGGCGCCGCATTTGAGAGTCATCTTCTCGCTAACATCTGCAATACCTTTGGTATCCGGAAGACCCACACTACGCCATACCATCCACAGGGTAATGGACTCGTCGAACGCACCAACAGAACTATTAAGAACCTCATCCGTGCCTTCTAATGCAACGCACCGGAGAATACCTGGGATGAGGTCCTGCCCCAGTGTTTGCTAGCATACCGCTCTTCCGTGCATTCATCTACGGGCTTTTCCCCAGCTCTGCTATTGTTCGGACACGAACTCCGTCTCCCAGTCGAGATTCAAACGCCGCTGTTACCATACGAGAAAATCGACTGCATTCCCTATGTTCGACATCTTCGCCACAACCTAGAGGTGGCCTACAACTTGGCACGTCGCCATCTTCAGTCTTCGTCCGACCACCAGAAGAATATTTACGACCGATTTGCACGCGGCCCCACTTACTCGCCTGTGTTTGGCTCCATCGACCATCCGTTCCGGCCGGTTCGTGCCCCAAATTCTACGCTCCCTGGCAAGGACCTTATGAGATCGTCCGGCATCGACCCCCCACAACGTACGTCCTGCAGCATCTGCGACACCCTCAAGAGAAGCTAGTCACAGCACATTATAATCAGCTGAAACCACATCACCCAGCAGCCGTCACGGAACCGACTCCATCCGCGCAACCGCCATCCGCTACCAGATACGTCGAGGTGCCAACCGATAGAGGCATTGCATACCCCATACCACCGCCGGGCACTGAGGACAGTGCCTCCAGAAGGGAGGAGGCGATGTAACGCAATAGAAACCAATATAATGCCACTAAACAAGTTTCTTTTTCTTCTTTTTCAGAAAGAAACGTCAACGTGGCATCACTAGAGCAAGAGGAAGATCGGTTCTCTAAACTTGTTATAAATGACGATAAGTAACTTGTACCCCGGGCTATTCAAGCCTCGATTTGCTTGAAATAAACGTATCTTCCCTGCCGTCTTTGCCTTCTTCCATCGTCCGTCGTGCTTGTGGTCAGAGTGTTATAGAAGTCGGTAAGTAACTCGTACGAGTTGCTCAAAGCATCCATCCTCAAGAGAAACGCTCTCACGGATCGACAACGTCTGGATGAGTTATTTCGTAACATCGAGTTAGGAGATCAGTCAGCCGTGAGCATGCTGGCAAGAATGAAAGAGATCATTGGCCAAAGTCAGTTCGATGAAGGACTGTTCAGAGAACTATTTTTATCCAAACTGCCACAGTCAGTTCAGGCTGTACTTGTGACACTTCAAAGTGTTCTCATAGATGACTTAGCTGTCTCTGCAGATAGAATTCTAGAGATAACGAAACGGCCAGTTACCGAAGTGTACTCAGTTACCGAACAGACTTCGAGGAAGGATTCTGCAATGATAGAGTTAATCAACTCCGTTCAGCAGATGCTTAGGTCAAACAAGCCTAGCAATTCCTCCTATCGTCGTTCTCAAGTAGCGGTACGTCCAACGTTTGCGTTGCATTTTTGCGTGATTCGTTACATAAAATTTATCTTGTTGTAATCCTTGCACAAGTACTCTACTACTTCTATACCTATAACTATTAACTCTCATATCAAATAGTTATGGTTAACCAAAGTAAAAAGCAGCGAACTCAATCTTCTGTAAAACTGATGACTAATTTTAAGTCGTTGATTGCTACATCAAGCAACACACTTCCTCCAAATGGTTATAGTGAGCCACAAAACTCACTTGTATGTCGTAAGCGTCGAGCTGAAACTGAGGATAAAAATCGTAATGACACCTAGTATTAGCACTACTCCCAAAAATTCAGTACCCTCTGCTCATACACAAACCGTCCTTTCACCTTATGTGCTTATCGAAATGCTCCAGCCTTCAAGCTCTGTTTCAGTACTATCTTCAGAAATAGAACTTCTAAAGTTGGCGATAGGAGAACTTAAGGCCGAGTTAAGGGACTTAAAAAACAATAAGTCAGTAGATCCTGGAATTTCCGATACCAATACCAAAATCTCCAATTTATCAGGTCAGATCAGTGATATCAGACTGCAGGTCTGTGAACTGACACCTTTAACTATTCTCATGAAAACTGTAGACCTTAACAAACTTGACAGTGAATCGGTATCTAAGGTGGATAACCTAATTAACTTTGTTACTACAGAAGTAACAAAACGACTAGATGCTAAACTAAATGCTATTGTCTACAACGTTCCGGATAATGAGGCACAAAAAAAGGTACAGCGCATCCTACTTAGTGAGGCGAAAATGCCCAACTCCAAGACTAAGTGCTACAGGCTGAAGAAGAGTCAACATGAAAAGTGTTGTCCTATTCGTT
This sequence comes from Trichobilharzia szidati, assembly GCA_944472155.2. Lineage (NCBI taxonomy): Eukaryota > Metazoa > Platyhelminthes > Trematoda > Strigeidida > Schistosomatidae > Trichobilharzia > Trichobilharzia szidati. The sequence goes on from CALYDE020000743.1 coordinate 82,299, forward strand.
TTCAGTTCGAAACACCGGCTGAGGCCAGAAAATTTACCCACTCCCAACACACCCTATCGCAAGCCAGAAATTACAAACTAATAAAGGTTGCGGTGGACAAGACCGTCATAGAAAGGCGCGTATATAATTATCACACTGAGTCTAATTGTGGAATAAACAATAGTACATTGCAAGCAGCAATTATACCCAACCCTTTGAGAGACACCGTAGAATCCACCGCACCACCCCTCTCTAACCACACAGAATTATCTTCTCATAGAGCGACACCAACCGAAAGGCCGCTAAATTGTAATCAAATAGCCAATAAAACTATACCACCTACCACCGTAGATTTAGACATGTCACTAAATAATCCAAGAAAAAAAGTCAAAATCCCCCGAAAGTTGACCCTGTCCTCTCCTAGCCATAAGTCCATTGGTAAAAAAGAGAAGAATATGACCCCAAATCATGTCAACAACAACAATGGCAGTATAAGTAAGCCCACATTCCCCACGGTCGATAGTATTGGCACCCACAACGTGCGAAATAGCACCATGGCCCACACTGATAACCAACGCCAAAACAATGCCACCCTCAAGAGTACAAGTGACAATAGTCAGAACTCGACCACCAACAACTCAGGACATTCACAGTATGGCACGCTAATAAATTTTGATCGGATATACGGTACAAGTCTGCTGGGAACTAACCCACAAAGCAGTACACACGAAACCCTTACAAGGACACCACTAGTACCTAACAATAGGTGGAATAATAGACCATGGTCTTCACAAGGTCCCAATCATTTTTTATCCCCTGCGTCCCTGTCAGCGTTGAAAAAACAGCTGGTAGGGATGCTAACACTCCTAAACCGCTAGTGCTGGCTCCCCCTTTGCATGAATGTAGGAACAGTCTAGTTCGCCCGCATCCACTAAGCACATTTGGTACATGCACAAGTTTAGGTCAAATAAAGATCCCTACCCCCGTTTCTGGCTTAACTAAAAATAAAAATGCCGTAGCCTATAGCAAATCCAGTACTCCAACGCTCAATTCTTCACCGAAAATAGCACACACCAACTCGATAGACATAGGTGAAGATGATATTGAAACTCCTCTTAACATAGGGTCGTCATGTCAAACAGTACTACTGGGTGCTGAACCACATTTGGGGCTGATTAACGAACTTAAGTACTTCAAATGCTATTTCAAATCTCATCTTTACCTGATCCTCATAAATGCTAGATCCGTTCTAAATAAACTGCCGATGCTCAGAGCACTCACAGTAATATACAAACCCCCTATAATTGTCATCACTGAATCCTGGTGTAATTCGAACATACTGGATGAAGAGATAAGCTTAGATAACTATACACACTTTCGGTGTGACAGGGAAGGTGGTAAGGGAGGGGGTTGTCTTATGTACTTTCTGAATGCACTTACTGTATCACAGCTAGAAAGTAGTACACTTAACATGCCTGAGACTTTATGGGTTAACTTACACTTAAATAACGCAATAGTATTAATTAGATGCACCTACAGAGCACCTGGCACCTTTAGTAATTACGAGACCCAACTTATTAATACTCTAGAACAATTATCCACCCTACACTACGATCAAAAGACCCTATGTGGAGACTTTAACTCATCAGAAATCAACTGGGAAATACCCACAGATCCAACTAAACTTGATAAGTTCTTAGGCACACTGGATATACTTGGCTGGAAGCAGACTGTCACAACCCCTACAAGAGGTAATAACGTACTAGACCTAATCTTCTGCCACAATATAAGTCCCCTTTCTATCCTAGTAGGTTCTGAGTTTTCAGGGAGTGACCACAAAACCGTGCTGTGTGCACTGCCACTTCCGTCAAGTAGCAATGCAACCCATACCCCTACTTCACAACAAATAACTTACAGGAACTACAGTAAGGCAGACTGGACTCTAGTGAAATCAATGTTAAGATCCCCAGAATGGAGTGAGTACTTCTATACTGATAGCCTCTCGAAAGCTCTAGACATCTTTTACCATAACTCCAACACATGCTTAGATGCTGTCATCCCATTTCAAACACTAAAGATTTCCCCACATAGAAAGTCATTCATAAAGCCAAAGGATCGTAGGAAACTGAAAAGACTGTCAACAAGTTACTTCAGGCGACACGACTTTAGTACACTAAGGTCAACACTTGGTACTCTTAGCTCCATCTCGCAAGCTCATAACTTGCGTATGAGAAATGAAGAATGCACCACACTGGCCAGCACCACCAGAGTAGGTGCTCTCACAGAAATACTAAAGAAACGAATGAATCGCCAAAGCCATAAAATTTCTCTCCTTATAAACAAGGGCAAACTATACAGCAACCATGCAGACATGTGTGAACTGTTTAATGAGACGTTTGCAGCTAACTACCTTAAGCCTACAAGTCCACTTCTCGGTTTACAATCTAAAATAGAACTCCCTTCATCTTCAACGCCGAAACAAATCAGTACAGTTCATTTCACTTATTCTAATATTAACCAAGCCATTAATAATCTTAAAAGCTCTAGTAGTGCCGGTTTTGACGGTATACCATCGTATCTTTATAAACTTGGTGGTTCTGACATTTCCGTTTTATTGCTTAAGATTTTTACAATGTCCCTAGAAAGCCAAACCTATCCAGATAAATGGAAAACGACATTTATAGTACCTAAACACAAATCCGGATCAA
>CALYDE020000744.1:0-34857 GCA_944472155.2 Trichobilharzia szidati
TTCTGTTGGAACACATTGTCCGTATCACACCACCATAGAGTAATTAGACATATGAATGAATGAATATAATTCGAGATGAAGTAAAACTAAGACGCGTAACATAGGTGATATAAGAAAATGAAGTACATTCAGAAGTACAAGGATAAGCTCTGTGTGCTTAAGGGCCCAATGGACCCAATTAAGCAAAATAATATAATTTACAAAATACCTTTCAATGACTGTGAGGTCAGTTACATATGTCAAACTAGTAGATCAGGAGTAGTCAGATTGTTATAACATTACAGTTTAGCTAAGGTTAGAACCTTGACCACGCGAAGATAAGTAATCTAGGAAAATGCTCAGAAATCGCACTGCATACATTAACACACTACCATAAAATAGGGTAGGACAAAGAGGGTTAAAATTCTAAAAGGTAATATAGGTAGGTGGAGAGAGAGGTTGATTACTGAATCTTTGTTCATCGAATCTACACACCGAACACGTGCAATAGGAATGAATCATCACCCATACCAGAAATATGGATAATACTACTACCAGTCAAATCGAGGGATGAGATATAGTGGAATTATACAAACGAAATTGGAAAATTGTATGAGTACCTTTGTATGATTATGAGCAGTAATAAATTGTGCTCGAAACGTAGTCATCAGTTAATATTACTGTATGACAACATTGTGAGACTTTATCAAAATAAATTTTACCCACAGTGGAAGTTTAAAATTACTTATGGCCAAATGCTGTTTTCATCATTTCCGTGGATAGCAGCTTTGTGCATGATATGGTCACTTGATAATTACTAAGTTCTAGTTACTTATCCTTAAATGTTAGACTGGTCGATTCTAGTGACTGGAATATCCAGAGTGGTCCCGTATTCACAGGGTCAAAATTTTATTGTATACGTTAGTGTACATTTTGCATGTAAATTGATATACTTGGTGTTAACAAAGGCAGTGTGTCTCTCGACTTTTGATTAGAATAATGAACATGTTATTCTGTAAGCTGGAATCAGTCTGGCCGCAAAGAATATACTAGACAGTGATATATTTTGTTGTCATCCACGTCTCTGAGTTACACTACTGTTTTTAAGTATAAAAACTATTAGGTATAACTGTGGGCGTTTTGTTTTATAACTGTCATCCTTCTGACATTAGTCACAGTTTCAGCTAAGACCACGAATTGATATCAGTTAGAGAAAGATTAAAATCCAGGGAATACTGGACTAGAAGCGGGTCCCAGTGGCTGAATGGTATACGAAACTGTCATGTAATCAGAAGGTCCTTGGTTCGAAGCACAGCAGGTGTGTACCGCCGATGAATCCCAAACTAGGACGGGAGAGCTGGCTTTCTAGCACTCCATGGCTTTCATTCGTTCTCAAACTGATACCAATCCGTAGTGTAACCTGAGACAAGTGGAATCCATAAAAAATTGTTCCTTGAAAATTGATCACGACACAAACTATTGTCATGATTAGCTAACTGACATTGTACTTTATCCTAAGTCCTTGACTACGGCATATAAAATATATGCGTGATCTGATATATCACTATCCAGAACTTTGAAAACAATTTTTAGGTTTATTTGCATGTCAGGAGAGACTGTGCATTTCAATTTTACAAAGCCAATTAACGGGAAAAAGCTAAATCATAATTGCTACCTTGAACTAGACACATAACACTAGTTGCCGACTAATGTCTAACCAAAAGTATCTAATACAGTCCTATAGGAGGTCATTCGCAAGCCCAAATAGCCCACTGGTAACGTCTCTGACTGCAGTACTGGGTGATGCGGGTTCGAATCTCAGAAGGGACATCAGTTTCTTCAAGGTTGCAGATACGCCTTGCTGATGAGTGCCAACTAGCACGAAACCTAGGTCCAAGGCTTCCTGCCGATTGCCTCCAACCATCTAATACCAACAATTCAATTCACAGTGCACCGTGATGACGAGCCACCAAACAAAGGACTAGACACATTACACTAGTTACTGACTAATGTTCAATCGAAAATAACTGCTACGTATCGCACACAAAGTTGTCTAAGAAACAACCCAATGACTCTTGGAACGGCGTGTGCAGACTTCGAGTCCCAGTGGGAATATCATGACTCACTTGAGATGAAGTCAAATATTTCTAGCGATTCTCAAACAAGATGAAATGCGCATCTTGGATTATGTTCGTAGTCACCAGTGCCACCCAGAAGAACAAGTTTTTACACATCTTAAAATTTATAGAAACCTATTTCCCCCATAATTTATAAGCTTATTTGCAATGAAAACAACATATAATTGGAATGTGTTCAAAAAAATATGTTCATGCTGTTCAATCTGTACTGATGCTGTGACCTTAAACAACTTCCTTTTGTTTTGCGAAATACATTTCTGTTGAACAAGTTCATGAAAACAAAATGACTGACACCAATTATTTTACTATTGTTGTCCTTTTGTGACTTCAAAATGCCCTAAATCTTACAAACCGCATGTAATGCCTTCGTAAAAATTCAAGCGTACACACTCTTCATTAAATAGCTAATTTAGGAAACAATATGTAAATTATTTCTACCGAAATTCCCATTTATAAATTTGAATAGGGAAAGAGGAAACATCAGTGTGAAAGAGCATGGATCAGTCCTATTGTTGAAGTTTTGTAATAACCTTATTGATGCTCAGTAGCGACTGACCCTATCCAGGCAGTTACCTGGGATTCTAGTGGGAAGCCATGACCAGGAGTGTACAGCAGGTTGAAGATGAGGCAGTAACTCATCGAAGGAGGCACTGCGAATTGGTCGCGCTACGTCGTGAATTGCCAGAAGCTGGAATTCATGGGCTGGCCATCGGTTAGGTTCCCAGTGGCCTAATGGTCTATTAGCTAGCTGGCCTTGTAACCAGAAGGTCCTAGGTTCGAACAGTGGTGGTGAGTGCATGTTGATGAAGAGCCTCAATGTAGGGCAAAACAGCTGTCCAGTACTCCCTACAGCTGTTGCAGATGGTTAAATTTAAAAACTGATAGCTGCAGTGATCAGTGTTCATTAAAAATAAATTGAGTAGAACTCATAAGATCCAGAAATCAATATTTGGTTCACATGGAAAAATGACAAATAATTGATAGGAAGATGACGTAAGAAAAAGGGGTAAGAAAAAGGCAGGGAGAAAATATTATTATGTATATTAAACCTTGGTTCTAAAACTGGATTACCAAGGTAAGTTCAGAGTAATGACAAATAATTGTTTGGTTGGAAGATCTCATCATTAGGTGACATCAGATAGAGAACCATTGGAAAACCTGCCAGGGAGTATTCGACAGCCAGCTGTTTCGTCCTAGTTCGGGACTCTGAAGCAGTACGCACCCATCACTTTTATTCGAGCCCAAGACCTTCTGGTAACAAGGCGAGCTAGTAAACCACTAAGCTACTGGGACCGGATCCAATGGCCAGCCCATGGATTCCAACTTCTGCCAAATCATGATATAGCGCGACAAATTTCCAATGTCTTCGGCGAGCATTTGTCCTCACACCCAACCTGCTGCACCCTACTGGTCACGACGTCTCAATGGAACCCCAGGTAACTACCTACCTGAATAGGACCAGTCACTAGTGAGCGCCAGATCACTTTTCAAGTATTGGTTTGTATGGATTTGATTGCATGGTTACAGGATTTCATTATGAATCAGCACCAGTTTGAACCCCCGTGGTTGCGTACTGTTAAAGAGTCCCAAGCTAGGCTGGCGAAACAGCTGTCCAGTACTCGCTGGCAGGTTTTCCAATGGTTCTCTAACCGATATCAGCTCATGATGAAATCCTGCAACCAATAAATCAAATCACTACAAACAAATATGTTAAACATTATTTTGATGACAACAAGCCACTAGTTAGCCTATTATATCACGAGATTATTGATTTAATATTTCTGAATCGATACATTTTCTATTAAGAGAAGATAGACTACCTGAATTGAAATGCCTGTATATGATAATCTACTCTTGCGAAAGTAGATACACAGGATGTTCGTAGAGGAACATATCCTGCCGCTTATTATACTACTTCCTAGCTTGGCTAAGCAAAGACCAGCGCATAGCTGTTAATTTTTTTATACTACAACATTATGGTAGATAATGACTACTCACCTTATCATAGGTCCTTTAACATTGTGTACGAGGTTGGACAAAGTTTAGTGACAGTGACACGAGTTCATTTGCTTTGTACAGCGAAATCTCTGGCAATATATAACATAAAGCAAGAACTGCGTTTACAAAATCAATTTGTATTATCTCTTTTGTTACTATGGTCATAATTTTATCACGTGATTCATAAAACTTCTTTATTCCACTTTGTTCTGTTTTATTTCGCTTTACATCATCAGATTCTAACATTTATTTAACATTCATTTATTCTATTTTACTTAACTTTGCTACCAGCACTTCACTGCTTATCTTATTTCTACCATCTTATTGCATTTAAGCATGACATATCCACATATTCACACCTCCGAATGTACTTTATTTTCTTATCGCATCTATTTTAAGAATCTCTGTTCAACTTTATCATATTGTTGTTATTCCCTTGGGTTCCGAGTGAAGCATATTGCTTCAACAACACACCTCTACTTTGTTTTACTCTCTGCTGTCCTCTTCAGCTTAACCTAAGATTGCACATAATCTCTCATCTCCTCCTCCAACTCAAACGATCTCCTCTATGTAACCCTCGTACCAACCAATCACTCGTAGCTTCCCATTTGGACTCAACTGAGTGCCATATCATTCGACGGTACACTCAATGTATGCCCAATCCATCCATCTCCATTTTTCTTCTACATATTTGTCAAGCAATCAGCTATTTCTCAGTTTATCCCCACAATTTCTTGTTTCTAATTCCTTCTGGCCGGTTGGCCATTTTATTTTCAACAATGAGCTAGATAAGAAAGCTGTTGATACAAGTCTGCTTTAGTCTGTTGGAAATGCTTTTCGTGACACTCAGTGCAAGTTTTTGACTCATTTAGAAGAAATAACAGACTTCACATTTCTGTTGAAAGTCCAATTCTTGTTCTTTATGCATAACGCAGCACTGTATGTTGAACTGTGTTTATTTATTCGTATGTTGGAAGATTTCATCATGACCTGACATCAGTAAGAGAACCATTAGAAAACCAGTTGGGAGTACTGGACAGCCAGCTGTTTCGTCCAAGTTTGCGACTCTGAAGCAGTACGCGCCCGCCACCACGATTCAAACCCAGGACCTTCTGGTTACAAGGCTAACGAGTTCGTAGACCATTAAGCCAATGGACCTGACTCAGTGGCCAGCACATGAATTCTAATTCCTTCCAGTTCATGACATAGCGTGACCATTTCGCAATGTCTCCTTCGATGAGTTACTGCCTTACCTTCAACGTGCTGTAACCTGCTGGTCATGGCTTCCCACTAAAATCCCAGGTAACTTCCTGAATCAAGCCAGTCGCAAGTGGGCATCAGACTAGTTTTTAAGTATTGGTTTTATGGAAATTCCGTTCGATTGGTTGGAGGAAGTCCTGAGTTCGAAGCCGGATTTGTGCGTATTGCTTAAGAGTTGCAAACTAGCACGAAACAGCTGGCCGTCCAGTACTCCCTGGCGGGTTTTCTAATGGTTCTCTAACTGATGTCAGCTTATGATGAAATCCTCCAGTCCTGTAATTTGAAAATAGCTTCAGTAGTGTGGAGTGCACTGTTGCAAACCACCATGAACTTATTCAGAAAGCTACATCATAATCATATATACTGATAGATTCACGAAGTTAAGTCTGGTGGAGACTTTCAAAAGTACATAGGATTAAAACGAAATTGCCAACAACCGCCAGTGACATTCATGACTGTAACTGACTGGATCATAGAACAGCCCATGGAAAGTGAGAAGATGAGCATACACCGAACTGATTACAAAGACTCTAGAGTATTTCGATTTCTCTGATGACTTGTGTTTAATGTCACGAAAACTCGAAGATATACGGTCAAGGATCAACAAGTTGGCAGAATTGATAGCCGGGGACATAACTTCAGGTTGATATGGAGAACAGAAAGGTAACTAAGGTACCTGAAAGACAATAATACGCAACAGTTAACGTTAACAGAAGGAATCTAAACACAGTCACTTTTTTTTTACTTCCGCTTCGGTTGGCAGTATCATTCCGACTCTTGAGGATTTCAAGGTCAGCCAGGATTGAAAAAGAAAGATGCATCTTCGGTAATCTGAGATCATTGTTTAGATCAACTTAACTCAGCACAACTAGCAAGATCCAAATTGTTGACGCTAATGCCATTCAGTTAGTGCTTTAAAGGTATTTCCAACAGCCTTCTCTAGATATTCATTAACACCTGCCTTCTGTGGCTTCACATTAAAGATTAGCAACAAGGATATGTGGCAAAGAACTAACCAAGAATCTGTCACCTTTTAAATATGTAGGAGGAAATGGAGAAGAATTCCACATATTCTGAAGAGACTGTTGCGTGACATCATACGCCAGGCTCTCTACTACCATGCAGATTGGAAACTAAGAGTTGAGTACGGGCGACACGGAGAAGTTCTTATGACGCATAAATGAAAACTCATGATAAGTCTTAAAAGCGAATGTTGAGAAGAGAGTGAAAATAGCATGTGCTGCTGAAGCTCTTTGTCTTACTAAGAATATGGAGGTATTGACTTTAGCGCTTTTTCTGTATGAACCCAGTTTAAATCGGTAAGATAACTGTGGATTCTTAGATGCTATAAACATTCATTAGAATAAATGGCCACTAAACAGTAAGAGTTTAGTAATTGAATTGTACATTTAGATGATATGCGTATCATGCATCGGCGATCATTGTATGTGACTAATTCTTACTAACATAGATAGGAAGACTTAGTAATATGACCAGCCATGTATCACACTGACACAATTGAAAGATCTCCAGCCCTAAAAAAACTCTTACATCAATCAATAATGTTCAAATCTTGTAGTCTAAGCATCCTATGACACAGAAGTGACAGCTTCCAGGCATTAATTACGCATGTTTATGAATTTTACTGGTCCCAGTCACAATTGAGATTCTCTATTGACAAACTATTCAGCACTAGGTGATATTTCATATTAGTCTACTTTGGAAATTAAAAATATTCGGGTCCTAACATGTGATAATACAAACAGTAATCAATTCGGTAACATATGGCAGTTAGTCAATGGGGTATACTAACTAGGTCAAGTTCATCAGCTATTTAGAATAAAGATCGCTCTGACCCGACTAGCAACCATCAATGATTTAAGTGAACTATTTTCAGTGACCCACTGACCAATAATACATACCATCATGTAATTTTGCTACCTTTCTGATTTCTATTTATGGAGTCAAGCAGGTCTGAGTTTTTTCGGTTTTCAGAGGAAAGCATGCTGCGTTTCGACCTGGCAGTTTTACGGGGAATAGCCTAATTCAAAGTAGAGTAACGAGAATTTAGTAGGCCTGAGAGTGCATAAAGAGTCAGTCAAGCAGAACCGTTTGTCAGCAATGGTCAGCCGCATCAAAAACAAGCCTCAGGCACTGATTCTTAGCATGACGAAAATCCCACTCAACGAGTGAATAAAATCGATATTCAAAGGCAACACGGATTCGTGCCATGTTTTGTTGTCACCACTAATAACCCTTTTCAAGGTTGTCGCTGGTTTTTTAGTGGAATCTTCGTCAGCCACTAATGTTCTATAATTTGGTTTGTAAGAGTTAGTTATGTTTTACGAGTTGATCACGGACTGATATCAATTGGAGAACTATTGAAAACCAGGGAGTACTGGACAGCTGCTGTTTCATCCTAGTTTGGGAATCATCGGCAGTATGTGGTGCGTACTAGTGAGAAGTCGTGACCAGTGAGGTCCAATTAGATGTCACGTGTGTGGGTGCGTACTGCCGATGATTCCCAAACTAGGATGAAACAGCAGCTGTTCAGTACTCCCTGGTTTTCAATAGTTCTGTAATTGATATCAGCCACTAATGTATTGTTAATTTTCACTCTTTGTTGATGCATTCCCAATCGATAATGAGCACGGGAAACAGGGAAGGCTTGACATGAAGAGGGCAACACTAAACTGTGAAAAGGACACTACTATCATAGTAACTTCACACTTTGATTCCTCATGTTCCTTTTAATACCTATGGAAGAAAAAAAATCTTTTTTCCAAACTCATTCTTCGTCATCTACCACTGCTTGTTGAGAAGTGCGATGACTTGTCAAAAGTAACACCTGTCCTAGCCAACTCAGTCGACGCAACTTCACAACCTCACCGACTGACAACTATCCTTACCCACCAGCTTAGGCACATTCTATATAAGTTTGTTTATAGATGTATCACACAGACAGTGAAACAGTATTATTTACTGGATGACAATGTTTCGAACAAAATTTATTGTTCATAATCATATCAATTATAATCACACGACTTCGAAACTTGACTTCCATAGTTTTCTTTGTTCTCTTCTATTCGTCGTCGAAGGGGTACTGAATTTTTCCAGATATCCGGGTGGACAGGTGTTGAATCATTCCTATTTCAAGTATTTGCAGTTGAATCGATAAACCGAACTTCCATTATCAATCTCTCCCTCCACCCTGGTGTTACAATAGGTTTTAAACCTGTCATCTTATCCCATCTAAATGCATGGTTGTATGTAATTGCATGTTGTGCTATGACTGAACTATTCTCTAGATTTCTTATTTTATTCGGGTCAGCCACTATAGATTTTGCTGCTATCTCTCTGCGCTCCGCTAGTCTGATTAGCTGACCTCATTGTAATACTTTGGCCCGCGTATTTGACCTGACAATCATTCCAGCAGGGAATCAGATAAACTAAATTGTTTTGTTTCATTGGCTGCACAGAATTGATCCTTTAACCGAAGAAGCTTGTTTCTAATTGAGTTCGTAAGTTTGAATTCAAGCCACTTTTATTCCTGCACTTTTAGGAATTCTGCGTTATTTTTCCGAGTTTCCTTCTTTGTGTGGAAGTACTACTGATGATTTAGACTCCTAACTGTTGATGTTGTCAATATCGTGGGCATGTTTGACATGCATATAGTCATTAATATTACTATTATTATTATTATTGCTATTATTATCAAGATCACTACTTTCATTATTTATTTTATTTTTACATATCCCTTCATACTTTCTGATGAATTTATAATTAATGACGATACTCATGTTTCACAGCTCTAAATGAGGACACAGTGAACTGCCTGGGACTGCACGCTTTCTATGATCATTACATGGATATTTAGCCAGCTCAAGGTATGATGCAAGCTGGCGAAAATGAGATAAAAGTCCTTTCCTTTAATGATCAGTTCATTAGAATTCATATAACGTCTTAAAACGAAGTTAAGTGGTCAGTACTCACAATCACTTCTGTAAATATTGGAGTCGATGCAAAACAAACCCGAAGTATCGTCTTATAGTTTACCCCAGTTTGCTGCAACAACATTACTGTCACTGTATGCAGACAAAAAAGTACTCATTACTTATAAATTAACTCTGTGTTCTTTCAATAAAAAGAATAAACACATAAATATACATGTATAGTTGTCTTTAGCCTCCTTTACATAAATAATAACAATAGAAGGTTAAGACATATTTGAAGATAAGAAATGAAATAATATCACTGAAATCTACATCAAAATAAATTCCCCTTAGTTTATGCTGAAGATACATTTCCGTTTACAACTTTTGAAATTGTCTCTCTATCTCTCTCGTTGTCTCCACAAACTCACTCTCACTTTCTCTTTTCTTATAAAATATGATGTAATATAGATGTGTAAAAGTAACAATTTAATAGAATGAATACTATAAATGTGTCTTTGTTCACTTGTAAACGTGTACAATAATTCATTGAACGTATTAAACGTTCAACAAAAGATAGTTTTGCATCATTTTTTACCTTAAAATGATTTGTTTCACTCAGTATATTTGGTCGAATGAATTTACGATTGAACGTTGAGGATGATGATGATGATGAGTGTAGAGGTGATGAAAAAGACATGGACGACGACGAGGAGGAGGCGGAAGAGGAGGAGGACAGTGTTGGCACTAAAAGAATTAATGAAGACAAGTCAATTAATTCAATTATTAGTTAGTAATTTAATATAAAAAACATAAATCCCTTACTAATAACTTACTAATTGATGAAATTGCTTGGAGCTGTAGCTGGAAGTCCTGGGTAGTGGAGTCAACCGGCTTGGTTGTGAGAACAAATCTTCGCCTGTGATGTAGACTGGCAGTCAAGCTATCTTTGATTGAACACTAGTTAGTAACTAGTGTAATGTGTCTAGTCCTTTCTTTCGTGCAGACTGAATTCTATCAGTCAGTCAAGTTTGCAATGTGGCCACCATGCCACTAGGTGGCTTGCTATCACAGTGCACATTGATTTGATGAAATTAAGTAGTCGCAGGCAGGTTTCGTGCTAGCTAGCACTCACCAGTCAGTCAGCAACGCGTATCTTCAACCTTGAAGGAACAACTTACTTCCCTTCTGAGATTCTAAAACGCGTCACCGAATTAGTACTGCACACAGAGACGTTGCCACTGAGCTATTTGGACTCGCGACTGACCTCCTGTAGGACTGTGGTGGATGCTTTGATTGGACACTAGTAACTAGTGTGATGTGTCTAGTACTTTCTTTGATGCAGTTCCTTCATGGTTGCAGATACGCCTTGCTGACGAGTGCCAACTAGCACGAAAACTAGGTGGAGTAGGGCTTCCTGTGGCCGATTGCCTCCAACCATCTAATATCATCAATTCAAGCTCTCTGTCACGGTCCTAGTGTCTAAATAGTCAACGAACCAGGTCTCGTTACCTGGAGACCCTTAGTCTGACCCTTGTTAAGTTCACAGATGCGTTCTGCTGAAAAGTCAGTCTCAAAGTAGGACGAATCAAGTAAATTCGTGATCAAACTTAGAATTGACTCAGTAGAATAATTCTTAGAACCAGTAAATCTATTGACAAATGGAAATGCTGCAGCCTCCATGCTTTATAAAATCGTCTGGAATAAATGGATTATTATCATCTTTTCCGTCTTTGAAACTAATATTCACAGCAGAACGAAGATTTATTTGACCTTCGAAACTTATCAAGTTAAACTATCCAACTATGAATTCAATGGTAGAGATCACTTTAGTAACTGCTTAGAATAATCACAGAAAATAAGAGACAAATTCAGCTAAGAAAATTTTCTTTATCGACGAAATCATCTTCAGATGCCGTACAGTCGTATATATACTTACCTGGATGGAAGGTTTTGTCATGAGCTGACATTAGTTAGAGAACCACTGGAAAACCTGGAAGTCTTCATCAGTACACACCCACCGGGGTTCAAACCCAGGACTCTCTGGTGAGAAGCCGTGACCAGTAGGGTACAGCAGGTTGAAGATGAGGCAGTAGCCCACCGAAGAAGACACTGTGAAATGGTCGCCCTATGTCGTGAATGGCAGAAGTTAGAATTCAGGGACTGGCGATTGGATCGGATCCCTGGGTTGTAACCCCGGTGGGTGCGTTTTGATGAAGAGTCCCAAACTAGGCGGACGAAACAGCTGTCCAGTACTTCCAGGATTTCCAGTGGATCTCTAACTGATGTCAGCTCATGATGAAGTCCTCCATCCAATCAAACTAAATCCCTACAAAACCAATACTTGTATTTATATTTAACAAAAATGTGTAGTAGTCTCTTACTGAGTAATACCGGGAGACATAATCGATATTAATACTCGGAAGTGGCTTTAGAAGTAAAATATAAAAGTTGTAAATTGCGTGGTACTCAACGTTACAAAGTTAGAAATTCGATAATATTAAAATTGTTATTGAGTGAGAATAAATGCAGTTGAGTGTCAATTTAACAAGTATGAATAGTGAATTAATTAATAAAATAAAAGCAAACTAGTAGTAAAATTGAAAATGGACAAAAAGAAAAAGAATTAAAATTTTTTACAGGGGATGACTAGAGGAGGTGAGGACCATGGTAGAATAAGAGACTGGACAAACTTTTCCTGTATACAACCCCGAACTATTATACATTTCTGTTGAATATAAATACGACTGTATACAGCCTCTGAAGATGATTTCGTCCATAAAGCAAAATTTCCTTCCCTGAATTTGTCTTTTATTTTCTTCATGACTCACTGAATAATCACAGAGTTTATTTATTACTCTTTTTATTTTGTTCCTTTGCGTTCCGAGTGGAAAATTATACTTTGGAAATGAACTTGCCCACTGTGGTTTGAGTAAAATTCCATTGTGGATAAAATTTATTTTGATAAAGTCACACAGCAGTATTTACTGATGACCACGTTTCGAGCACAATTTATTCCTGCTCATTTTAATCATATCAAGTTACTCACACAACTTTCCAACTTCGTTTACATTTGCTTGGTAGTAATATTTTGCATATCTCTCTGGTATGAGTGATGAGTCATTCGTATTACACGTGTTGGTTATAGAGTCTATGAACCAGGATTCAGTAACTAATCTCTCTCTCCATTTTCCCCTAGTACATTTTAGAAGTTTAGCCCTTCCCCATCCTATTGCGTGGTTGTGTGTTAATGCATGCAGTGCAGTTGCTGACCTGTTTTCTAGATTACTTATCTTCGCAGGGTCAGCCATTATAATCTTAGCTGAATTCTTGCATTCTGAAAATCTGACTACTCTTAATCTACTAGTTTGAAGTATGTGGCCGACCTAGCTCACAGTCATTGCAAGGTACTTTGTGGATTTAGGAGTGGGTTGGCGAGTCCCTCGACCCCTGACCACGTGTAAGATTGGTAAGAATTCTACTGCTACACCACTCACATAATCACACAGCGAAATGGAATTATAGTACTGCAAACAATATTACATTATAACTTAATTGTTAATATCCGTAGACATTAGTCGCCATAAACACTCTGATATGAATCGTATATCATTAAGCCCTCAGTGCTAGGGCTAACACATACATTTCCAAGAATTGATCTGCAGAAATTCTGTTTGTTTTTGGTTAGACCACGGATTGATATCACTCAGAGAATGAATGAAAACAAAGGAGTACTGGACAGCTGTTTCGTTTTAGTTTGGGAGTCATCGGCAGCAATCACCCATTTGGGTTTCAACCCAGGACCTTCCGGTTACGAAAAGGTCTCATATACCATTCAACCACCGGGACCCGTTTCAATGGCCAGCCCATGAATTCTAACTTCTACCAATTTGCGATTCTTAGCGCGACAACCTACCAATATCCTGTGTAAAAGGACAAGCACTTCCTCCAACCTCCTGTTTAAAGTGAAACGTAGTATCTCATAAGTGGCATATTTATACTGATTCAAGAAAATCATAGCAACTATTCGCTTCAAAGTTACCATATCTCAAACAAAATAAGAATATGATTATAACATGCTAAATTTCATGCAGTGCATATGAAACTTCATTGAATTCTCATTCATTACACATCTCAAAATCATTCCATTTCCTTTAAAAATTATGACAGATAAATCCAAAATATGATTATTATCTTAAACGAATTGACTCTCTCAATTATTTCTTGTATCATCTAAGTGGCTCAGAAATTTCGAGTCAGTTTGATTACCTAGATTGACTTAATTCTGAAGAAATACTTATGCCTTGAGCCCTAATTCGGAAACTCCCCTGTTCATACTTTAAATCGCTTCGTCCCACAACAAAGTCACTATACCAAAGTTTGATAGTTTTAAATACTCATAATTTAGTTGAATGCAGAACGAAAACGCTAAATGATGGCTACTAATTTTGCCGGTGTGATAAGGGCTGAGTGAATTTGGAAGACCGTACTCAATCACGAAGTCAACTGACGTAGGAAGTAGTGTGCATATCTGTGAGTGGAAGACATGTATCAAATTTGGGCTGAAATGGTTGGAACTCAGCTATTCGATAACACTTTCTATATGAGGGCCTGTGATAATACTGAACTGTCGAGATTGGAGTAGGTGGAAAACGATTCGAACCTGAGATGCACTTGCCAGTTTATAAAAAAACGCTTACTTCAGGGAACCATATCTGTTTTAATTTGATTTCGACGCAGTGCGGCAATTCAGAATATTACGAATTTAGCTTACACTTTAGGTTTGTAATACTCACCAGTCTATTAATATATGTGTAAAATTTGGGCACTGTGGTCGGTCGGTCGGTTTTCGACATAGAACTTTGCACATATGTGCGGCAGTTCAAGTCACCACACTCCATGTAGCACACAAAGCAAGAGAAGAAAGTAGGAGAACTGCATAATATAGACAGTAAACAGAGGTGTGAGACAAAGGAATAGTAATAACGGAGAACAATATACTTTCATTTGAAATCATAAGTCACAAGGAATGGATACATCTGCGCCACTGAGAACGATTTTGAGCCATGTCACCAATTGTTTCCGACCATTGGTTTTTACCATCCCGAGGACCCTAACCAGGAAGTCTACACCTTCCTACGTGGCTGGCTTAAACTAACTGTTGTAGATTTCATTGACTGGTGCCATGTTTTGGTTTGACCGCCGCTAGCTCTTTTCCAGCCTGACCCTATGTCAGCTGACATTGCCTGTTGTCGAGGAAGGCGATGACTAGGCATACGCAATACATGTCCTAACCATCTCAGTCGATGTGATTTCATAGTTTCGTCGATTGATTTCCCCGCCTTACCTAGCACTGTGGGTACTGTGGTAGTAAGTAATTCCATATTAGTTTGTTTATTTGATATATCACACAGTGAAACAGTATTATTTACTGGATGAAGTTTCGAACAAAATGTATTTTTCATAATCATATCAATTGTAATCACACGACTTTGACACTTGAGTTTTATAGTCTAATTGTATTAAGGATTTATTTGTAAATGTTTTATTACTGAATTCGGTTGGATAGGTATTTAAATTTAACAAATAGAAAAAAGTCACATGTTCTTTTGATTGATGATGATTAGCAATAAAGTCCCATACAAGATGAGACAGATGGGTGTTCTTGCATTCTTAGTAAATATTGGTGTTCCTTTTGTACCCATTGTTTCACATTCCAAACCATAATACATCGCATTACCCATGGTCAAGTGAATAATGCTTCACAGTTTAAAACAATGCATGCGGAGTTCAAGTCATAGTGGGGACACAATAAACTCCCTGAGATACAGAGTTCTGCATAGGATAAAGTGTGCATTCTGGATTCGATTGGCAGTGACAATCAACGGAAAATAACATAATCTTAGTCATAATAGAGACGAGACAATCCCACCCCATATATTTAATTGGCGTGAAATGCAAATTAACCAAAAATCAAAACTTTCTTGTTAAACAGGTTTAAAATTTTATCTCTTCACTTATTTATGGGCTTGTGCGCAAACATGCAATGGGCTTATTGGTGAACAACACCTCTTCAATTGCTTACTGATTTCTGGAGGTTACTTTAATGTCAGTCACCAGAAAAAGTAAAAGTTAGATCAGTCTTGAACCCAAACAAAACATCAGTGACATAGATTTCAATCTCCATGGAGGGGAGGCATCATTTTCCTCCACCTTTGCTGATGAGTGCTAATCATCAGTCAACATGAAAACAATTTACTTTTCGGCAAACAGTACTACTTCGAATATTTATTGCAGGTTACTTTATCATTCCTTATCAGGAAAAGCAAAAAGGTGCTATTATGTAATGTGTGATAATTAAAGGTAAAGTGCACTCGTTCAAGCTGACAAGCAAAAGAGATAGCAAGAAATAAGTCACCATTTTACTCAGACTTCTTTTACCAGGCATAATAATCATGCTGTTGAACATTCAGTCTTCAACTTACCATCAGTTGATGTACTGAGTGTTGTTGAGTGTACAGAGTCTGTGGTATCAGGGAGATCTATAAGATGTGACAAACGTTTTCCATTTAGAAGGTATTGTAGATTTTTTCCAAAAATGTGGTAACATGATAGGAAAATTTTTATACGATCCTTGCATTCTGAGTGAAACAGATGGCTTTAGTCTTTAAAGTTTCAGCAAAAGCAATCTTGATTCTTTGAGGTGGAACTGTTAGACCCACACGCGAGCATCCCCCGTTGTCGTTACTAATATGAGCTAATAAACAGGAGAAGGTTTAGGAGTGTTTCGATCGGACATTAGTCAGTAACTGGTGTACTATATGTGTGTGTCTAGTCCTATCTACCGTGCAGACCGAATTCCATCAGTCAGTCAAGTTTGCATTGTGGCCACCATGCCACTAGGTGGCTCGCCATCATGGTGTACTGTGAATTGAATTGTTGGTATTAGATGTTGCAGGTAGTCGGCTACAGCACCTAGGTTTTGTGCTAGTTGGCACTCACCAGGCAGTCAGCAAGGCGTATCTACAATCACCTTAAAGGAACTCATTTCCTTTGCTGACGAGTACCAACCAGCTTGAAACCTAGGTGAGGTAGGGCTTCCTGTGGCCGATCGCCTCCAACCATCTAATACTGATAATTAGGATATGTTAATACATCATATAATTTAATTCTATGTGAACATTATTGTGATCCTGCCTGATGGACATTCTTGTTACCAGGAATATCAAATTGACAGATGACGTTTTAACTTCTATGTAACTTCATCATTTGTAACGTTATTCAAAACACCGCTTTGAGGTATAATGCTAGTTTTGTCCATGTACAGCTGAGGATGATTGAGTTTGCTAGAATCATAGTACAAAGACAGGAGTCATTGGATTTCAACCCGTGAAGATCCTGGGTTTGACATTTAGTAGGACAACTGATGCACTGTCCAGTGATGCAACTGATATTGGTTCCTGACAACTCTCTTGACGTACTTCTGACCACTTTTTTCACTGCATGCACTACATTAAAGAATCGGTACTTATAAAAGTTTGCCAACCAGAATATGACAATTGTTATCATATGTATATATACATACGCTGGTCAGTTAAGGCATATTTGTATCCATAAATTAGTGTTTTGAAAGCGCGACAAACATTTCACCGCAACTTGCATCCACGGACATACAATGAGCTGTCTAGGTAATTATTGTGTGGTAAAGGCTTTTCGTGTTGGAGGATGAGATGAAGTAATTGCACAGCTACTTGGATCCTGGCAGTTAACAATATAATATACTTTACTTCTCATCAAGCAATGAGAAAACAGAGTTCTAGTATGAGACAAGAAACTGCTACTCTTATCTGACTACAAATATTGTGTAATCAAATAATAAACAAAGCGTCCGTAATTCCATTATGGGTAAATTTTATTTTGATAGAGTCTCACAGTGTTATACAGTAATATTTACTGATGACGTTTCGAGCACAATTTATTGCTCATAATCATATCAAGGTAATCACACGACTTCTTATATCAAAGCGTCCGTATTTGAGTGGTGGAATAATCGTCAACCACCCACGTGCTCCGGATCTGGTTCCCAGCTGACGCAATCTGAAACGTCATTAGGCCAGTATTAAGCCCGGAAAAACGGATGGTTGGGCATAAGGCTTGCAACCCCACCAGTCAAGGAGATAACAACACCACATCAACTGTAACTTCACAACCTAAAACCAACACTCAGAAAGCAAACGAATGTAAACAAAAACAATAAATCAAGTAAAACGAAATTAATTAATGGACTTACCAATTATTTCAATATAAATTTTATCATAAACAAAGTCAAGCCTTGAGGGACTGTATGTTACAGACTTATTAAGGTAGGCAGGTGACTGTGAATTCAATTCCATATATTCCAGTTTGTGATAGTTCGGTGACATTTTTGTCAAGTTCACATTTTTAATAGGATTTGATCTTTCCAAGCATATCCACTGGCCTGCTTCTGCTTCACTTGCCCAGGCTATGAATAATCGACTTTCTAGCAGATGAGAATCCAGCCACCGTAGGGTAATATATACACCACCAGATTTGTATGGATTTGGCAGACGTCGAATTCCACGGTGATACCATTCCAGGGATATGGTTGGATCAAGTTTAGCTTCTGAAGATGGGAAACTAGCACGACATATCAATTCAAGCGGGGTACCGTAAAAAACAAGATTTGGACCAGTCACTGTTATAGCTGATAGAAAGAAGAAGAAAAATAAAAGAACTTTTAAAATTCCAATAGTAATTCATCTCATGTCATTGATTTAAAGAATACCTGGCAAATGGTAACCATATATATATATATATATCTGTATTCATTCCTTAGCATTCTGAATGAAACGTACGGTTTCAAGTTATAAAGCTGCAAATGAACTGGGGTGTTGTATCTACGGGTTGAAGGTGATAGCCTTACGACCTAACTTCCCTATTACTCAGGCTTACTGTCAGCCTGTTTATGAATGCGTTACTCGAGAAGTGAACATCGATTCACGGAAAATACCCATCCAGACACGGATGTGCGTCGGTGGCATAGCGGTTAGGACGCTCGCCGACCATGCACATGGTCCGGGGTTCGGTTCCCGGCCGACGCACTCCTTTACCTTACTAAGCCAGAAATAATGCTGGTGAAGTGGAAAGGTTGGACATGAGGCTAGCAACCCCATCCTGTAAAATAAACACTGCTACAGAAACTTCAAGCCACTAGCTTGAAGCCCCATGTTCCACTCGGGAACGTGAAGGAAAAAAAAGATACGAATGTAAGAACGAAAAAGTTCAGCGAAGAGTCTTTTTTCGGCGAATTCACTCACCTAGCTGTACAATCGCATTTATATATAATATTTTGTGTGTGTGTGTACACTGACACTGTCAAACAAAAAGTAAAATAAAAATTATTTAGGGTTACTGTCTACATTGTAAGAATGTTTCTAAAATGTGGTGAATGATCAAAATTTTAACTAGGAGGGGTGAAGATTGGTAAGTACTGACGACCGTTGCGTAATATGAAATAGGATGTTAATGGAGACACGTGTCCACGAAATAAATTATGCAATAGGTAGAAAGAGCAAATAAATAGTTGGTTAACAAGAAAATGTTACTAAGATGCCATACAAAAATTCGAAAATTTAAACGTTATTAAGAAGTCGTTGAATTTGGAATTGTACGCAAGGTAGAAGGATGAGATGGAGTTTTTTTTCTATGAAGATAAATCAGAGTTTTCTATCAAGATCGCTAAGGCCTCCTCGGCAATGCAAAGTATACGGAAGCCAACCGTTTTCGAGAGGCTTCGTTTGACTTTGTAGATGATTTTGAATGAATTCTCCGTGCATATTTATTGGCGACCAGTGTTGAATACATGTTCAATTATTGCACTCTTTATTGATCCACTGTTACCTTTTCTTAGCCAAGCGGGGTAATGTTCTTTAACTTTTTTGGAAAAACAGGCATCGAACGACCTTCATATCTCACTCCACAAGTAAATTTTGTAGAAACACATAGAAATGGTCAAATGCGACAGTTTATCTTTGAAGTTGTTGGAGAATACCAATTGTAATGTAGCAGCGGAGAATATTTTCTTCAGGGCGTTAGATATTCCTTTTCTTGGAAAGTCAGCCAGAATGTCGCCTTTAAACGTCCCATTCATGTAAAGTATCTTCTTCTGCACAGAGATGGGTTGTTCTTTGTTGAACCGCGTACAATTTGTCATTCTGCCAGTGGTCGACGGGCGCTACATATATATATATATCATTTATGTTACTGACCCCACAAATATCTTCCTTTTTAATCTATGAAGAAGGCACGTAGCTCGGGTGGATATTTTGATGTAGTGCTATACCGGCCTTGAAGATGATATTTTAAAGAATAATGAAACCTTTGTAATTTTTATAAGATTGTTATTTTGCTTGCTCCGTCAAGGAACATAAGGCCTGTGAAGCACATTCCCACCTAACTGTGTCCCACGTAGTCTGTTTTGGACGGCTTGTCGATTACCCAAAAGCTTTCATTACCACCTCACTCGTGGACACACATCCAAATCATTGTTTTTAGGTACGTGTTCACTTGATAGTATGTCTGGGGAGTGGTGTTACTCAATAACTTCTGAGTATCTGCCCAATCCATACCCATTCCCTTCTCCATATTCATTGGACTGCAGGTTCTCAGTTAATTCGTCACCAGAGATCTTTGTTACTCGTTGTTTAAAGATGGTCATTTGATCTTCAGTATCGAGAATATTATCACTCTCCCAATTAAATGTTCACCAATAGACCACCTTTCATAATATACATTTCATTTTACGTGAAACTATTCCCTATTTTGATTGATGTAAAGACCCCGTGGACCTAATTAAACAAACTAATATAATTTACAAAATACCTTCCAATGACTGTGAGTTAGGTCAACTACATAGGTCAAACTAGTAGCTAGGGATAGTCAGATTTCCTGTCAGAACATAAGAATTTAGCTAAGGTTAGAATGATTGATCCCATGAAGATAAGTTATTTGGAAAAGAAGTCAGCAATAGCACTACATGCATTCACACACAACCACACAATAGGGTGGGACAGAGTCAAAATTCTAAAAGGTAATCTATGTAGGTGGAGAGAGAGATTGATTATTGAATCCTGGTTCATCGAGTCTACACACCCAACACATGCAACGGAAATGACTCAATGCAAATAACAGAAATATGGAATATATTGTTACCGCCGGTCAAATCAGAGGAGGGTAATAAATAATCTTAAAATTCTATTTCAATTCACATACATCATAACACTCTAACAATCATATTATTATTTCTGAATGTACATTATCCCATAATGATTTTTATTCAAATGTCTAATCATCAGTTTCACTCATTTATATAAATGAAGTAAAAAGTTTTATGAGTGAGTGACTTGATATGATTATGAGCGGCAATAATTTGTGCTCGAAACGTGTCATCAGTTAATATTACTGTAAAACACACTGTGTAATTAATCAAAATAAAATCTTATCTATAATGGAGTTATACTCTACCACAGTGGCCAAGTTTTATACTTATATCAATGATGTAAACATCCTTGTTTGATGTTATTCGAGAAAAAGTGGCCGGTAGTGGAATTCAGAAGAAAACACTTCGTCCTATTCTCAAACTCATCAATAACGCAGTGAGAGAAGTTCTACTGACTTCACCTTGAGACCACTTCAGCGAATTTTCAAAAACTATATATTACCATAAACAATTGGTTTATATGTAAATTTACATATATAAAAAGTCACACGAAGCTTAGGATTGAGTAGAATTCATATTCAATCGAGTTGGATTGATAGCCTACTCAGTAAATCAATTCCATTATAAACCTCATAATAGCAAAAAATAATAATAATAATAATAAACTCATGCATGCAAACCATGATACATGAATTAACAACAATTACTGCATCTACTCTATAAATAAATCAAGTAAAAGCATAAATTATTCACTAAAATACATTTAATTTAGCAAGAGACAACGCCTAGTGAATACTGTCACTTTTAAGGATGTTGAGACGTATAAAGAGGAAATATGAACAATGATACATATATTTATGTGTATACCAGAAGACTTACGATAAGTCTGAGGTATATTTGTGAAGTTCTATAAGCAGTTTGGATATTATACCACAAGGTTCTTCAGTGGAAAAGAACCCTTATTCATTACAACCCAAGTTCGAATTACATTTTTATTTACGTTAGTCAGTAATGCTAGAGGAGCATTATGTCAGAATCAAGTTAGTAAGTCCTCTATAGTATGGTGAGTACAAAAGAGCGATACGCTTTGAAGGTATTTGTTGGAAATCGAATAAAAGATATCCTATTAAACATCCGCATAATACAGTTTCATCAGTATCTGCACAAACGAATGTTACTAATAAATTGACGAGACACAGTATATATGAGTTTGATTTCTGATCGGCCTACAACGGCATCAATTAGAGTTCAAGTGAGAACTACGAGTTACTAGATACCTGATGTTTTTTAGTTTAACCCTCTTTAGTAATGGTTTGTACATGAGATCAAAAGGAGAACATTCAGACACTACGTCAGGATTATACAGTGCACGATTTCTAAATTCTGCTGATTAGTGACATAGAATTACTGCTAGTTGGCACAGTAGTTGAGTATACCCTTATTTTGATTGGCCACATTGCAAACCTGATTGATAGAAATCAGTCTGCACCAAAGAAAAGACTTGACACATCACACTAGTTACTAGTGTCGAATCAAAGTATCCATTACAGTGCTACAGGAGGTCAGTCGCCAGTCCAAATTTATTTTTTCTTTATTTTTGATTACAGCTTGATTCCATACCGTATATTTTGGTAGAGGTATGAAATTTTCAGCATGTGATATCAGTAGCCCAAATTTTGCAGGCCGACCATAGATATCAGGTGTGCGTCGGCAGGGGATCGAACCCCGGGCCATGTGGATGGTCAGCGAAAGTTGTAACCACTGTGCAACCGACGCTGAGTGGTAACGTCTCTGAAAGCAGTACTCACTGGATCCCGCTGGTTAGAATCTCAGAAGGGATATGAGCTCCTTCAAGGTAGCTGCAGATGCGAATGGCTGACTGAGTGGTGAGTGCTAACTAGAACGAAACCTAGGTAAATTAGGGCTTCCTGTGACCAACTGCCTCCAACCATCTTATATACCCTATTTGGTGGACATTAATTGATGTCATCTTTTCTTATATGTTGACGAATCTAAACATCATAAAGAAACTTGATGATCTGGATTGGACATTAGTAACTAGTGTGACGTGTCTAGGCCTTTCTTTGGTGCAGACTGAATTCTATCAGTCAGGTTTTGCAACGTGGCTACCATTCTGGGTAAGTCGCCATCACGGTGCACATTGATTTGATGATATCAGATAGTTGGCGGTAATCGGCAGGAAGCCTTGGATGAGGTTCAAGGATATGAGTTTCTTCAAGGTTGCAGGAACGCCTTGCTGACTGACTGGTGAATGCCAAATAGAACGAAACCTAGGTCCAAGGCTTCCTGTTGATTGCCTCCAACTATCTAATATCATCAAAACTTGATGATCATATTAAATCCATATAATCTGATTTTAAAAATGATGGGGATGATCTTTCGTACACATGGATGATTTTGTTTTTTTTTCGAATTTTCTAAACTGGTTAGACATTTTGCTTCCCAGGGAAATGAAAGCTTTGAGAATTAAAAATCCAGTTCAGGAAATACAGCCAAACTAAAATCTATCTTACAATA
Source organism: Trichobilharzia szidati (assembly GCA_944472155.2). NCBI lineage: Eukaryota > Metazoa > Platyhelminthes > Trematoda > Strigeidida > Schistosomatidae > Trichobilharzia > Trichobilharzia szidati. The sequence goes on from CALYDE020000744.1 coordinate 23,085, forward strand.
AAACTCAGTTTCGGTAATTCCCTGATTTAAGAGCAAAACAGGAAGTGTTAGAACACTGGAACTAGTCGTTTTTCCTTTGAAATATATGTTAGATAAGAGGCTCTGATAGCATGCAGAACATATATACCATATACCCTTTTACACTCAAGACATTTAATGCCCCAACACATTTAAATATCACACGTAACTGCCGATGGGTTATATCATTGTAAATGAATACGCGATTCAAGGCAACAATGCGTCAAACAATAAATCACTCGCAAATTTCAAACTCAATACTAACCTTAATATTTCTCTAGCCTAACCTGAAACCATCCCTAGTGATTGTCCTACTTACGCCCCCCCCCCTAGTTTTTTCATTACCCCAACCTTAGCCTAATTAGATATTCTATTTAACCTTCTTACACTTCTTTTATTTTTCTACGAACACAGCGTCTTTTGCCTGGTTTTCCCCAACTGCTCTACTTTTATATTTCAGAACCACTGACGTGTTAGTTCCTCTGGATTGCAATTTTTTAACGTGTCCAATAGATGATTCATAAAGAATTATTGGTTTAGTAAGTATTTTCTTCGATTGGCTGGGGGATTTCATCATGAGCTGACATTAGTTACAGAACCATTGAAAAACCTGCCAGGGAGTACTGGACTGCCGTCTGTTTCGTCCTAGTTTGCAAGTCTTAAGCAGTACGCACCCACCACTAGTGCCCCAACCCAGGAGCTTCTGGTGACTGGCCCTATTCAGGCAGTTACCTGGGGTTCTAGTCTGAAGCCGTCGCCAGTAGGGTGCAGCAGGCTAAAGGTTAAGACAGTTACTCATCGAAGAAGACAGTGAGAAGTGGTCCTGCTATGTCTTGAATCGACAGAAGTGAGAATTCATGGGCTAGCTGGCCACTGGATAGGGTCCGAGTGACTTAGTGGTCTACGAGCTTGCTGGCCTTGTAACCAGAAGATCCTGAGTTCAAACCTTGATGGTGGGTGTGTTCTGAGTCGCAAAATAGGATGAAACGGTTGGCTCTCCATTACGTCCTGCAGGCTTCCAATGGTCCTGTAACCAATGTCAGCTCATGATGAAATTCTCCAACCGATCATAACGAAATAGCTGGATTGGATGGTTAAAAAACTGTCCCGTTTATTCGTGAATTCTAAAAATTCTTCTTATGAAGAACATTTATCGTTAGTAGTGAAGAATGCAATGCGAATTGTTGTTTATATAAGTTTCCCCGCAACAATTTATCAGCAATCTTATTTCTTATATGCTGATATTCCTTTTTAAATATACATATATATTTCATTTCTTATATAAGGAAATTCATTAAATCAAAAATGAAATATGCATACTGATAAACAGATGGGATTTCAGTTCGTTGTTTTTCCGGCACTAGTGAATACATATATAACATATATATACATTTATGTTTTAGCTATAATCGTTTATTCACTTACACTTGTGTCCCAGGAGAAAATAAACTAACCCTTATCCCAAGAAATACGTAAATACAGATATACCCCAGATAATTGTGCAAAAAGAAGTGATGAGGATGCCTAACCAACGGAAACAACAGGCATTAATCACTGTCAACGTTAAAATGTGAAGCAACTCGCTTCTTTCAATTCTTTAGGCAGCATGGTTTCAAATACAGTCGAAGAGGATGAGAATAATAAAGCTACGATCGGAAAAGCCAGACAGACCATCAATCTGAAATCGGTTCGGAAATCTACCGCACTAAGCATGAAGAACAGAATTCGAATTCTGAAGACTAATATCATTTCAGTGACTCTTTCTGTGTGGTTCAGATACTTAGTGTGCGCATCACCGTAGACATTTCCAGTAGGCTACAACAAAAATCTGGCAATAGACTAACCGAAATAAAACCGAAGAACACGAAGCCGGATTGGACATGAACTAAAGAGACAGGTGAGTGACATCATGCATTACGTATAACTTCTAATAGAGCCCCGAAAACAAAACAGTGAGTTAGGTACGCGTTCACTTAGACATGCAGGAGATCCAATTAGAAAGAGATTAGAAATTATGGGTCGGTAGTGTAGGTAGTTGAAGAGGACTACAGAAAACACGATGAAATAGAGGTGTCTTGTTGAAACTATATTTTACACTCAGAACCGAAGTAGATAATAATATTTATTTTTATCGTAACAAGAACCAAAAATACTAATCCAACGCCAGCAGAAGAAAAGTCCAATATCAATCACAAAGAAAACTGCAACAGCCAGAAAACATTCCATCGGTCAAAGCAGATATCCAGCGACGGTGGCACAGTGGTTAGTACTCTCGCCGACCATGCATATGGTCCGAGGTTCGATCCCCTGCCGGCGCACACCTGATATCTATGGTCAGCCTGAATTTGGGCTACCGATATCCATGCTGAAAATTCCACACTTGTACTGAAAATACGGTGTGGAATCAAGCTGTAAATTAAAATAAAAAATAAATAAATAAAGACATGAATTGCTTGTCAAAAGACGTAGTATACATTCTATTACGAACAAGCATGCAGAAAACTATGGATTCTGATTTATCTGAGAAAGTGTACCAATCTGAAGCGAAGCAAAAGTCAAAACATACCACGGAATTTCTAGAAACCTGGTACTTAGATGAATCTGCAATAAGCAGAAACCCTGACAAAGATTAGATGCGTCAATCGATACAAAAGGAATTACGTGGAAAAAAGGTCAGCTTTTAGGTCACTACCCATATAAGTGGGAAAATATCCAGAAAAAACCGGTCACGTAGAAAGTAAACATGTGAGATTGTTCACGAAGAATTCGCTAAAGCACAATTCATGCTGTGTAGTCTGTGCTGAAGACATTGTGTAGGAAGGCGATGAAAGCTTCACAACTTAACCATTTACCTCAGAGAAAACAACTAGACGTCGAGCTCTTTGCATGCATTAATGGTGTTTTTATATGATTGTTTCTTGTAAAATTAATGAACCCTGGAACTTCTTCTAGGTACAGTTTATAAGTGGTTAGAGAGTTTAACGAGAAAGTTTTCTATTGAATGAGTTACAGTCCTTCAAGTAGAAGCGATTGATATCAGTCTACTTGGTATTCCCGTTAGAGTATTAGATAATCCATGAACAAAGAAAAGAGTGAATAAGCTATGAAAGAAGTTATTACTATTCCTTTGGGTTCTGAGTGTACCATAGGGTTTCAACAACACATCTCCACTTCCTTTTATATCACACTGTCCTCTTTAACTGTCTCTCTCATCTCCTCTTCATCAACACACGATCTCCTCCATGTCACTGTCACACCGACGGCCCATTTGTCTCTTCTCATCCGGATTCCACCCGAGCAATGGCCTGTATTGCATGCGATGTCATTCAACGGCCTCCTCAATGTATGTCCGATCCATCCATTTCCATTTTCTCCTACATATTTGTTGAGCGATCGGTTCTTGGTTGGTTTATTCCCATAATTTCCTGTTACTAGTTATTTTCGGCCATTCGATCTTCACTGTGAAGCCGGCGAAGGCAGCCAGTGATAAAAATCTGCAACCTGTTGGAAATCCTCTTCGTAACGCTCGTTGCGAGTTTCCGACAAGCATAGAAGGACTGACTTCACATTTCTTCTGAAAGTCCGAATCTTGTTCTTTATGCTGAGTGTAGTAGATATCCAAATTAATGCCAGTCTCAGAAATTACTCATTAATAATGTAAATTATTATTAATATTAGTTCATTCATGATTACATCTGTGTCATGAGATGTAATGATATTAGCTTCGATCCATATTACAATGTTGTAGTTTTAAACTTATTTTCTGTCCTAAATTATAGAGAAATAACAGCTCCAATAATGCTTAGTTCATTTTCCTTTCATTGGTTGCTGCTTATCGCTGGAAAGCGCTGTTAATTAGCCCCATTTCTCAACAATTTTTAGTCATGTCAATTCTTCTTTCTTTCATAAATGATAAGGTTTGAAATCTCTTATTTATTTTCAACTTTTCTCTATGCCTTATCATCAGATTCATGTTTCATTATGTAACCAGTTGACAGCTGTGTTACATTATAATACGTGATTATTTCGCTGAGAATATGTGACACGATAAAAAAATCAACTGTCTGCCAAGTCTAATCCCACTTGATTCTTTGGCGTGTATATGTGTGTATGTGTATATGACTTGAGGCTTATTTTAATTATGGAAACGCAAAACTTTTCACTAGAAATCTGATAAATCAAAAGCGTATTTATGGTTAGAAAGCCTGGAGACATATGTGAATGGTTTTAGCTATTTGGAGATAACTGGTATCCGTCAAGCAACCATATTTGCAACCTCAAAACACGTGATATTTTATAGATTCAAATCAGCGTCACACAATAATGCAGTGAGCGAAGTTATCGTTGAGGGTTTTGAGCTCTGCAAAAGTATGACTGACAAGTTGATTGGGTGCTTTGGGGTAATCAATGCATTGTTTCTAGTCTCATTAGACAGAGTCCAATGTTTCCTGGAAAACTAGATAAGTAGTAGTATTGTAATTCAAACTTGGAGACCCACTGAAGATACTTTTTATGAGCAAACTAAAACGCTGCATTCTCCTGTCAACTACGTGCGATGAATTCATCAATTTATCAGTAATCGTGGCTCAGAAAATATATGTATATTCAACCACTTGCAATTGAATGCAGTTAGTTCCGAGCGGAAAATAAGTCGTCAATGGCATATCTTCATTTCATCCTCTTTTCTAAAGTCGTCTTTACCTGGTTCTGCGACTGCCCATAAGCTCTCAACCTCTCCTCCCACAGTCACAGTTGCCCAACTAGTTGTTTCCCACTCTAGTTTCACTCCAGGATCTGCCTGGCGCCCAATCTCGTCAGCATATGTCCAATCAATCTCTACTACCCTCAGTTTATTTGTTGGTCAACAGGTTGTTGGTTGGCTTATTGCTGTAGTTCCTCACTGCTAATCCTTTCCTTGCAGTAGCCTATTTCAACAGTTTTTGGTAATGCGTCAAGTCCGTGAACCATATAAAGGGAGTCACTGAATAAACATTAGTGTTGAAAATCAGTAACGTGATCCTCATAGTGAGTACAGTAGCTTTCCAAACTGATTTTAGAATGATGTAGGTCTTTCTTGGTTTTCCGATCCTTCTATTGACATCTTGATCCATCTCTTCGGTAGTTGAAATGGTGCTGCTGCTGATGGTACCACCAGTTGCTACCAAACCTAAATACGTAGAGGAGGAGTTTGAGCCTATCACACACTGGTTAGGAACAAACAGCTTAAGCCAACAAGCCACAGCTCCACATACTCAGTTGGGATAAATACGTCTAGTAAAACAGTGAACCTGGTTTTTTTTCACATATCAAATGTGAAGCGCGTTTAAGAATGAAATCACTAAGAATAAACAATTATCAATAAAAACTCACTTTTATTCTTCATTGATGTCTTACTTATAGGCACGTCAACTTGATATCTTTCAGATGGCAGTGGTTCAACTAAACAGTAAAACAAAATTTAAAAAAGCGTTATTTGCCACGGTTTAAAACCACATTTAAACGTTATAGTAAACAATACTAGCAAGCATTTGGGGTGTGATTAAACAAAAACTTAATTAGTCGGCATGTTTTAGACAATCCTGTTGTTTTGCCTCCAAGTAGAATTTAAAGGTTACGGACTTTGAAGTTTCACTAGCAATGTCGTCGGTTGTTCTATGAGATGAGGTCGCTAGCCTCATGCCTCACCTTTCCTTTGTTCTGGGCTTACTGATGGAGGGGTTGAGTACTGCGTCTGTCGGGAATTGAACCCGGACTGCGTATTTGTCTGGCTAACATTCTGTAGGTTGAAGTTTTACTTGACTCAGATTTCGTGTTTTATATACCTCGTCAGGTGTTCGAATCCCGTCAATTTGAGATACGCTTAGAGACGTCCTCATTAAACATTTCAAGTTCAACGTGACTGTCATTTTAATTCGCTGGCTTCTTATCAGTCGAATACAAATTAAAGAAGTTCAAATGCATACACACAGTGATTTATGACGTAATTGAGAGGATAACATGATGTCAGTTAATAGGGGACTTCAGAATAATAAACTAAATGTGCTGAGACAATATGCCTACACACGGGAAATCCTATATAATGCAAAGGTTCTGAATACTTTAAAAATAAGCAGTTACTTGAAAAAAAGATGAGTCGACTATAAATAATTAATATCTTGCGTAATAATGTGGTGAGTTCAACTGAAATAGTGGGATAAGCATCAAAGGAAAAAAATTTTTTAATAAGCCTTAAGGAAAGAAGTTAAACTAAGAATTGTATAATCAAATAGAAGAAGCAACAGGAAGACTAACAACGGCTTTTCTCTCAACACAAAAGTGAGCTTTCATAAGGCGGATAGAGAAAGATTCAGGGAAAATTTGAGGTAAACTAAACTATCTTGTGTTATTTGTTACCCTAAGGAATTTGAACGTGTTATCCTCAGTTCTTTTTCTTTTGACTAAAACCTTTAGAAGTGAAACGTGGAAGCAAAAAAGCACCTGATTAATTCGTACAAAATAAATTATAATTATACTAGAGTACAATTATTTGTTTGATTGAAGTTGAACGACAACAGGAAATTAAAAACAGATGGAGATGTAAAACTTGGACACTATGGTAGAATGCAATTCCATATAAGTCTGTTTATTAGATGTATCACTCAGTGATGAAACAGCATTATGTACTGGATGACAAAGTTTCGAACAAAATTTATTGTCTTCATAATCATATCAATTATAATCACACGACTTCGAAACTTGAGTTTTATAGTTTTCTTTCTTCTCTCCTATTTGTCGTCGTTGGGGTAGGAGAATTCACAGATATCCGGATGGATAGGTGTTGAATCATTCGTATTTCACGTATTTGCAGTTGATTCGATAAAACAAGCATCTGTTATCAATCTCCACCCTGTGACGTTAAATTTTGAAACTGTCATCTTGTCCCACCCGTCCTATTGTATGGTTGTGTGTAACTGCATGTGGTGATTGGTATAGCCAAACTTCGACCTATTTATTTAGCCTGACAATCATTCCAGCAGAGAATTAGATAAACTAAATTGTTTTGTTTAATTGACTTCACAGGATTGATCCTTTAACCGACAAAGCTTATTTCTAATTGGGTATTTGGATGGTTGAATGGCACTTTTATTCCTGCACTATTAAAAAATTCTCATTAAGGTTTCCAAGGTTCCTTCTTTGTACGGAAGTACTAGTGATGATTTAGATTCCTTATTCTTGGTGTTGTCAATATTCTGTGCATGTTTGACGTGCATGTCGTCATTAATACTAATAGTAATATTATTATTATCACTACCACTAATATTGTGGTGCTGTGATACAGACAATTTGGGCCAATGGAATATTATTTTCACAGTAAGAATCATAGTATATTTGTTGGCGTTATCGTCCGAATACTATTCCCACAGTTCACTATTGCATTAGCAAAAGAATGCTATATATATACGTATATATATATATATGAACATTCTATATAAATAGTTGTTTGATCACTTGAAAATATATCTTGGTCTCTGTATCTTGCCTTCTGCTGTTACACTATTATTATATATTTTATTTTTACATTTTCCTACATACTTTCTGATTAATCAAACCTTGAAACTCTTGACAAATATTTAACATGTGTACAGAATCTCAAAGACGAAAACCTGTATAAAAACCAACATACTATTCCAACAAATTAAGTTTTATTTCAACTTGAAGTTAGGTGAGAGTAATCAGACATATTCACAGGACGAAGTAGGATTAAGAATACAGGATGTATTTAAACTATCGAAGTTAAAGTTTTGTCAGAAGTTGACCTCTAATAACCAGTCAGATTTAGGGAATTTTACGAAAGCTCATTCTAAATCTAAATTATGCCTGCCATTATAGATGCAATGAAGAGTACTCAACTACTGTGTCAATGATGGACTAATTAGGGTCACCAAGTCTTGTTTGATTCTGTGGATGACTATGACAACAAGGCATTTCGAAGTTGTGGGAGGTAAACTTTGACATGTATGTCATTTACACAATGATAGCAAATCGCATAGTGAGGGTAGGTGCAGTAATTTAATTACCTACTAGGTACTTTAAAGGAAGGAAAATAACTCTGTCTCTGCCGTGGAATGGTGTCAGAACTGTAGAGACATAGCATCATGTAAGTTAGAGAGAATTAAGGCCTTGTATCGGATGAAAATATCCCCATAAATAGGAAGTATAATAAAAGAGCAGGAAGGACGAACCAATCGGGGCTGCCTAGGAATATACGGTACTTCACTAGTCAAAGGTTTCATGGAAACAACACAAAACCAAAGTGCTGCAGCAATAAGTCCAGTTATTCAGCGATTAGTACCGCTAGAAGTGACTCTGCAAACAGAAGAATGAAGGGGATCTGAAGGACTGTCATCTTTGAGTTATATTTACCATCGTGTTAACCACTCCTTCGATCTTGTGGATCCAATCACATGCCCCGCCACTAATTCCACTGAAGGGTTGTGGGTGAGGTTGAATGACAAACTCAGAAGTATCAATGGATCCCAAAATGCTAAGATTTGCAACCACCTGGATCAATACATGTTTCAACTATGCTACAGATTCTCTGCAGATTATTCTTTGAGAAAATAAGAGATATTTTTGCAACACAAAAAGAGACCATCATCCAGTTTATTATCATTCCTACAATGTTCCTAATACATTTTTAATTCTTATGTGATTTTTCTTGCAGCTGAGCTCGGATTAGTGATACAAGGTCACTGTGATTTAGGCTATGCGAGTTTAACCTCGTCGATAACAGAGGTTATTCTGCTGCTATTTTGATTGACGGTGAATGGTGAGTTTCGTCCTGTTTACGACTCGTCATGTGAGTGTATCCATATTTCTATGGAGTTAAGGTGTTTCCACTAAGACTCTTACCTTGTGTCAACCGTTTCAAATACCAAAGCATTATCCAATGGGCCAGTGGGGCAACGAGGGCCATCTTTTGCTCAATGGGTGTCCTTTATTATTTGTCTGAGTTGATATTGTGTACCGCATTGATTCAGTTTGCCGGACTGAAATAATTGATCTCTGATTAATAGTGATAACATCTAGCAGAAACAATATTTTCACCTCGTATATGTTGTTTCAAACGGATCCATTCATTATTATTTACAACAGTTGAACTGCTTACCATGTTTACTTAAAACAGTGACCTGTTTAAATCTTTTAACAGTCAAATTTTCTATTTATTTCTAGCGAATCACAACTAATTTATGTTCTTCAAAAATACAGTTACATCTATACGCGTGACTATTTCTAATTCGGTTTCAATCTACTGCTCTGACGTTGTTGAAGGAAATGAAAGAAGATAGATGTTGACTATTGCAGCGTGTTTCAAACAGAACATTTTTTTTTCCTTATCTTTCTCAGTGGAACAAAGGGCTTCAGGTAAGAGATTTGAAGTTTCAGTAGTAGTGTTTTTGGTTAATACAGGATGAGGTTGCTAACCTCATGCCTGACCTCCCCTGTTTACCAGTCTTATTACTGGCTTAGCGATGTAAAGGAGTGCGGTGTCGGCTGGAGATCGAAACCCAAGCCACTTGCGTGGTCGGCGAGCATTCTATAGGTGTGCCACCGACTCACAGACAGAACAGTACTGATTCAAATAAAATATTATCGATTATGTATAAGGAGTAAATACCTTACATGGAAACACGCTGAGGATTCTGTACTGTGTGTAATTGCAGTTTTCAGAGTAAAGCTATCATTATTGTCAGTATTGTCATCGTTGAAATCTAATTTGAACCAAAATCAGTTACATAGACCATTGAAAATCAGGCAGGAATGCACGGCTATTTCTGCTTAGTACAAGACTCTTCAGTAGTGCGTACCCACAACCCTACATGGTATCGAACTCGAGGAATTCAGGTTACGCAACTAAGCTCGTTGACCATTCAGCAACTTTGGCTGGAATTCAGTTACACGTGATTTATATCTTTGTCATCCATTTCATATTGACATAGTGGACCCGCTGTTCATAGTTTTTCGCTACACCTTCGGAATATCTATTCAGTAGCCATCAGTGGGCTGTAGAAATTACAATAATCCAAATACCTACAAATCCCATAATCTAAGTATCATTGAAAGTGTTGATTTCTTGAGTGTTGATCGCATTCTCCATAAACATGTTTTTCACATTTGACCGCATTATTCATTAGCGTGTCTAAACGGAACCTGTCAATAAAGACTACGAGAAGTGATAAGCACGATGCCCAAATACTGCTTACTTCGATATACGGCGAATACCTACTACTGATGATATGACTCGATAAAATAATGACGTCCCAGTTTTATTATATATGAATTCAGTTAAAGAACAATTGACTGAACATAGGATGAATCTGCCTGAAATTCTAGTGAGAAGTCGTGACTGGTGATGTCCAAGAAACTGGCCGTGAGGACAGATAATCGGTGATGGCACTGGCTGATGATCTCGTCACAAATTGAAAGAGTTTAGAATTTATAAGACGATAGATTCTGTCCCCATTGTCAAATGATCAGCGACTCGCCTTGTAACCAGAACCCCCTGGAAGAATCCCTGGCAGACATGGTCATCGATATGTATTGCTGAAGAGTCCCATAAAAGAACGAAACAGCTCGTCAATACCCTCTTGTTCCTTATTGGTTCCTTATCTGAAGTCAGGTCGTGATCAAAATTTAAATCAATCAATCTCCTGCAAACCAACATTTGAAAGCTGAGAATTATTGACTGACGCCAGTCTCCAGAGTACTGTATGGCATCGGTAAACCTGCTCGCCTTTTTTTAAATATTTGGTGGTTTATGCACGCAGATATATTCATCATTCAACCTTGCCATTGTTTCACTTGTTTTAATTTCATACAGTAAAGCAAATCGCGCATATCGATCAATGTAAGTGTTTAAAAATACACCATTTAGTAATAACCGTTATTACTTACCTACTGAGACGTAATATTCACGACCTTTCAGTTTTCTTTTTGCTGTATCATCTGTTATCTTCATTTTCGATTGACGTCTTCTAGTCACAGACGCCTCCAAGTTTTCTTCTTCCTTTGTTGAATGTGATTTACCACTAGACTCTGCTGTATTGCTGGCGCTGTTGCCAAGTCCAGAGCCAGTCGTACAAGAATATACACCAGTATCATTTAACTGAGCGTTTGCAATAACTAAATGCCAACGATTCGGCGGTTTATACTGTACATGAAATCTCTCGTCGGGTATAAAACGATTTTTTCCTATCGTTAATGGATAGTCCAAACCCAATTTATTCCATAATACCTGAAATATAATCAAAGGAACAACTTTAAAAATGGACTGATTTACTTTACAGAATAATGGGTGATAAACACAAGTGTGGATTTATGATTGTATACAAGAACTGGTAACATAATGCCAGTCTTTGAAATAAGAATGTTTGGGTGCATGGATATGCATCAGTTAACCATCTTACCCGACATAAAAGAAATTCGAGAGATTTCAAGTAAGATCCTATTATAGACTTGCATCGGTAGGAGACTCACTGGAAGTCAAGGCTCACAGGACAGTCAACACTTTTCAACATCAAGTATCCATAGCCTGAAATAGGATAAAACTCGATACTTTCCCATTTCTACTCAGTTACTGCGTCAGGATCAAATAGAAAGTCCGCGCAACCTACTAGGATTGTGATGAGGCTTTTAGGAGTAATGTCGTCGGTTACAATAAGTGAACATTATTTTTAGCCCGCACAACTGGAGGCAAGAAATGACAGCGGAAATA
>CALYDE020000744.1:35355-70878 GCA_944472155.2 Trichobilharzia szidati
CAAGAAATAATTGAGAAAGTCAATTCTTTTGAAATATTATTCATTTTTTTGTGTTTGTCTGTTATTATTTGTAAACAAAATAGAATGATTTCGAAATGTCTAATGAATGTGAATGCAATGAAGTTTCGAATGCACTGCATGAAATTTAGCATGTCAAAAAGATATTCACACTTTATTTGAGATATGATTACTTTGAAGCGAATAATTGCAATGATTTTCTTAAATCAGTGTGAATATGCTGTTACGAGATATTACGTTTCATTTTAAACTGAGCATTGGGGGAAATGTTTGCCTTTTCAAGGATGACAGTGGTTGGTGGTCACGCTAAAATCACGAATTGGTAGAAGTTAAAATTCACGGGCTGGCCATTCAATCGGGTCTTGGTGGTTGAATGATTTACGAGCTTGACTTGTAACCAGAAGGTCCTTAGTTCAACCCTCATTGGGTGCGTACTTCTGACGATTCCTGAACTAGGATGAAACAGCTGTCCAGTACTTTCTTGTTTTCATTCGTCCTTTAAGTGATATCAGTCCGTCGTCCAACCTGTAACAAATAGAATAATTACAAACTGATTCTTGTAAATATATTTGTAAGCCCAAGCATTGAGGGCTAAGCAATACGCGATTCATATCAGTGTTTATAGCGACAGTTATTAACCATTAAGTTATAATGTATTATTTTTACAGCAGAATAACTCCATTCTGCTGTGTGATTATGTGAGTCATTGGTGCAGCGGTAGAATTCTTGCCAATCGCACACGTAGTGAGGGGTCCAGGGACCCGCCAACTCACTCCTAAATCCACAACATACCTTGCAATGACTGTCAATTAGGTCAACTACATAGTTCAAACTAGTCGATTAGGAGTAGTTAGATTTTCAGAACACAAGAATTCAGCTTAGGTTAGAATGACTGACACCGCGAAGATAATTAATTCGGAAAACAGTTCAGCAATTCGACTATATGCATTACCACACAAACAAACAATAGGGTGGGAGAGGGTTGAAATTCTAAGAAGCAATATGGGTAGATGGATAGAGAGGTTGATTACTGAATCTTTGATCATAGAATCTACACCCAACACGTGTCATAGGAATGACTCATTACTCATACCAGGAATAGAAAAAATACTACTACCAATCAAATCAAGAGATGAGAAATAGTGGAACCCATATAAACGAAGTTAGAAAGTTGTGTAAGTAACTGGATATGATTATAAGGAGCAGGAATAAATTGTGCTCGAAACGTGGTCATCAGTAAATATTGCTGTATAACATTGTGTGACTTTATCAAAATATATTTCACTCACACTGGAATTATACTCAAACCACAGTGGAAAAGTTCTTTTCAGAGCTCATTCTTGCAGCCTAATTTTCCACTCGGAACGCCAAGGAATAAAAAGAAGCGAATAATAGGCAAACTCTGTAATTAGCCTAAGCAATTACTAAAGTGATCTCTGTCATTGAATTCAGAGTTGGTTGACTCAACTTTACAAGTTTCAAAGGAAAATAAATGTCTCTTCTGCTTTGAATATTAGTTTAAAAGACGAAAAAGATGATATTAATCCATCTATTTCAAACGACTCTATTAAGCATGGAAGTTTCAGCATTTTCATGTGCCAGTAGGTTAACTCGTTCTACAAATTAATGTACTGAGTCATTTCTAAGTTTGATCTCGAATTGACTTCAGTTACAGAACTATTGAACACTTGATCCGTCTTACTTTGAGAGTGATTTTTCAGCAGTACAAATTTGTGACCTCAACAAGTATCAAACTAAGAATCTCCAGATGACAAAACCAAGCTCGTTGACTATTCTGGCACTGGGACCGTGACAGATAGCTTGAATTGATGATGGTTGGAGACAATCAGCCACAGGAAGCCCTACTTCACCAAGGTTTCATGCTAGTTGGCACTCGTCAGCAAGGCGTATCTGCAACCATGAAGGAACTGCATCAAACAAAGTACTAGACACATCACTCTAATTACTAGTGTCCAATCAAAGTATCCACTACGGTCCTACAGGAGGTCAATCGCGAGTCCAAATAGCTCAGTGGTAACGTTTCTGAATGCAGTACTCATTGGGTGACTCGCGTTAGAATCTCAGAGGGGATATAAGTTCCTTCAAGGTAGTTACAGATACGCCTTGCTGACTGACTGGTGAGTGCCAACTAGCACGAAAACTAGGTGAGATGGGGCTTCCTGTGGTCAACTGCCTGCCACCATTTAATATCATCAAATCAATGTGCACCCTGATGGTGAGCCACCTAGTGACACTGTGGCCATATTGCAAACTTGACTGACTGATAGAATTCAGTGTGCCTCAAAGAAAGGACTAGACACATCACACTAATTACTAGTGTCCGATCAAAGATAGCTTGAATGCCAGTCTACATCTGTCCTTGCAACCAAGCTGGCTAACTCCACTTCCCAGGACTTCCAGCTACATATTCAAGCAACTTCATCAATTGGTAAGTCGATAATAAGCACCAGGCTAGTTTTCTTAATTTCTCTAGGTGGTAAACGTTTTTCATATCATATTTGCCAATTAATAATTGAATTATTTGACTTGTCTTCATTAATTCTTTTAGTGCCAACACTGTCCTCCTCCTCTTCCTCCTCCGTGTCGTCCATGTCGTTTTCATCACCTCTACACTCATCATCATCATCATCATCTTCGTCATCATCCTCAACGTTCAATCGTAAATTCATTCGACCAAATATCCTGAGTGAAACAAATCATTTAAAGGTAAAAAATGATGCAAAACTATCTTTTGTTGAACGTTTAATACGTTCAATGAATTATTGTACACGTTTACAAGTGAACAAAGATACATTTATAGTTTTCATTCTATTAAATTGTTACTTTTACACATCTGTATTACATCATATTTTATAAGAAAATGAGAAAGTGAGAGTGAATTTGTGGAGAGAGCGAGAGCGAGAGATGTAGAGAGACAATCTCAAAAGTTGTAAACGGAAATGTATCTTCAGCATAAACTGAGGGAATTTTATTCTGATATAGATTTCAGTTGTATTACTTTATTTCTTATCTTCAAATGAGTCTTTACCTTCTATTGTTATTATTTATGTAAAGGAAGCTAAAGACATCTATACATGTATATGAATGTGTTTATTCTTTTTATTGAAAGAACACAGAGTTAATTTATAAGTAATGAGTTGTCTTTTTCTGCATACACCGACAGTAATGATGCTGGAGCGAACTGGGGTATACTATAAGACGATACTTTGGGTTTGTTTTGCATATTTACAGAAGTGATGATGAGTTTTGATCACTTAACTTCGTTTAAATAAGTTATAGCGCTTGTAATGAACTGATTGTTATAGGGACACTTTCGCCAACTTGAATCATAGCTTGTAATGGAATAATATTCATGTAATGATAACAGGAAGCGTGCAGTCCCAAGCAGTTCACTCTATCCTGCTTCAGAACTGTGAAACACGAGTGTTGAAGGTAATATAAAGGAGTTAACTGCATACGACCACGAGTATCTGAGTTCTGTCTGCTGTTTTAATTGGTGTAAAATGTTCATTAATCTTAAGGTTTCGTATTAACTGCTAGGTAAGGATAGATGTCAGTCAGGTGAGGTTATGAAGTTGAGGTTGATTGAGTTGGCTAGGATAGGTGTTACTCTCGACAAGTCATTGAACTCCTCACTGAGCAGTGGTAAGTGACAAAGAATTAGGTTGCAAAGAAGCTTTTCTTCTTCCACAGGTATCGAACGGAAGATAAGGAATCAAAGTTTGAAGGTACAATGATAATAGTTTCCTTTTCAAAGTGTGGTGTTGCTTTCCTCATGTCCAACCTTCCAAGTTTCCTGTGCTCGCAACTAATTAGGCGATGTTTAGAAATGTATACACAATGAGTGAAACTTCAGAATACACTCGTAGCTGGTGGACATTCGACCAATGAACCAGCGATGCATGTCGAAAATGTTTAGTATTGGTCAAAACAAAACATGGCATGAATCCATGTTGTGTATGAATATTGACTAAATTCACGTTTTGAGATATTGAATACTTGTCCGGGATCTTCGTCATGCTAAGAATCAGTGCCTGATGCTTGTCTTTGGTCAAAGCTCATAAATGTTGACAAATGGTTCTGGCTGACTGACTCTTCATGAAATTTCAGGTCTACTACGTTCTCGTTACTCCACTTGTAAGTAATCTATTCCCTTACAATTGCTGGATCGAAATCCTCCATGCTTTCCTCTGAAAACCGAGAGAAACTCGTATCTGCTCGACTCCATATATCAGAATGTATCAAAATTACACGATGGCATATATTACCAGTTACTGAGTCATTGGAAACAACTCGCGCCAATCACTGATAGTTCCTAGCCGGGTTGTAGCCATCTATAAGCTAAATGGCTGATGAACCTGACTCGGTATACACTGCCAACTGTCTGCCCAATGTTTATCAATCAGTAGTACTTACCATACTGGAGCCATAGTTACCACACTGATTACTATTTGTGCTATCACATGTTAGGATCTGAATATTTTTCGTTTCCAAAGTAAGCCAATATGAATTTTCACCTAGAGCTGAACAATCTGTAAGTAGAGAATTTGAATTGTGACTGAGATCTGTAAAATTGATAAACACGCGTAATTTGTGCCTTGAAACCGTCACTTTTGCTTCACAGAAAGCTTAGACTAAAAGATGTGAACATTATTCGTTGATGAAAGAGTTCTTTCAGAGTTGAAGATCCCTTACTTGTGTCAGTGTGATGCATTGTTAGTTATATGGCTAAGTGGACCCATTGACGTTGGTTGGAATTAGTCATATACATTGATCACCAACACATGATGCATATTTTATAAATGTACAATTTAATTTCTACACTCTTGCTGTTTAGTGGCTATTTGTTCTAATGAATGTTTGCAGCATCTAGGAATCCACAGTTTTCTTACCTATTTAAACTGGGTTCATAGATAAAAAGCGTTGTGGCTAATAATTGCTCAGAGGAAACTATACTACTATTATACCCTTGAATTGTCGGTGGAACATAAGGCTTCAGCAGCACATACCATTTTCACTCTCTTCTCAGCAGTCGCTTTTAAGACTGATCATGAGATCTCATTTATGCGTCAAAAGAACTTATCCGTGTCACCCATGCTCAACTCTTAGTTTCCAATCCAGGTAATACTAGAGAGTCTGAAGAGTGGCGTCACTCAACGGTCTTTTCAGTCAGTATACGTGAAATCCTTCTCCATTTCCTTCTGCATTTTTCAGGTGATAGATTCTTGGTCAGTTCTTTGTCACATATCCTTGTTGCTAATCTTTGATGTGGAGCCAGAGAAGGCAGCTGCTAATGAACATGTGCATTAGGCTGCTGAAAATATCTTCCATGACGCGTTGCATATTTGAAACACTGACTAAATGACATTAGTGTCGAAAATTCGGATCTTGTTTGTTGTTTCGAGTGAGACTGATATCCAAACTGATTTCAGATTAGTGAATGTCCGTCCTGCTTTTCGATCTTAACTAGTCTTGAAATCCTTATCTACACCGCCAGCAGTCGAAACAATGGTGCCCACACGGGTGCAATTGTAAAAGGTGACTGCCTTTAGATATCTCCTGTTGGTGGTAATTTTTGCTTATTGTTGTCACTTAGATATCTTAATTAACTCTGTGCTGCCCATATTTACCTGAATTCATGTCCCCCGCTATCTCTTTCGCCAACTTGTTAGTCCCTAACTGTAGATCTTTGAGTTTTCTTGACGTTAAACACAAATCATCCGCAAAATCAAAATACTCTGGAGTCTTTTTAATCGGTTCGGTATATGGCCGTCTTCTCGCTTTCCATTTGCTGTTCCATGATCCAGTCAATCACAATCTGGAATGTCATTGATAATTGTTGGCAACTTTGTCTTACTCCTGACTGCACTTGAAAGTCTCCACCAGACTTTCCTTCTTGAATCTTTGAGTATAAAGCATAATCCTATAGCTTTCTGAAGAGGTTCACAGTGGTTTGCAACACTGCACTCCACACTACTGAGGATGTCTTCAAATTACAGGACCGGCGGATTTCATCATAACCTTACATTAGTTAGAGATCCATTGGAAAACCTGCCAGGAAGTACTGTACAACTGTTTCATCCTTGTTTGAGACTCTTAGGCAGTATGCATCCATCCACCTTCGAACCCAGGACTTCCTCCTTCCTCCATCCAGTCGAACGAAATTCCCACAAAACTAATACTTTAAAATTAGTCTGATGCTCACTAGTGACTGGATGTATTCAGGCAGTTACCTGAAGTTTGAGCGGAAAGCCGTGGACAGTAGCGTCCAGCAGGTTGAAGATGAGAAGACATTGCGAAGTGGACGCGCTATGTCATGAATTGGCAGAAGTTAGAATTGATGGGCTGGCCATTGGTTCGCCTCCCAGTGGCTTAATGGTCTACTAGCTAGCTCGCCTTGTAACCAGAAGGTCCTGGATTCCAACCTTAGTGGATGCCTATCGTCGAAAAGTCGCGAGCAAGGCCAACGAAACAGCTGTCCATTACTCCTTGCAAGTTTCCTAGTGGTTCTCTAACTGATGTCAAATCATGATGAAATCATCCAACCAATCAAAGAATAAACTGATATGCCAAAAATGTTGACAATACTTCGAAGCGACTAAGTCTCTCATATCCTTCAACGACTTAGTTTTATTATTTATTCTAGTGTAAATCTCATCATGAACAGATATGACTTAGAGATCCAAAGTAAACCATGGTTAGCTTGACAAGTATTTCGTTCTAGTTCAGTCCTCTAACAAAAGTCAAAATTTAAAAGTCCTTGGATCTCAGCCTGTAGGGTGAGCGGTCTTTATTATTGTTTCGTAAACTGTGATTCCAAGACTGCCTCTCCGAATAGGTTATTGGTGAGCACTGAAGAAGAATCTCTAGGTAGGATTTAACACCCGCCCGATGATGCATGGTTTTCAGTGATTCTCAAACTACACTGATTTCGTTTCGTGACAAAACCTACACTGAAATCAACCAAAATACCTACAAAACTAAAATAACTACTGACTGTATTAAAACAAAGATTTCAGTGAAGAATCTACGATTTTGTTTTCATACGAGAACTAAAAGCGACAATTACAATCAGTTTTCTTGTGCGTGTGTTAAACATTGAATAGGAATACTGAATTGCAATAATCTTGGTGTAAGTGATTATGAGTGAAAGAGTGATTAGAAATATGAATGATGCTCACTGGCGACTGGCCCTATTCATGCAGTCACCTGGGATTCATTTGGGAAGCCGTGACCTGTAGGGTAGAGAAGGTTGAAGGCGAGACAGTAACTCATTGAAGAAGACATCGTGAATTCCACTGACCTAATGGTCTTCCAGCTAGTTGGCCTTGTAACCAGAATGTCCAGGGTTCGAGACCTGGCAGTGAATGTGTACTACTGAAGAGTCCCAAAGTAGGCTGGCGAAAAAGCTGACTATCCAGTATTCCCAAATGGTTTTCTAGTGGTTCTCTTACTGATGTCAGGTCATGGTGAAATCTTCCAACATGTGAATGAATAAACACAGTTCAACATACAGTGCCGCGTTAGGCATGAAGAACAAGAATTGGACTTTCAATAGAAATGTGGTTTGTTGTTCCTTCTATATGAGTCTGAAACTTGCACTGAGTGTCACGAAAAGCATTTCCAGCAGACTAAAGCAGACTTGTATCAAAAGCTTTCTTGGCTAGCTCAATGCTGAAGATAAAACGGCCAACCAGCCAGAAGGAATTAGAAACAAGAAATTATGGTAATAAACTGCCCAAGAGCTGATTGCTCGACGAATATGTAGGAGAAAAATGGAGATGGATGGATTGGGCATACATTGAGTGTACCGTCGAATGATATGGCACTCAGTTGAGTCCAAATGGGAAGCTACGAGTGATTGGTTGGTACGAGGGTTACATGGAGGAGATCGTTTGAATTGGAGAAGGAGATGAGAGATTATGCGCAATCTTGGGTTAAGCTGAAGAGGACAGCAGAGAATAAAACAAAGTGGAGCTGTGTTGTTGAGGCAATATGCTTCACTCTGAACCCAAAGGAATAATAACAGTTTGATGAAGTAAAACAGAGATGCCTAAAATAGATGCGATAAGAAAATAAAGTACATTTGGAAGTGTGAATATGTGGATATGTCATGTTTAAATGCAATAAGATGGCAGAAATAAGATAAGCAGTGAAGTGCTGTTAACAAAGTAAAGTAAAATAAAATAAATGAATGTTAAATAAATGTTACAATGCGATGATGAAAATTGAAATAAAACAAAACAAAGTGGAATAAAGAAGTTTTATGAATCACGTGATAAAATTATGACCATAGTAACAAAAGAGATAATACAAATTGATTTTGTAAACGCAGTTCTTGCTTTATGTTATGTATTGGCAGAGATTTTGCTGTACGAAGCAAATGAACTTGTGGCACTTTCAATAAACTTTCTCCGAACTTGTAGACAATGTTAAATGATGTATCATAAGCTGTGTAGTCATTATTTACGATAATGTTGTAGTATCAATGAATTAATAGCTATACGCAGGTCTTTGCTTAGCCAAGCTGGGAAGTAGTATAATAAGCGGCAGGATATATTCCTCTACGAACATCCTGTGTATCTACCTTCGCAAGAGCAGATTATCATATAAAGGCTTCTAACAATCTCACTACTTCTGATCTACTAGTTTGACATATGTAATTGACCTCACAGTCATTGCAAGGTATTTTGTAAATTATATTATTTTGCTTAATTGGGTCCACTGGGTCCTTAAGCACACAGAGCTTGTCCTTGTACTTCTGAATATACTTCATTTTCTTATATCACCTATGTTACGCGTCTCTGTTTTACTTTATCTTGAATTACATTTATTCATTCATATGTCTAATCACAATATGATGGTGGGATACGGACAATGTGTTCCAACAAAATATTATTCTTACATATTCCCACAATTTAATAATGCATTAGCAACAGAATACTATCTGTGTATTTGGACATTCTATTTCATGTCGTTTAATGTAAACCAAAATCACACGCTCACTTATTGGTTAAGCAATAGTACTGTTGTTACAGCTCTTTGACTCACAATCATTCACACCAATATTATTCTACTTCAGTGTTCCCACTCACTCAGTATCAACCTTTAACACACACACACACTCAAACAAACAAGAAAACTGATTGTTATTGTCTATTGTAATTCACATATGAAAGCAAAACCGTCGAAAAAAGGAATTTCTTCACTGAAGTCTTTGTTTTTATATTATAAGTAGATATCTTAAGTTTGTAGGTATTTTGATTGGTTTCTGCGTAGATTTCGTCATAAAAAGAAATCATTTCGAATGTTTTTCTTTATGCTGGCTGATTGTAGAGAATTTCCAAACTGATATCAGATTGATGGAGGTGTATATCACAAATCCGAATGTAAAGTAATTTTATATCCTATTGTCGACGCAGGTAGGCAGGGATTTCTAAAGTGACGCTGCTTGTTTATGTATTTATCTGTTTATGTTCTGGTAGTAATTTGCAGACCGAGGATGAGCTAAAGATTATGTTGCAGGATTGTATCGTGAGCTGACATCAGTTAGAGAACCTTTGGAAAAGCTGTGAGTATGGACAGCCATCTATTTCGTCCTAATACGGGGCTTTTCAGCTGAACGCACTCACCAAGGTTGGAACCCAGGACCTTCTGGACACAAGGTGAGCTCATAGACCATTAAGCCACTGGGATAAGATCTAATTGCCCATGAATTCTAACTTCTCGCAATTCACGACATAGCACGTCCACTAGCCAATGTCTTCGGCGAGTATTTGTCCTCAACTTTGTTCCGATGAACCCTACTGGTTGCGACTTCCCACTTTAAAGACTATATCCAATTCCAACAAACCAATACTTGAATATCAATGAGATGCTCACTAGAGACTGATCCTATTTAGGTAGGTAGTTATTTGGGGTCCTAGTGGACCAGTAGGTACAGCAGATCTGGTGTGATGACAAATACTCAACACCGATGACATTCACTAGTGGTCGCGCTACGTCGTCAATTGATAGAAGCTGGAATTCATGGATTGGCCACCGGATCGGTTCCCAGTGGCATAATGCTCTGTGAGCTCACCTTGTAACCAGAAGGTTCTGGGTTTGAACCGTGGTGGTGAGTGCGTGCTGATGAAGAGTCTCAAACTAGGCTGACGAGACAGCTGCCCAGTACTCTCTGTTGAAATCAGCTATATAGAAAGCTTCATGTTTAAAAGATACGTGGAGCAGAAGTTACTTGAATTTCAACAGTTTTTGCTTCAAATACTTTAATGTAGGCAATGGTCTTAGCGTTAGTTACAAAGAGAGAATGATACGTTCAAGTGTCAGCTTTTCTGAGAATTTGTGAGTGGCAAAAACATTGTTCACGAGATTAAAGTTTCACCAAAATATTTAACGACAGGTTTGGAAACGTGGAGGCAAAATTACCACTGTGAATGCAAAATCTGTACTCATCCATCCAAAATGAAAAGGTGACTACATCGCATAGATAACTGACCAACAATCTAATAAATCACTGGCTCGAACATTCGTTTCGCCTAGAGTGATTTACATGCACCAAATAAGAGGTTCTTTATCCCAGTCTCGTCAAGTCAACAGATACCCTTATTTTGCTAACTTCGATTATGTATATCAGTCTATAGGCAGCTACCGAGGTAGACATATTGAAAACACAATTAGGAGAGCTTATCTTAGGTTTTTTTCCGACAAGTACTGGAAAGTCTGATATAAGAAGGAAATAAATCTTTGATCAGCATAGTCACGAATTATTTGACTGACAAAGGACATCGGGTAGATATCTTAAATTCCTTTAAAATAATTGAGGAAGGCTCCAAATCAAGCCTCTTGAAATTCACGAAAGCCACTGCTATCTCATACGATTGAAGCCTGATTGATGTATTTAAAATCACGCAGTTTTCAGTCTTTCTCTGCTCTGGTAGATAGAATTTTGACTTTAATGTGTTATATTATCGCTTATTTACTGTAGCTGTTGACTTCTTTCCTTTCTGACCTAGTTACATCATTTATGAAACGTCATGCTTCACACATTTTAATGTGTAACTAAATCAGTCTAAATCACAATGTAATTTTCTTTTAGTTAATTGCTTTATTAACAGTTTTCTACTGACTTGCTTGGTCTTATAATTTATACCCGTCAATATCTTGCTGATACTCCTTTGTGTTGTATTCTAGGAACTTCTTTCACATTACATATCTCAACAAACCAAGTATTCCCGGAAAATACTCAGCCAGGCATGAATTTGAGAAAAAATACTTCAGCGAAGATTCTTTTTTCCGCGAATTCATTCAATTAGCTGTACAATCGCACTTATACTTAATTATTTTGTGTGTGTACACTAGGATTGTCAAACAAAAACAAACCTCAGTTATGGTTGCTGTTTACGTCATCAAAGTGTTTCAAAAATGTGTTGAATAATCAAACTATAACTAGAGGGAGGGTGAAGACTGGCAAGTAATGACAAGGGTTACAATTGAAACACCATGGAGAGAAGTGTCCCAAAAATAAATTATGTAATAGGTAGAAAGAGTAAATAAAGGATTAGTTAAGAGAAAGATGTTACTAAGACGTCATACAAAAATTCAAAAAAATAGCATTATTAACAAATTAATAGAACCTGGAATTGTGCCTAAGGTAGACGGAGGGGGTGGAGGAGTTTCTTCTGTGTACATAAATCAGGGTTATCTATCCGGATTGCTAAGACCTCCCCAGCAATGCAAAGTATACGGACGCTTACCATTTTTGGGAGGCTTCTTTTGACTTTGTAGATAAATCTTAATTAATTCTACTTACATATTGAGTGACCAGTGTTGAATAAATGTTCAATTATAGCACTCTTTATTGATCCATTGTCACCTTTTTTTTAGACAAGCGAGATAATGTTCTTAGACTCTTTTGGATAAAACAGCGCATCGAACGACTAAAATACCTCGCTCCACTTGAGCACGTCGTCAAACGTCATAGTGTATCTTTCGAGTTTTTGAAGAATAATGCGAGGCTTGAGAATAGAAATTATTATTGTGTCTTACAAACTCAACATTTCTATTCATCTATAAAGCATGACCATTACTATCGTTCGACATTTTGCTTCCAGTTCACTAAAATATGACAAAACCCTAATAATCTAACTTATTAACTTTCAATATTCAGGATGTAAGCAGTTCGCAAGATATCGGTGAAATGAAATGTGTCCCTCTTAGCCTGTTCCGTGTCTTGTTGTTGCTGCTGCTTTGTTTAAGTCCACTATGGGGCATTCGTGTATGAAATATCCGTTAAACAGACAGGGTCTCATAAAGATTAAGGTAAGATAGAACAGACAAAAGAAGATAATAATGAAATAATGATGGTGAGACGAGAGGATATGAACTATTCACGCATTATAAAATTATCTTTGAACAAATACAGTAAAGTCCCCACATTTTTGTCTCTGATAGACTAAGTATCACTTAACCATGGGGCCATAATTATATGCATTTGAAGACATGTTTGTTTCTGCATGATTTTTAATGAAATCAGCTTTCAAATTGATGGAATTTTTGAAAGCAGCGCTTATTTTATCGTGATAATTGAATTAGATGAACATTAGGCTTTAATGGAAATTGAAAAAGATGGGGCAGATGGCAAAAGATGATGTATTTATGCCTGTTAAACATAAAGATACTAGGCTATTTTCATATAGAATAGTATTCATTTTTGTTCTAATATGAATACAGCATTTCTTGTTTTGTCAATACCCCTACTTAACATTTATGATGACATTAAGAAATTGATATTCTGACATCCTTCTCTGAAAATCGCATGAGTGACTTTACACACTTAATGCTTTTTTCCAGAAGTGATTAGATAACATTAGAGACAGATAGAGAGAGATTTTTTAAAAGTTTAACAAATGTTGCTTGTCCAAAAAACTACTTTTTCCACAATTATCCAGTTATATCACAAGAGGAAATGTCATTCCTTGTAATCTTACTACAAAGTTTTACGCATACAATCAAAAAATTCTCCAAATATCCTCTGCTGGATAGTCAATGGAGGGGAAGGCAGGTCAGAGTCTTAACTGGTTCGAAGACAAACTCCGTAAATTGAAGCATTCTAGTTAACCAATTAAACAGCATAACAAAGGACTAGACACATTACACTATTTAAAAGTGTTCAATCAAAGTATCCAATGCACTTCTACAGTTCTACATGAAGGAGGTCAATCGCCAGCCTGAATAGCTCAGTGGTGGCGTCTCTAATTGCAGCATTTGGTGACGCGGAATTGAATCTCAGAAGAGACATGAGTTCCTACATGGTTGAAGATACGCCTTGATGACTGAATGGTGAGTGTCAACTAACCCGAAACCTAGGTGAGGTAGGGCTTCTTGTGGCCGATTGAATCCAATTATATAATATCAACAATTCGAAGTGCCCCGTGATGGCGAGCCACCTAGTGGCATGGCGGACGCATTGCAAACTAAACTGACTGACAGAATTCAGTCTGCACCAAAGAAAGGACTAGACACATCACACTAGTTACTAGTGTCCAATCAAAGTGTAACTTAGTCAATTAAATATCCCTCGATGACTTATGAGGCCAAGTACTTAAGTCAAACAGATCTACCTGAATCATTTTATTCTTCAGAATGAAGGACTTTTTCCTGTGGTGTGAAATATTTGTCAGAAATAATAATAAGTAATACAATCACCGAGAGGGATACCACGAACTTTCATCTCTACAGGATCAGATATAATTGGGTGTAATGGAAGGTTGACCAATGGTTATTTTTTCTTCAAATTTAAACTTAACAAATATAGAAGGAACCATGATATATCAGTACGGAAATTATGGGAATAAATATTATCACCATTCAGAAAAAAATTACAGGAAATAACGAGAAATTCAGTCGAAATGATATATGAGTACGTTTGTGTGGTTATTTTCACTTAACGTGTCAGGAATCTCATCAGTAAACAAACTTTACATCAACAGAGAACGAAGTGCGTTAATTCTAATTATAATTCAGCCGACTGTTCATTATAGCTTAGTTGAAGGGGAAGTCACTGAGGGGTGCTATGCATGTCTGCAAATTTGTCAGCTTTCTTTGGGAAATAAATCTCGCCTAGTATACTAGCTCGCTAGTTTTCTAGTGGGTCCTGAACCAGGGAAAACAGGGACAGTTGAGCGTGCGGCTAGTGACACTATCCCATTAAACCAATCAAACTACTACAGAAACTTCACTGCACGATAAAAACATTCAAAATACAAGAAAAATGAAAAAAGAAACGTATTTTTCGCCGGAATCGGAGAGATGAAATGACACAGCTGGCTGATGCAAGCCTTTGGGAAGCCAGTCAGCCTTTATGACTTCTTAAGATGAAAGCAAGTATAAGAATGGGAATGCGGAATGTCCGTACACTGTAAGAGTCTGAGGAAGCTTTTGAAGTGAATACAGGAGTAAGATAACGCTGCCACCCTATAATCACCGATGATATTCTTAATTGTGGTGGACTAGATTATGCGGCAGACTGTGCACAGGGAGCGAGAAGATAGGAGAATGCTGGACCGATAGGAAGACTCTAGGAGATATAGATTTCACATGTGGATGATTTATGTTTAATGTCACACAAACTAGAAGAGTCGCAGGCGAACACCTACAAACTGGCTGAAAAAGGAGGCAGGCAGCAAAGGCAGGAATCCATATGAACTTAGCAAAGGCGGAGATGATGCAGATAACCAACCAACAGCAGCACTTACCAGAATAACCAGCATCTATCACCATCAAAGGGAAAGATTTGAATAAAGTTACTTCTTTCATTTATATAGGAAGCATCGGTTCAACTGCAGGCGAAACCGGTGAAGATGTCAAAGCCAGCCAGCCAGGATCGGAAAGTCGCAACACGCCTTCATCAACCCGGAATCAGTTTGGGAATCTTCCGCAGTGCACTCAACCAGCACAAAGAACAAGATTCGGATTCTGTTCAACACAAATGTGAAGTCGGTTCTTCTATACTTGTTAGAAACTTGGCGTGTTACGAAAACGATTTTCAACAAGCTACAGACATTTATCAACAGCTGCCTTAGCTGGCTGCATTTTGAAGATCAAATAGCCAGAAAAAATCAGAGAGGTAAAAACTTTGGTGATAAACCGACCAACAGTTGATGTCTCAACAAATATAAAGGAAAAAATGGAAATGGATTGGGCGTACTCTAATCAAACCGTTGAATGACATCGTGCACCAAGCCCTTGCATAGAATCAGAATGGCGAACGACGAGCGACTTGTCCGAGGCTGACTTGAAGGAAATCATGTGAGGAGGAGTTGGGAGATTATGGTCAATTGTGGACTCAGGTGAAGAGGACAGCAGAAAATAGAGCGAATTGAAGATGTGTTGCTGGAGCCGTATGTTCTACTCGGAACCCAAGGGAAGAAAAATAATAAAATTGAGGAAAACTGTGTTGAGTGATCAACTAGGCAGTTAAACAGACAAATCACTGGGTTTCTTTCATCGTGCCTATGAACAAAGTCAAGTAAAATAAATAAGATGCCTAACTTGGTATTATTCGACTGGTAGTGGTCATTATTTGAACAGACAAATTGCCTTTATGGTGATTTAATGTTTTCTGTTAAACGTTAAGAACGGATTAAGAACCTATTTTTAACACATAGTGTAAGCTTTTGGAATTTGGAAGAATGGCCCTAGTCTGTGCGTTCATAGGAAGCGTGTTTTTTGACAATGCGTGAAGTAAAACAACTGCTTATATCTATCTTTTTTGTGAGTTTGAAGTTGATTACACTGAACGTTGTAAGTGTATTCTTTGGAAAGGTGTAAGTGAACACTATCTGCTTCGATTGAGGAAGGACGAATGTAGCATGACGAAATCTTCTATTTATAAACAGGTCATTCACCTCCATACGATTTATCCTATGAGGTTGTCTACTGAGCTCATTTCTATCACTCTTAATGTTTACTTTTTCTCCACTTATGTTAAGCCAAAGCTTTAACCATACTTAGACGAAAACTTAGGATTAAGTAGTCAAAAAACGTCATGTTGAGAGCATTTCTTTACCTTGGTAATAGTAATGTTAACTTTTATTTTTTATTTTATTTGTTGATTTTCATTCCAATTCATTTCATCTTCATCTCCTTTTATACGACCATCAACGCACTTTAATTTTTTGAGTCTACTTAAATTACTTTAAAACAGTTAATACCAATTCACTTACATAATAAAAGTTTAACATTTTCTAATTCATTCACTTTAACTCTATCCTCCTAAAATTTATGTTAATTAGTTTTATTTTCAGGTATTGGTTTTGTAGAGAATTTTTGTTTGACTGGTTGAAGGATTTCATCATGAGTTGACACCAGTTAGAGAACTATATTGGAAAACCTGCCAAGGAGTATTGGACAGCCAGCTCTTTCGTCCTAGTTCACGACTCTTAGGCAGTACAAACCAACCGGGGTTCGAACCCAGGACCTTCTGCTTACAAGACCAGCTAGCCCGTAGGCCATTAAGCCAGTGCGACCCTCCAATCCAGTGGCCAGCCAGGCCATGAATTCTAACTTCTGCCTATTCACGACATAGCGCAACCGCTTCGCAATGTTGGTGAGTTACTACCTCACCTTCAACCTGTTATATCTTACTGGTCACAGCTTCCCACTAGAACCTCAGGTAACTACCTACCTGAATAGGGCCAGTCACTAGTGAGTGCCAGATCGATTTTCAAGTATTCGTTTTACAGGGATTTTGTGTGACTGTTTGGAGGATTTCATCATGAGCCCACATAGGTTAGAGAACCACGGAGTACTGGACAGCCAACCGTTTCGTCCAAGTTTAGGACTTTTCAACAATACGCTTCCATGGGATGTGTGTGTATTGTTTACTGAGCGATTTTAAAATAACATCTTATGCCTTTTCTCGCATAGTACAACTACGATTGTACAGTTAGTTTAAAATGAAGTTGTTAGAAACAAATGTTTCTTCACTCTGAACAAAAATGAAGTATTACTTACAAATTAATTGTTCAGAAATTACACTGTATGGCAGGGAACTGAGTAGAAGTTTCACTGGGTAATCTGAAATATTAAAATTTATGTGTGAAACACTTGATACCACAAGTACCATCAAGAAAGAATGAGAAGCTGGATCCCACTCATACTGAATAGTAGTGGTTGCTAGCAACAACAACAAACATTTATTGTGAACGTTTAAAGACTAGATTCTGTTTCGTCATAGTTGGGGACTTTTCATCAGTCTCCAGCCCAGGACTTTCCGCTCACAATACAAGCTGATAGACAGTTCAACCAATGAGACCCTACTGAATGGTCACTGATGAATTCTAAATTATTTTAGTTTGTGATTTCAGCCTGACTACCTGGTGCCCGCCAGAGATAGACAACAGGAAGGAATTGCCTGGCGTTTTTGTGAGATGTCCTCGTCAGTGGAGTGTATCATGTTGGGCATGAGGACAAGTACTTAACGCTGACATTGGCTAGTGGTCGCACTAAAATCATCAGTTGATAGTTGTTAGAATTCATGGACTGGCCATTGAAAAGCGTCCTAGTGGTTAGATGATCTAGTGGCCTGCCACATAACCGGAATGTTCCGGGTCTAAATAGGATTGTGTTTGTGATGTAGCTGATTAGACTCCATTTGGAGTGTTGAAGTGACTGAAAACAAATCGGCAATGTAGTTTGCATGACATTCTATTTTGCAATTTTCTGCGTATGGCTACAGACATCAATTAATTCGATGTATCATGCAGCATAAAAATACAAAATGGAATATTTTATTAGCATTTCGAGGGAAAATAAAAAATAATTTGTATTTTTTAAATTTTAATTAATAATCCCCACTGAGACATCAAAATAAAGAATTCATGGAAGAAAATTCTCTGTTCGACGTTTTCATTTTCATAGCTGTACATACGTATATATCGATTACAATAGATAATAACAATCAACTTTATTGAAATGAGAATAAAACTTGGACACTGTCGTGGAGTATATTTCCATTACGGATAAAATTTTAGTTTGATAAAGTCTCATATTGGTATACAGTAATGTTTACTGATCACGTTTCCAGCACAATTTATTGCCGTTCATAATCATTTCGCACAACAGGGTGGGATGAAGTTAAATTTCTAAAAAGTGATATTGTTAGGTAGGTGGAGAGAGAGGTGGTTGATTACTGAATCTCGGTTCATCGAGTCTCGACCCAACTCATGCAACAGAAATGACTCAAAGCAAATACCAGAGATATGGAAGATATTATTACTACCAGTCAGTCAAATCAGAGGAGGATAATAAATAATTTTAAAAAGTATTCAATTCACGTACATTATAATATTCTTATAAGTCATTTATTTTTACTATAACACATCGTATTCCCCATTTTACTAACTAACAATACTCGTCTTATTTCCCATCTTATTGTATTTGATTGATAACACTAATATTATTTCGGAATGTGCTCTATCTTCCATTCCGTTTCACTCAAGTCTTATGTTGATTTTACTTAAATGTCTAACCAATTTTTTCTCATGTATATAAACGAAGTAAGGAAGTTATGTGAGTACTGCCTTGATATGATTATGAGCTGTAATAAATTGTGCTCGGAGCGTGGTCATCAATAAATATTACTGTACAACAAACACTGTGAGACTTTATCACAATAAAATTTCATCCATAATGGAACTGTAAGTTTTCTTGTGTGCATTAAAGTTCAAAATAGGGTGGAAATACTGAAGTGCTTTAATAATGTTGGTGTATATGAATATGAGTCACAAACTGATTAGATATACGAATGAATAACTAAATAAATAGAGGTCTATCTAATACTCAATAGATATGTGTGAAATAGATGATCAGAAAATAAAGTACATTCGGAAATCGATTTGATACCTAAGAACATGAGAAAAATGATGTCACATTCCACTATACGTGTGGCCACACATACATAGGCAGGACTAATCGATCTCTGCAAGTAAGAACTGGCCTCAGTGCGTATTCCTAAATGGCTCCCGAAACAAATAGAATCCCCAGAACCTAATAGTGGTGAGAACAGGCGACCTAGCTCTTCCATTGCGAAACATATTATAGAGACAGGACACGTCTTTCAACGTGTTTGGTGCGTATACTTAAGTTTGTGGAGGCTCCAGCAATTGGTAAGTTCAAAAACAACTCGTCATCATACTAAACCTTCTTTCGTAAACTTTGTTTGGATACCAGCCAGAGTAGATGTACTATTACTTATGTTATTCGGTTTAGTGATGTTCATTGTTGTTTTGACCTTCAATAAGTCCTCTTAACTTGACTTAATTCTATTTATTTTCTCACCTCTTATCTCTTTATTAATTTCACCTTTATATTCCTATGACAAGTTTGTGTGTGTTGCACCAATACACCAAACATGGTTCAGACAAATTACGCCTTCTTATTGCTGAGTCAAAATTATTACAGCACTTTAGCACTTCCACTCAATGTCAAACTTTAACACACACACACTTGCACACAAGAAAATTGATTATTACTGTCTATTGTAATTCATATATGAATAAGGCATTAAGAAGACAAATTTCGCGAGATGATATCGTCATTTCGTAGTTTCTTTACAACCGCTTCACAACTAACATGGTTAACAATAGTAAAGATCATGACAATTACTCAGTTTTATAAAAAACAAAAGTACATACTGATGACCAATTATATTTAAATAGGTCAAGTAGTCCATGGTAGGAGAAGGTTGAAGTCTATTGTGTTGTTTTTGTACACACAGTATAGGCTGCATGTGATTAATCCAAAGTGCTTCCAACACCTTTAATAACCAACCTTGAATTAGAGTTATGTGAAATAATTGTGAAACAGTCATTAATATTTATTTTTTGACCTGACATTAATGGATGATGCTGGATTTCTATTCAGATTACTCGCATTGGGATTTTCTATATGATTTAATAGCCATTTTGGAACATGTTCTTTCCGACGACATTGGAACATTCTGATGGTTCTACCTATATAGGTGTCACCGCAGCTGCAGATGAACTTGTAGATACACTTTGAAGTCCTTTAATTATAAGTACAGGGATCGAAAAAGTTCGGCATGTGAGGAAAAGAGATGCGGCGTAGAATGTGCATTTGATGGCTGACCGAAGTCTTTGAGCTGTCAACGTGAAATTTGTCTTCTAAATGCCTTATTCAAATTTATCAAAGGTACTAATTGTTTTAGTAATTCATATGTATCTATTTTCAAGAGGTGGTTTGTAAGGACTAGATTTTGGTTCTTTCTAGTTTGACCATGGATTGATATCGGTTAGAGAACCACTGAAAAATTACAGGATGGTACTGGATAGCCTTTTTTGTCATGGTTTGGGACTCATTGGCAGTACGCACCCGATGTCAGGGGTCGAACCCAGGATCTTCCGGTCACAAGGCAAGCTCGAACACCATTCAACCACTGGGAACCGATTCAGTGGCCAGCCCATGAATTCTAACTTCTACCAATTCGTGGTGTATTTAGCGTGACCACCAACTGATGTCATCGGCGGGAAATTCATCATCACACTTGACTGGGTGGATATATATTTATATATATAAATATAAATACATATTTATTTATGTAGCTATGTATGATCAGCTATGAAAACGAAATTGTCGAAAAGAGAATGGTTTACTTTTAATTTGCAAAACTAATTTGAGGAAACATTTTATAATTTGCTTTAATTACTATCTTAGCTGTTATCATGGTTACCTCAGCATGATGAAACAGTAGGCTGTCTGTCTCATGTTAATAATAATAATAACAATAACGATAATACGTGGCTTTATTCCAAGCCAGTACATCTGATACACTGTGGTATTCTCAGCATGTAGTAAGTAATACAATATTGCATCTAATTTCCTCTTTACATCACTTAAATAAGAGAAACGATAATTAACAGAAGATTAACTTTTGATAGTGACGTTACTAAAATATAAATGGGAAATTAAAATTAAATGATAACAATATATTTCCTCGATGTTTCGCAGTAATTTGGTATTTCCATGCTCCACACTTTCCTGATGAAATCAGCTGCATGACAAATAAAGCACCAGTGAGTTTTCCTACTTAGTCGTCCGAGGGAAACGTCTATGCCTACTTAGTGCTATGCAGAGAGAAACCTTTTGATGTGGTTATGTTCTCTGAGATGGATAGTTTATTTGCGAAGCTTTCATTGCCCTACTAGGAAAAATCTTTAGCGCATACTTCAGTGTGTTGAAGTCAGCTTTGAGATCTCTACACGAGTTTATTTGTCATCTCTCCAGGTGACCTTGAACGCCGTGATTGGCTACTTTTGTGTGCTTTTACAACCACTAGGATTTTTGTATAAGGACTGATTGTTTCCTTGACCTGAACTTTAACCCTTTGTGTGTGAGATTTCCTTCTTATCGGTTGGTCAATTTTGTCTATCTCGATGTGTCTATTGATTGACGATTCACTGGAATACCAGGCTTCTAAAAGTTCTCTAGCATTCTTCGTGTTTCCTCTGTCTAATGTTTGAATGCTGGTTATCCCAGTCGAATTGATGTCTGTGCTTGTCTGTATGTTGTACGTATGCTCTGAAGATGTTGCCTAGTAGGGCTATACACGCTTCTTAAACAAACTATACAGCTCAGAGAACACAACCACATCAATATCGTCCACCTGAGCTACAAATCTTCTCCATCATATCTGAAGAGAGAACTGTGCGCAGAGGAAATGCTTAGGTTCCGACCAGACAAAACTCACCGATTTCTTGATTGGATTCGAGTGTTTCTCAACGACAAAATTCAAAATAATAAATATCTCCAGATCAAAATTTAGAACAATAACACATTTAAGAGAACATCGCATCAGGTTTAACTCTAATATACATCACCTTACAAATAAATATTAAAATATAAACTAGTCATCATGGTGTTTTTTTCAATAGGATAATAAGATTGTGCTTATCAGTTTTTAATAATAAGTGTGATCTGTGATAACATGAATATCCAAAAGCAACATAATTAAACAAACAAATGTTCAGGTAGACATAGTAGTCAATAAAGACTAAGAATAACAAACAGACCAAATAAGAAATTGCTAGATTGTTATGGAAGTAACTAAAATACGTTTTTAGGAAGATGTGATAAGATTAAGAGATGATAAGAGACGAGTTGAAAATACAAGTAATGGGTTGTGGAGAAGTCAAGGGAGGTATAATGGCCGTATGAACTTCTTTTAAATGCAGTTAGGTTTTATAGTTCGAATGCATGTCGCCTTAGCTATGTGCAGTAGACGAATACGAAGTTCTTTGGAAAAATTCGGTGGGATGCGATGAAAGCTGTCGTTTCCTGCACTACATGACTACTATCATCTAAATGTGATCAAATGGAGCCACGGATAGCTTCTGTCTGACCTTTTCACATCCTTCAGTAACACGTTGGTCAAGCTTTCTAGTGGTACACCCAACATAACAGACATCGCAGGTACAGTTGAATTGATAAATACACATATGTGTGGCAGAACTTTCTCGTTATCTATCTTTCATTTGCGTCCAAATCATTCGTCGTCTAGAGAATGAAAAGCATAGGTTTGCTGCTTAAAAAGTTCTTTCTATATTTCTAGAAAGTCCCTGGAATAAAATCTCACTTGGCAATTCGCCATTAAATTGTAACTTAATGAATAGAGGTTTTTTACATGCAGTCAGAGTCTCAGATTTTCTCTCCAATGCTTTCAAGTGCTTCTTTATGAAACTAATGGGATAGCCCATCTCCGTGAAGAAGGAATCGTGAATGTATTCAAATTCCGTTTGTAACAGGACATTCGTACATATCTTTCTTGCTCTGCTCTTAGGACATTTAACAACATTTCTTTTATTTTTTAATGTGCACGCAATTAAGGAAGTGAGCGTATTGCCCTATGAATGTGCTTTTTCTATACACGCTTCTCCGAAGTAACCCATCTTACTGCCTACTTAGCAAGATGTCCAGAAAATGCAGTTTATTATCCTGCTCGTCTTGACAAGTAAAAGTGAGTGAAGTGTGAATGTTATTGAATTTTACCAGAAATCCATCTGTGTTTGCATTCTCACTAACTAAGATAAATGTATCATCGATATAAAGATATAACGAAAGAATTAACGATTTTGCATAACGACATCCTATACAACCTACTGACAGCTTTTAGTGCCCTTCAGAGTGCAACAAAGTCCACTTTTCAGCAGTCTGTGTACGATTAGTGGAAAGTAGTAAAGAAGAATAAGTGAAAGGCGGAGTGATACTAGACTGACTTAACTTCCTTAGGTAAAAGATTAAAAATATGTATTAAAATGATGTGAGAAAAGCAAAAGATATCAGATGAAAGACATAATCCTACGACCTGGATTACACTTCAGTGCCACCAATGGTACGCGAATCATAAAAACAAAACCGTTGGGTGACTGAATGGACCTGATCTATCCCAACACCGGATACATAATTTCTTGTTTTTGCTATATTGGCTACACTGACTCCTAGCTTAGAAATAGGGGCGTGTTGACCACACCACTTACATGGAAAGTTGCATCAGCCAACGCCAACGGGTTGATTGCTGAAGAAATCTCACCACGGATACAGAAGGCAAGATTCGCATATGCCAGTTTTACGCCATCTCTGGCGTGCACATGATATCCGACTGGCTATCGACCAACGGATGTGTGTACTGCTCAGCAGTCCTTTTCGTTCTTCTTTATGGCAGTGGGCGAGAAATGGCCATTGGAAGTGGCCTCGGATACACAGTGGTTAGGACGCTCACCGATTATGCACAGGGTCCGGGGTTCAATCCCCTGCCGACACACACCTGATATCTCTGGTCGGCCTGCAAAATTTGGGCTACCGATATCACATGCTGAAAATTCCATACCTGTAACAAAAGTACGGTGTGGAATCAAGCTGTATTCAAAAATCGAAAATCGAAAAATCAGGACATCAAATAGCTAGCTGTCGTTGATTATAAGTGCATGAGTTCTATTTCCAGTGTGAAGTGGCATAATAGGATGGGTAAAAATGAAATTGGGCGTCGAAGGCTAGGTAAAGGGGAAAATCAATAGTCGAGGCCGTGAAGTTACTTAGACTGAGAAGGTTAGGACCTGTGTTACGCATGCCTGGCAATCGCCTTCTTCGACAGTGGGCAAAGTTAGCTGATATAGAATAGATCAGGTTGAAAAAGAGCGAGTGATGGTCAAACCAAAACATGGCATCGGTCAGTGAAATCCGCAGCAGTTAGTTTAAACCACGTAGGAAGATGTAGACTTTCAGGTTATAGTCGTCGGGACGGTAAACACCAATGGCTGGAGACAATTGGTGATATGGCTCAAAATCCTTCTCAAAGGCCCAGATGCATCCACTCCTTATTACTTATAATACCAAATGAAACTTTATTGTTCTTCGATACTACCATTCTTTTTGCCTCATATCCAGGTTTATTGCCTACATTTTGCTTTTTTTACTTTCTTTTCTGGCTTTGTGTGCTACATGGAGAGAGTTTGGTGAGTCAAACTGCTGCAAATCGGTGCAAAGTTCGATGTTGAAACCAGTCAGCATTTTTGATTTAAATTGCATTATTTTCTCCTCTGTGACCGCTGTATTACAATTCTCTTCCTTATTATTACTGTACTTAAGTTGAATCTTTTTTTCAATTTCAGTTGAATCCTACTCAATCCGATCAATAAGATCACGTCAGTCAATTTACTTGTCAAATTTTATTTGATTATATATCCGATTAACACTTTCCTCATTAGGTGATTTGTTGTCTACAGTTTATAATTTTAACGATACATTTTTGAAAATACTCTTCAGAAAATCTACCTATAAGTATATACGATTGTACAGCGTGAGAATGGTGTATAACTAGAAAGAGTAAGTCTTTGTTGAACGCCTTTTACTTGCAAAAAGACAGTAAACTGCTTAGGAAGACCAGTAAACTCGAAACCAACATGCACTGGTTAGTTCACTTATACATAATGTATATATATATAATCATAAAAAAGATTTTACGTTAAGTGGTTGTAATTTTTTAAAGTACACAACCACAGAATTCTTATGATAAGAAGACGGTTACAATGACTCAAAAGACGATCTGTCGAAAACGTTATATTCTAGACAAAGATTTTGATTAGAAAATCCGTATAGACAGTATACTCTTTTCGAACTTTCATCAGGACCTATAGAAAATCATCACTCTGAACTCTACGTAGATAAGACAGTCGTGTGATAAGGAGTGGATACCATATCTTGTTACTTCAGTGTGCATTTATCCATTCATTTTGTTGTTTGTCGTTAAATATATTGGTCTTACGCAGTGTCAGGTTCGTAAATGCATTCTCTAACACTGACTAACCAGATGAAGAACGGAGAACATCCGTATCTCAATCCTTGAACACCTACATTAGCAACAGAATAATGTATTTGTTGTTTAATGTATATATATATATGTATAGCTTTTTTATCACTTGAAAATATACCTTCGCATCCGTGTCTTGCCTTCTGCTACTACAAAACTAGCTTTCTAGATATTAACATGATGTGAGATACGACTTAGGTTACACTTCAGTGCCACCTGTGATACAAGAATCATGGGAACAAACCGGTTGGATGATTGGGTGAACCTGATCTCATTTAACACCGGATACGTAATTGCTTGATTTTTTTTCACTGTACCATGTCATCCTCTTCACACACACAATTACATTAGCCTTCTTTATTATTACTGTTCGTAACTTGAATCGCTTTAGAATTCAGTTGAATTCTAAACAATCCCATAAATCATATTACGTCACTCAATTTACTCATTAAACTTTATTTCAGTATCTACCCTATTAATGTTCTGCACCTTATGCAATTCGTTATCCACAATTGACAATTCAAGTGATACATCTTCGGAAATATTCTTTTCGTTACTCAGAAAATGTAACTTTTAAACATACCTGACCCCACAGTGTGAGAATGATACCTCTGGAAGGAGTAACGCTTTGCTAAACGCCATCTTCCTCGAAGAAAGGCCGTAAATCTGTGTGAGAAGATCAGTTAAATCGAAGCCAACATGGACTGGATCATTTATGTATGTATATATATATATATATAAACATAAAAACATGATTTCATATATTTGTGTCAGTTCAGTCAAGTGAATGAATTCGCCAAGAAAACTACGTTTCAAACAGCCATCGTGGGAATCTTATTCTCCAGCGAACAGGGATGTGTATTGGATAAAACGGTAAACTCAGGAATTATGTGAAATATCAAAATAAAAGTCAAAATTAGTAAAAGATATTTAAACAGTATATTACGATTGCAGAGATTAATAAGCTAATAAAGAATACAGTTGCTTGCAAACAGGATTAAGTCCTTGTTCCACAGTATAGTCCACAGATGCATTTCATGAAGTATCTTCTGACGTTGTTTTCTTCACCTTAGATGTTTCTAATGAGTTGTTCAGTATTCTCAAAAGGAAAATGAGGGATTTATGTGATTTCCAAATTATGCAACCAGAGAAAAATTATGTAGAAGAGATTATCACAGAGAGTATGAAGACGTAGCGTGAACAAAAGAACGTGTATATTAACAGTAAAGCAGAAAAGTCGCAGTTAAACGAAGATTTTGATTACACAAAGATATAATAACCTTCTGTCGGAAATTAGTCAGTGGTCCTATTCAAATGGTCTTAAGCTAAATCCATCTAAATGTCAGGTAGTCAATTTCACTTTCAGACGAAAACAGGGTAGAAGTACTTTAGACCCTGCTGCTGTGTTTCATCGCAACATTGTGTCCTCCTTAGACAAAGGAGCCAAGTATATCCTTTGCATGTTCCTTGATTATACATCTGCTTTTGACTCTGTACCCAGAAGCCTATTGTTAAAAAAGCTTAGCCTTACACAAACTGAGCCCTGGGCTATCAACTGGCTACACTCTTACTTCTCTAATAGGATGCAGTACACGGTATATAATGGTGTATCTTCCTCTCCTTTGCTTACTGAAGCTGAAGTTCCTCAGGGTGCTGTTCTTTCTCCGTTTCTCTTTTCCTTCTTCTTACATGATTTACCTCTTTCAGACGAAATCAACTTCGTCAAATATGCAGATGACCTGACTGTATCGTTTCCCATTAAGTCTCAGTCAGACTGTCTCAAATTTAATAGCTTCCTGTCGGGCATCGGTCAGTGTTCTAAATTAAAGGGTCGCATGCTGAACCCCTCAAAATGCCAGACTATTGACTTCTCCCTTAGGCATAAACGAGATCTACAAACACTAGTAGGTTCTCATGAAGACTGTTTCATTGAGAGGACTAAAATTGAAACTAAGACTAATGCTAAATACCTCGGTCTAGTTCTATCTTCCGACCTTACTTGGACATCTCATATCCTAACGATTTCTAAGAAAGTGTTCTGTCTAATCTACTACATTGAAAAACTTAGACAATCTGGAATCACCCAACCTCTACTTTCACAATTTGTCAACTCTCGTATCTTACCCATTCTACTTTACTGCTCCCCGCTAGTCTTTCCTGGGCTACTGGAAAAGAACTATACCATCCTGAGTAGGATGTTGAAGGTAGTCAGTAGGACTAATGGTGAAACTCAATCAGCTCGTCACTACATTAGTTGATAGTCATCTGAATACATGCGAAAAATGGTCTAAAACCATACTCTCCGACCACCAACACCCCCTCTATTCCCAACTCTCGCCTTGTATCTCATCAAGTAGAACCAGAAATCAGTATAAAATAATCTATGCTCGTACAATCAAGTACAGGAACTCAACAATATCATACTTAGCCCGTGTTCTAAGTGACAGAGACAATGTTAAGCGCAAAACCAATGACTTGCTTTGTTGTTAATAACATAATTTTAGGTTCTTTTCTTTCTCTTCTATTTTGTATTCTATAGTGAACTCCTTCGTAAACATACCTATCTACCTAAATTAATAACATTGGCTTACTTTTTGTACTTTATTGTATTCCTTCTTTTGTGTATCTACTGGTTCCGACTATATTAGCACTATGAGTATTACAAAATTGTCCTGTCATAAAACATCTTGTAATTATTGGTTTTGTGGTTGTTGTTTTTTTTGTTCAGCAATATTAACTGACAATCTTGGCTGTGAACGCCAATATCACCATCTTAAATTTCAATATTATGCAGGATTACTCACACTACCACAACAAACACTACATTAGAGCTGTCAATAAAAAGCCCTGAAATGTTATTTTATGATTGCTTAGAGTTGTTTCAACCAAATTAACTGACCATCTTGGCGATAAACGTTCCTAAATATCTTTTCATAACTTCTTGTATGACTATAGCTTTACTGTCACCATGCATAATCATATCAAAGCTTCCACTACCCAATACTGAGTTATTATTATATGCTGTTTATTTTCCTTTCTACTTCTTGGTATATTTTCGTATTTTTAAAATTTTCTTTTGTGTTTTTTGTTTTTTTGTTGTTGTTGTCCTTATATTTATTTTTTTGAAATACTCCTTTTAAACGTTGGATAAAATTAGATGCAAATATTGTAGATATGGGCTGAAAATTCCACACTGTACCACTAGTACTCCTTCTGGAATAAAGCAAATTATTATTATTAAAATGTGACCTACAACAACTCGCTAGCTCACATGGCCCTCTATCATTGACGGCGTAGAGGTTGAAAATACATCTAATGTCAAGTACCTTGGGCTGAGTATTTCCTCCGATCCCTCCTGGTCCTCTCACATCTTACTAGTTTCTAGAAAGATGTTTCACTTAACGTTCTACGTTAGGAAGTTAAGGCAGTCTTGTGTAAAGCAGTCTTTGCTTTCTCAGTCTGTCATTTCTTGTATTCTACCTATCCTTCTT
This sequence comes from Trichobilharzia szidati, assembly GCA_944472155.2. Classification (NCBI taxonomy): domain Eukaryota; kingdom Metazoa; phylum Platyhelminthes; class Trematoda; order Strigeidida; family Schistosomatidae; genus Trichobilharzia; species Trichobilharzia szidati. Next base: position 64,270 of record CALYDE020000744.1, read on the forward strand.
TACTGCTCCCCATTAATCTTTCCTGGACTACTTAAGAAAGACTTTGCTTTGCTGAGAAGGGCTTTATAGGCCGTTAGTAGGGCAAGTGGGATATCGTTAAACCAAATGATTAATACTATTGTGGATAGACATATCATGTAAGAAACTGGCGAATACTATGAATGCATTTCATCTGGTAGAACTAGAAGCAGTTGAAGGAGGCTATATGCTAGGACTACGAAGTACAAAACTCCACAATACCTCATCTGGCACAGCTGATATGTGGTGAAAAATCTGTTAGGTATGTCACGATCAAATTACTGCGGCACTCTACCAATTAGTCCCATTAGTTTTTGTTTTCCTTTCTTCGTTACTATTATATAGTTGTTCACATCTTCTATTACACACTAATTGTATTTTTCATATCCTGTGGTGCATTGATTAAAAATGTAAACGCAACGCTGTGCTTTTTTGTTTTTTTTTGGTGGTTGCTTTTTGATTTTAAAATCTTGTAAAATTTATGAGGTAATGCGATGCAATATTGTTATGCACGCTGAAAATTTCATACTTGTAACACAAATACTGTTTGGAATAAAGCTATTATTATTATTATTACAAAATATCTCGTATGTTTATCTTTTAACGGCAGCTGTACAAAACCAACACTCTGGAGCATTAAGCAGTGTACACACCATTTTGCCACCCCACTGTGTATTAATCAATTCGTTTTTTCCTTCGGCGTAAAATATATTGATCATATACAGTTTCCAATTCATAATTGTATTCTCAAACACTGACTAACCAAACGGAAGGAAAGAAGAACATCCGTATCTCCATCCTCGAACACCTCATTAAATGTAGTTATCAAGCGTCCTTATGTGACTGCTTGGCAGTAATCCACAGACTTTGCCAAAACCAAACAACAGAGAGAACTTCACATACGCCATTTATGCATAGTCAAATTACTGATTATTTGGGACTTGAAAGCACGACGGCTGTGTGTTGAAAACTAATGCCTAAAATCACTCACCTTATGAATGTTTCCTACTGAATTCGTTATTGTAGCTAACGTATTTCCTCTATATTTTGTCGATTTTATATATTCAAATGGGTTACGTGACTTTCACACTTCTTTGCATATCTATTTATAAACATATATAACTTCAATTTGTATTAAGGATTAAAGGATAAAAGTGTTATCACCATAAGTATATTTATACTTTTAGTGTTTTATACTTTTGGATAACTTCTGTTCTTTGGAATTACTACAGAATTGGTAATCTATGCCTGAATAGATCAAATTTAACACGGATAAAGACATTCCAATAAGATTGAGATTTTTGTATAAACAAAGAATATTCTCGTATCGATAACTTTATCCCCTCCATCTAATTTTACAATATCCCTGTCCATTGTTATCGATAACATTGCGATAAGTAAGTAGATTTCAAACGTGAATGGTTATCAATAACAACGAAAGCCTAGTAATGGATACTTCTGATAGATGTTCAGTCTGAATGTATTGTCAAAAACAAGGACTGCAAACGGAGTGGATAGTTTTATGTGTGCCTGTTTACAAGGCTTAGCGACGACAGTAAATAGTTTGTTTGCAGAAGTGTGATACTAAGTAAGGGTTACAGAGAAATTATGCACACAGTTTAGTAGGTCAAACTTAAAGGGTATGATGTAGTACAGTATTTATTGACTGATTTATTCCAAAGCATAGTCAGAATAGCACTAGTGGCTGGATGTGTTTCTTCTGTACGCAAAGGTCCATCTGTTTTAGGCAAGTTGACGTGTTTTTGCTGTTTAGGGTATTTTCTGGCAATTTATTCAATATCCGATAGGTGATAGACTTATAACGTTATTGATAAAAGGATAAAACTTGGGTATTGTGGTAGAAAATAACTCTATTATAGATAAAATTGTATTCTGACAAAATCACGCAGTGTTGTTATACAGTAATATCTACTAATGACCACGTTTTGAGCACAGTTTATTACTCCTCATATTTATATCAAGATACCCATATATTTGACATTTGAATAAAATTAATATTAGATAAAGTACATTCGGAAATAATATTAGTGTTATCAATAATATACAATTAGATGGGAAATAAGATGTCTTTATAGATAAAATAAGTAACTTGTTAGAATGTTATGATGTACGTGAATTGAAATAGAATTTTAAGATTGTTTATTATCCCTTTCTGATTTGACTGGCGGTAATAATATCTTCCATATTTCTGGTATTTGCACTGAGTCATTTATGTTGCATGTGTTGGGTGTAGACTGAATGAACCAGGATTCGGTAATCAATCTCTCCACCTTCATATATTACTTCGAATCTTAACCCTCTCCCGCTCTATCATGTGGTTGTGTGTTAATGCATGCAGTTCAATGTAGTACTGAGCTTTTCTCTAAATTACTTATATTTGAGGGATCAATCATTCTTACCTTAGCTAAATTCTTATCTTCCGACAATCTGATTATCCCCGATCTACTAGTTTGACCCATATAGTTGACCTCACAGTCGTTGCAAGGTATTTTGTAAATAATATTATTTTGTTGAATTGGGTTCACCGGGTCGTTTAGCCTACAGAGCTTGTCTCTGAGTGAGTTCGTACGTTTGAATGTCACCCTAATTCCTGCTTTATTAGGAATCCCACGCGGGGTCTCAGATGCCCGTTCCTAATATGGCAAAACTAATGTAGATGCCTTGTGTTCTCTTTTATTCATGTTATCGTCAGTAGTTTCACCGTCATTTTTATTTGGCTTTTCACCTTTCTTGATATTCCTAGTGATTTTATGTGATAGTTATTTAACACCAACGCGTCTTCTATCTGTTTAGGATTTTTATTATACTGCTTAGTGCTATTGCTTGGTTTGTTAGACAATTAACTAAGCCTGTCTTTACAAACAATGGATGAGATGAATTAAAGTCTAAATATCTATAAGGCATTAGTAAATAATGTTAAAATGTATTCAGTTCACGTTATAAGATTCCAACAAGTTATTAATTTTATTATAAAAACATCTTATTTCTCATCTGATTGAATAACAACACTTGTCATAACTCCCATCATATTGTATTTCATTGATAACACTAATATTCTTCCTGAATGTGCTTTATCTTCCAATTTTTTTTCACGCAGGTCTTATGTTGATTTTATTCAAACGTTTAATCACTAATTTTTACTCATGTATCAAAATGAAGGAATAAAGTTGTGTGATTATTTTGATACGATTATGCGCATTAAATTGTGCTCGGTACGTCACTGTGTGATTTTAATAAAATGAAGTCTTATCCATAATGGAGCTTTATCGCCTTTTTAAGCCATACGAATAATTATCTAACTGCTGACCGTTTTAACTCCGAATTTATTTAGTCACAACGATATACGTTTTCGACCACGAGAAATTAGGTTCTCAGGCCATTGAGCTATAAGGATATATGAAAAGATGCTAAGCTAGACAATTTATCTTTCAGAGTATTTTCAACCTAAAGTACCATTACTGCCGTTCTTCCATTGGGTTTTGAGTGGAACGCACAACAGTACACCTCCACTTTGGTCTGTCCTCTTCAGTTCTCATAATTTTACTCTATTATTGTCAAAATGCTTTCATCTCCATCTTGCACATTCTTCTCCATGTCACAAGCTTGGACGCTCAACTTCTTTTTCCCTATTCGGCTTCCAGTCAAAGACAAAACTGAGTGATTTCACTTGGTGATCTTCTCAGAGTGTGTCGAATTCATCTCCATTCTCTTCGGAATAATTTTATAAGATAATAAGAAGACATAGGTAATGCACTTGCACAACACATTTTGGGCATTCTGATCACACACGCACATGCACTTGTCATACACAGTTATAGAGAAGGCAAGAAGGAATGAACTATTACAACACAGATCAAATTGTGTACAGGTCAAGGTCACTGATAAATGGAAGGTGACGTAAGGATGTATGGTGAGAAAAAAGGGAGAAAGTGAAAATATTACTGAGTAAACTGAATCTTGGTTCTAAATTGGATTACCAAGGCGAGTTCAAAGTAAAAAAAAAACAATTTTTGGAGATGTAAGAGAAGTTTTTACCTTTTTATAGACAAGGTTTCAATGAATTTAAGTTTGTGACACAAACGTGTTTTATGTTTGGGTTCAAAGTTATTATCGAAATCAACCTGTGACCCATCTCTGTGATGTACTTCGCGACACATAATGCTGGGCATCTATTTCCGGGTTTTACTGTATCTTTTTTCATTATTGTGTTAAAATTCCTTTGCGTTCCCAGTGGATTAAAGGGATTCATGCTAGAGGCTTGAAGTTTTGGCAGCAGTGGAGTTTATTTTCACGGGATGGGAATGCTAGCCTGATGCCTAACCTTCCCTCTTTACCAGTCTTATTACTGACATAGCAAGGTCAAGGAGTGTGACGTCGGCTGTGAATCGAACCCCTGACCACATGAGGCGTGGTTCGTGGGCGTCCTAAACGCCGTGCCACCGAAGCTTAGTTGTATCAGTCACTTAGAAAAATGTATTCCACAGCCTTGACCTGAAGAAACCTATGGATACTGCCCATGTTCGTGTGTCCACAGATACATGTTGCGCAAATACATTACACGTTTCAGATAAACTATGTCTTCATATTGTTTTGGCAAAATCCGTCAAGGGAACTAATTGCTTTAAAATTTAGAATATTTGTTCACAGAGCTCCCATGTTTTCGATTCCTTCTTGCCGGTCATCTGGTCTTCACTATAGAGCTAGAGAAGACTGCTGCTGATCAAAGTCTCCAATGGCCTGTAAGGAGTGCTCTTCGTGACACATCAACTTAACAGTTGTATCACAATTCCAGTAGACCTTAGTTTATTAGTGATACACGTTAAAAAACAATACTTCAGAATGATTTTGTTGCATGGATGAGTCGAAATATTAAGCTATGATGATATCAAATTACAGTTTTATTTCCATACGTGATTCGAACGAAAAAACAGTAGGTGGGAAGCAAGTATATCAACAATACGTTGAATTCCGTAAACTATGAGATTACGCAAGTCCCCGGAAAATCGTAAACAAGCCAATGAGAAACAAAAAACAAAACATTTTGAATTAAGCGCATTTATTTACTCACTAGACATGTGAAAATGGCGATTTAACAAATGATGACGTAACTAGGCAAGAGTGGATAGCAATAAACATTTACACTAATTAAAACAGTCGACATAATCAATTAGGGTTAAAAACTATTTACCGAGGTGGAGAAAGGCAGAGTATAGTTTGATTTTGAATAAGTGAGTCAAGTATTAATCATTTGATAGGAACTTCAAGAGACCTGAGCTTGCAAATTTCCTGTTATTTAGAAAGAATGTAAAATATCTACCTGATATCATGTATGATTTAGGTATCTCAACACTGCTTTTTCAAAGATTTGCTCTCACTGAGTCGTAAACATGTTGGCAAGTATTCAGAAAGTCTAAGATAAGTTCTTTCAATGTGTGCGCTTCAGCGGCTACATATGAATTAATCTCCTCAGTTTTAACCAACAAAAAAGCATAACAATCTCGACTTAACTAATGAAAAGTCCATTTCATACAAGTGAATCAATCTAGCTTTAGGTTATGTTCTGTCCTCTGAAAACCAGGGGGTACTGGAAAGGTCTTTCATCCTAGTTTGGCAATCATCGGTAGTACGCACCCACTGGAGTTCGAACCCAGAACCTTCCAGTTACAAGGCGAGCTAGCTCGTGGACCATTAAGCCACTGGGACCCAATCCAACGGCCAGTCCATGAATTCTAACTTCTGCCAATTCATGACACAGAGCGACCACTTCGCGCTAAAGGAGGTCATCTCTTCTACTTACACATCAGGTCAGTATGTTACTCACTATTTTGAAATCAGCCTGAAAATCAACTGCATAAGGATAAGTGTCAAGTCAGCACTTCCAAATATTTCAGCGACTTGAAGCAAAAGTCAATAAAGGCATTTCGAACAGGTTACGGAATAAATCCATTGTCACCTTTCGCCAGCTTGATGCCAGAGATCCGATAGCCAACAGGAAAGTATCAGCAACGAGGAACTCTGGCAAGTAACCTGAGTAGTATGCAACGAGTTGGTTATCGGAGAGTGACATGGAGGAGATCACGTGAAGACGAAATGAAAGGCGATGGAAAATTGTGTAGCCAGCTGAAAAAGACTGTAGAAAACAGCCTGAAATGAGGATGTTTTTGTAGCACTTTGTTTCACGCGACATCCCAGGGTATAATAATATCCCAGATAAAGTTAAATGATATAACCACGAAATCCGCGGTTGGCGTTAACTAATTTCAGGAACGGTCCCTTGACTAATGTTCTTTTTTACATTTTACTGCTCATTGCGATTCAATATAATATTTTTCTGTCAGATTTACGTCTATTAGCAAATACACCTAGAAGAGACTTCTAATATATAGTTAAATCTACAGCGAAACCTAGAAAATTTAGAACTCATGAAGTAGAGTTTATTCGTTTATTTCGCTTTCTGCCTTCTCTAATAAATTATGAGATTTTTACAATATTTTACCATGACATATATATATATATATGTATATATATATGAAAAGAGCATCAATAACAGGTTGATAATAATAGTAGCTG